>CM076970.1:42946182-43426182 GCA_039105355.1 Benthosema pterotum
TGAGATAACCATCAAACATAGTCATACTCATAATAATCAGTTTACACGTTTAAAAGGGCATGGAAAAAGGGGGATAACTGCGATTAATAGGGAATAAATGGGAACCGATATGGGAAGAAAATTCACATATATAATATATAACACATATAATTTAATTACTACAGTGCTCTGTAGCGTTTCTAAGCAATTTGGACAATTTGGAGCCCAAGTATAATGTACTTATCCATATGGGCTTATTAGCAGACACATTGATAGTGATGTGGGGATTAAACGTGTGACATTCTTATCCACAGTGAGGAAGGAGACGAAAAAATAGCCTGTTCCCCCTCACAGTTGGTTGAAAAAAAAAAAAAAAAAACTGCTTTGTGTGTTCTACGACCAACGTTTTTGATAAAGGGTGCCATTTTGGCCCCAAGAACCAAATCCAAGAATATTTTTGGCGCGTGGACATTGCTTTCATCTTCAAAGAAACGTCTTATCTGGAGTGATGTGCAGTGACTGAGCAGTTTTTTTTAAAATCCTGTGTCTCCATGTGAAACACTGAGTGTTAAATTAACGTCAAAGTGTCCTATAGCAGGGAAACAGGTGGTCCGGGGACCACCGGTGGTCCTTGAGAGGGTTCCAGGTGGTCCCCAGGCTAAATGATGGAAAACTTATGTACCAGATGTAACTCTTGAGAATGTAAAAATGAAACCAAATGGACCCTTGCGGGTCCATTTGGTTTCATTTTTACACTCTCAAGAGTTAAAATATTCACCATCTGAATTAGCACCACTTAATTAAGTAGTCTACACTGTTTTGTTTGCAAAATCAAGCCAGGAATTGTGGACAAAACCAAAATAATTCTTTAGTTTTAGGTCTTTGGGGTGAAAATGTAATCAAATGGTGTTCCGTGGCTCAAATGCTGAATAAATGGTGGTCCCTGGTGTCAAAAAGGTTGAAAACCACTGTCCTATAGGGCCGTGGTTCTCAACCTGTGGGTCGGGATACCCAATACTTTTGCTCGGTTCCTGGATGATTATCTTAAAGGTAATGTAGGGTAACTTTAGTGTGTACAAAATCTGTGTTTGTAAACAGATTTGAATCTAACTCACTCGATTGGCTCATTATGAAGCTGCTGGAAACAACCCTGCAGAGCTCTAAATCAAGGATTTCAACCTTTTGATACCAGGGGCCGCTATTTATTCAGCATTTGAGCAACAGATCACCATTAGGACATTTTAGCCACACAGAACCCAAAACTAAAGAGTTATTTTGTTTTTGTCCACAATTCCCTGCTGGATTTGGGAAACAAAACAGTCAGACATAGATCAAAATGACCATTGATATTCTATATTCTCTAGTTGTGTAGACTTGGGATAATTCAGATGATGAATATTTTAACTCTTGAGAGCGTAAACATGATACACTTTAGTTTGATTTCATTACATCTGGTTAACCAACTGTCCATCATTTAGCTTGTGGACCACCTGGAACCCTCTCAAGGACCACTGGTGGTCCCTGGACCACTGGTTGAAAACCAGGGCTCTAAATGCACACTGCCAGTTACTGGTGAATCTACATTGGTATAGATGCTGGGAAGCCGTGCATCATTTGTCGCACATCGTTACCTCAGTGGTTTTCAAAGCTGCCTTGCTCTTGGTCTTTCGCTGTGGCCACCTTGACCGAGGAAAACCACTAGATGATGGATTACGTTTGGACCAAAGCTGTCACCCAAGTCTTAAAGTTGGACACAGTGATCAACTGCCCCATTTAGGCACAATTACAATATACAACAATTCAGGCGTTTACAGTAAGAGATGCTCTCACTGTCTGTGGAGTGTCTGTACAGTCTGTACTCTTTCTGATTCTCTCATATGAGTCTTTACTCAAATCATTTACACAGTGTATAACATGAAACTTACAGTATATTTAATTTGACTGCAGTATATACTGTAAATTCCCCTAACAAAAAGAAAAGTGTTCTGTAGGCCTATGAAAGTCCTACACCAGTGGTTTTCAACCACTGGTGAGACCCTTATAGATCTGTTACTCTAGAGATTGTAAAAATGAAACCAAAATAGACCCTTATTGGTCCATTTGGTTTCATTTTACACTCTCAAAAGTTAAATTATATTTTAAACATCTGAATTACTATAATTTTCAAGAATCTATACAATTACAAAATGTAGAAGAATTGTTATTTTGACCAATATTTTTGCACATCTACTAATTGTGGACACAAACTTGAAAATCATTAGTTTTGGGTCTAAGACACTAAACTAAACTAAACAAAACATCAAATGGTGGTCCATGGCTAAAATGCAAACTAAATAGTGGGCCCTGGTATGAAAAAGGTTGAAAACCCCTGTTCTACAACAAAAAATCATGTTTTGAGTAGCTAATGTGAAAGAACACATTGGTGCCTATCACGATTTGGAGCGCATGTGCAGTTGTGCATGCATGTGTATAGCCCCCAGCCAAGACCCAAGACCCATAGCCTGCAACAGATCTGCCAATCGGGGCTCAGCCCTATTGGCACAACGGGGTGCGTGTTGGTCTGGCGAGTGGGAGCTCTGGGTTTAATCCCTGCTTCTGCCTATCTACTACGCACGCGCGCACACACACACACACACACACACACACTCAGACACACACACACACACACACACACACACACACACACACACACACACACACACACACACACACACACACACACACACACACGCACGCACGCACGCACGGCCCACATTAAGTCACATCTTGACCAGGTGTGGTGCCTTCACACTGGCAGCTACAAAGACAAAGGCTACCATTCTTTTTTTTTTTTTTGGAAGTCAGTGGCATGAAGGTATATTGGATGGTTCTAGCTGCTCCACCACCAAAAGCTAGAAAAACAAAAAAGGAGCTGGATTTGACTTCAGACACAAATCTAGCTACAAATATATGCAGTGTGGCTGTTACTGGTAGCTGCAAAGGTCACGTCAGCTGTATATTGTGTCTTCATGTCGCATGGCTTCCACTGAAAAAATGCCACGGTGGCCTGTGTCTTTATAGTGTAAATGCCGCATTAAAGGAATAGTTCAGAATTTTTTAAGTTAAGTTGTATGAAATACTTGCCATTAATATAGTGGTGTCAACTGTATTAATTGATGCCTGTGGTGGGAGTTCTGCACTGGTTTTGGTGAAATATGAAGTAGTTCCGGTCGTTTTGTGGGGGTCACTGGGGCCACGCAGTTTAAGTAAATGAATAAAAAAAACAATTAATTTGTATTGTTGACCCATTTGTAAAATATTAGCAGGTACTTTGTTCATTTTTGATCCATCTATCACAGGGAACTATGTATTTTGTGTCCATATCATTACACCCAAAAAGTAGTTCCTTGTGATGGGGGGTAAAAAATGAACGAAGGACGTCCTAATATTTTAGAAATAATTCAACAATACGAATCACGTTTGTTTTTTGGATTAATTTACTTTCACTGCATGGCCCCAGTGACCCTCACAAAATGACCGGAACTACTTAAAAACCAGAGCAGAACTCCCACCACAGGACTCTGACAATCAATTAATACAGTTGACATCACTGTATTAATGGATAGTATTTCATACAACTTAACTTAAAAAAATCTAAACTATCCCTTTAAGGCTCGCAACCTAAAAATGAAATTTGCATTGCCAAACTTTCACCACATTTCTGAGCCAATAACAGATGCAAGTTTTCATGTACTATTTTATATACCTTGCACTCTAATTCAGGGGCGGATATAACAATTCTTGTTTGGGGGGGGGGGGGGGGGGGTAAGAGAACATTTTGGAGAAAATGGTATGGGGGCGGCTTCATTGCACCCATACCATTTTCGGTTACAGGACTTTTATTAGTCAAGTAAAGCATCAATAATAACATCAGTTGTTGTTGAAGTTGCAACAGACACGCAGCATGCATAAAGCTAAAGGTCTGACTCAGAGAGTTTTTCAATGAAGAAATGCTGTTGGTTTAGTGGTGACACAGCTGTAGTTAGTTAGTAGCAGTAGTAGTGTTTCACATCATTTTAAATACTTTTGTATAAGCACTTTAATTTGGAATATCTTGGGTTGTTTTGCATGGCATCGTGTTTTGGGGGGGCAGACTGGGTATTTAGAGTGGCATTGAATCACTTACCCTGTTGCATGTTGCCTATGAGCATTTACTGTTACCTGATCCTGTACTTTTGTTTTTGTTACTCTGTGAAAAAGGGGTGAAAATGGCTAAATTGTACATTTTAAGCTGAGTCAAAACCAAAACACGACACTGAGAGCTGTTACGGTAGGGAAATCAGGATCAAGATCGTGACCACAGTGGTCACCGGTCCACTTAGCCAAGCCTCAAAACCCCATTCCTAATGGCAAATACCCAGACGCGTATTTCACCTCGTCATGTTCAGACTACAAGGGAGGGAAAAAAACAACAATGCATCTGCTTTCCATGTCCCCTTTGTTAACGCGTTTTGTTCTGACACTAGATTCTAGTTTCTGATAGTATATTCTAGTTTTCAACGCGAGATTGTACTTTCTGATGCTAGATTGTACTTTCTGATGCAAGATTTTAGTTTCTGATACTATATTTTAGTTTCCGACGCTAGATTCTATTTTCTGATACTACTGTATATTCTAGTTTCCGATGCTAGATTCTAGTTTCTGATACAATATTCTAGTTTACAACGCTAGATTCTAGTTTCTGTTACTATATTCTAGTTTCTGACATGATAATCTAGTTTTCAACGCTATATTCTAGTTTCTGAGGCTAGATTCTTGTTTCTGACCCTAGATTCTAATTTCCGGTGCTAGATTCTAGTTTTAGACACTAGATTCTAGTTTCTGTTGTTAGATTCTAGTTTTCCTGAAAAATCTATGTTCCTGTGTCAGTGATGCTCACCATAATTATTTCATGCCAAGGACCCCCAGAATTATATATATTTGGCTGTGGGCTTCCATCTTAAAACACGTTGTTCGGGGGATCCCCCAAAAGCAAAAATTTTAGTTGAAAAATGTTTGCTTCCGAAAAAAATATATTCAAAGATTTGCGTCACATAATTGCGTTCACAAATTAAAAAAATATATATATCAGACCTACAAGCTCATAGCGCGCCACCGAGTGGCGCGCTATGAGCTTGTAGATCTGATATTTTTCAAATAGCAAAGAAACACCAGCATGCGCTACGGTACAGAAAACGTTAAATTGTGACAAATTGCCCACTTGAGTTGATGTTGGCAAAATGCTCTCTGCATAAAAACCAAATTGCGTCCACCAGCTCCAGAGAGGCTGCAGAGAGGCTGCAGTGTCTGCCTCTGCAGAGGAGAGGAGGTCCCAGGGGCGGATTGGCCATCTGGAGTACAGGGAGTTTTCCCGGTGGCCTGCGCCACCTAGTGGCCTGGACAAGATCCAAAATGCACTAGTGGCACTTCCAAAATGCACTAGAATGCGCTAGATGCTCGCCTGGAACAATACAGATCAAAATGACCATTAATCTTCTACATTCTCTAGTCGTGTAGACTAAGTTGGGCTAATTCACATGATGAATACCATAACTCTTGAGGGTGTAAAAATGAAACCAAATGGACCCTTGCGGGTCCATTTGGTTTCATTTTTACACTCTCAAAGAGTTACATCTGGTTAACCAGCTGCCCCCTCCCCCCAGGGTGGCCTGGCAAAGGCAAAATTGTCCCGGTGGGAAAATATGTGCCAATCCGCCCCTGGGAGAGTCCAGTCATTTACTTTGATACCTCCAGCCTAAAAAGTAGGTTAACGATACAAATTGGCCCACAAACCGCTGCGGTGCAATTGGTCGCCGAGCCGGAGCGATAATTCTGAGTATATGAGGTCATGTAAGACAACCTGCCACCTGGCCGGATAGTTGAACTTATTTCTGTCTCTCTGTCTGTCTGTCTATCTGCCTGGCTGTCTGCCTGTCTGTTTGTCTGAAAATCTTACCTGATGCTTGTCTGTCTGTCTGTCTGTCCAGTGTTGCCAACTGCCAAGATCCAAAATGCACTAGTGGCACTTCCAAATTGCACTAGAATGCGCTAGATGCTCGCCTGGAACATACAGATCAAAATGACCATTAATCTTCTACATTCTCTATAGTTGTGTAGACTAAGTTGGGTTAATTCACATGATGAATATTTTAACTCTTGAGAGCGTAAAAATGAAACCAAATGGACCCATAAGGGTCCATTTGGTTTCATTTTTACACTCTCAAAGAGTTACATCTGGTTAACCAACTATCCAGCATTTAGCCTGGGGACCACTGGTTGAAAACCACTGTCATAGGAGGAGAAATTGTGAAAAATGGGGGTTTTATCTCTGGCGCATGTCAATCAATTTCACCCCAACTCACCAGCCAAAAATCATTAGATTTTCCGCAAGGAATTTTTCACTAATTTTGGCGCTAGGGGGGTCTGGAAAAGTGCTAAATATAGTGACAAATGCGCCAAGTTGGCAACACTGTGTCTGTCTGGTTAGTTGAACTTATTTCCGTCTTTCTGTCTCTGTCTATCTGCCTGGCTGCCTGTTTGTCTGTCTGTAGTGGCACTTCTAAGCAATTTGGATCCCCAGGCAAGATTTTCCCTGGAGCCCTATAAGGGTCCAAACTCCTGTGACGTTATACCTATGAGAGCATATTACCGCTATGTGTTTTAAATGTTCAATTCTGGTTATAGAGGACAAGTATAATGCATTTCTCCATACTGTATGAGGCTTATTAGCAGGGGTCCACATAAGTGGTGCTCCGGTGCTCAGGAGCACCAAAAATCCTGCAATGAGCTGTCAATCCAGGGGTGGAAAGCTCCTTTGAGCACCACACAGCTGGGGCTCATAATGACTGCCCGACTGGGCCAGTAAAAAAAGCCTTGAAAATGAAATAATTCTAACTAATTCTGACCTCTAAGTCTAAAATACTACTAGTATTTTAATGGATGTAGAATGCAGGTAGTAGTACTACTACTAGGCTAGCCACTATTGCAACACCCAAACTATCGCCCTGTACTGTAATACTGTACATTGATCGGGTGGTACGGAGTGGAAAAAAGGGGTACCAGGGCCTGGTGATGCGGGTCGCCGCATTTTGGGAGCACCAAGTAACATCCCCAGGTGCTCCTCTGAGTATTGGACCAAAATAGTTATGTGCACCCCTGCTTATTAGCCTGGGATCCTTTTAAAGCATGTCTGGTGGGCCCCCTAGGCAAATGCCTTGTCTGCCTAATGGCAAAAACGCCCCTGTACTGGATGCTTGTCTGTCTGTATGTCTGTCTGCTGAGTTGAACTTCTTTCCGGATGCTCGTTCTGCTACATTGGCGTGCCACTCTGGGACATATGCATGTGTTGTGAGTGTGTGGGCGTGCTTCCACCCATGTAGATTCATGTGACTAATTGCTTGTTTATCAACATCTTGAGAACAATCTGGCCATAAGCGATTTATAAATGAGAGGCGGAAAACTAGTGTATAAAGTAGGTTGAATTAAAAAATGCGCAAACCGGTCCCCGGCTATACCAGTACAACCAGCTTTATAGAACGTGGGGTTGGAAATGTAGCACACATGGAGGTTACCCAAGGACAGCTAGTCAGTCTGGTTGGTCGTACACATTGTGACAGCTAAACTCGCAGTGCGTAAGCGCGTTCGCGTGCATTCATGCATGGGCATGCATTCATGCATAATGTATTTGCCAGTGTGTAGGTTAACCCTTTCGAATGGGTACTGTAAACGTTTGGTGTCCTAAGCATTATGTTAACTTTAGCCATTGAAAAATACAGATCTACAAGCTCATTGCCATGAGCGTTTAGGTCTGCAATTTTGGGAAATCGTGAAAAATGTGGCACGAATGTTTGTAGAACCAAACATTTTTAACTCTTCCATGCAATTCTTATTTAGGAAAAGTTTACATCGTACCATCATACAAATTCGCAACTCTCTGGAAGATGAAATTGCAGTGGATGTATTTCACATAAGTAGAAGTCTTATTAAATAACCTTCCTTGCTTCTGGGGTACAACATGTTTTTAGTTCAGTTCAGTGCAATTTATTTTGGTCACAACAGAGTGAACATTAACATACAGTATGTTTCATTGATCATAAATATTTCTAAAGATCAGCTGAAGCACAGTTTATAATGCCTACCCTTTTCAGATGCGGGTCCGCAGCGATTCTGTTGCTCCTTGACATGAAATACTGTATGTTGCATCACTGACACAGGGACAGAAACTAGAATGTAGCTAGTGTCAAAAACATCTAGCACACAAAACATCTAGCATCAGAAACTAGAAACTTTAGTGTCACTATGACTATAGATAAAGTATTATCTGTCAGGCGGTTAAGTGTGTATCTGAGGCTTGCGTCTCGCAAATACACACTGCCGAGTTGTTTTTTTTTCCGGATTAACTCGCACACATATCATTAAAAACACATGTACACACAGCAGCGTGCATATGGTTGTGTGCTGCTAGCAGCATTCGTTTCTTCTGTGTGTGTGTGTGTGTGTGTGTGTGTGTGTGTGTGTGTGTGTGTGTGTGTGTGTGTGTGTGCGCAGTGACCTAAAAAAGCTGTTAGCTAATGTTTTAGTTCATGTGAACAGGAACAGTATATAAATCTCCCCTGCCTGGTTGAGTGTCTGGCTGACTGGGGTCTTTTTAGGACAGTGAACTTGCACACAGCCGGTCAGAAAACCAGCCGGTTCAGTCTGCCTTAACACTAAGATTATTTTCTTAGCGATTGTTTTGGCATGGGATACGTTTTTTGATTAATGGACAATTTGAGAAGTGCAGGGCAGATTATGGATATGGATTTATTCAATGAATCTGATAAACAACTTTCTGCCCGAACAAAATAATAAATGCATACATATAATACATTATTGCATCAATACAATATTTATATCATGACATTAAGAATCACAATATATTGGCATATCGATTTTTTGCCCACCCCTACTACTTTCTCCTACAACAGTGCCGTGCAAAAGCATATGTTTTCTCATGCCAATAAAAGTTGAACTGAATCACTTTGAGGAGCGACTGCCCACTGTGGCTGCCACATGACATCACAGCATAAATCAAACATTAAAAGGTGCCACAAGACATCATGAGGGTCTGTTTTAGCAGTTCTGAGTACAAATGACATCTCAAACTACTACAGTTCGGGCTGCAGCCGCATTAGAGCAGTTAAAACAACAAAGAAATAAAAAAAAACTTAGTCTGACATTGAGTCAGGGAAGCAAGTCATCTTAGCTAACCAGTTAACTTGGAAACCGATCAACACCAAGCCTAAATTTAAGTAGGTTTGGGATCGGGAACCGGAGTAAATGACTCCAACATAATGAAATTACAATACCCATAAGGGTCCATGTGTAACATCCTGTACAAAAGGGAATTAGATTGTTAATATAAGTGGGAATCATTCGGGAGCTGGAATTGGTTAACCTCCTAAAGCAGTGGTTTTCAACCTTTTTGATGCCAGGGCCCTTTATTCAGCATTTGAGCCACGGACCACTATTTCATGACATTTTAGCCCCTCAGACTCAAAACTAAAGATTTCTTTTGTTTTTGTCCACAATACCAGGCTGGTTTTGGGAAACACAACAGATAAACATACAAATCAAAATGACCATTATCTTCTACATTCTCGACTTGGGCTAATTCAGACAATGAATATTTTAACTCATTTGGTTTCATTTTTACGCTCTCAAAGAGTTACACCTGGTTGACCAACTTTCCATGATTTAGCTGGGGACCACAGGAGGAACCCTCTCAAGGACCACGGTTGAAAAACCCTGTCCTAAAGCATCCCAACCTACAGCTCCTATCCCTACAGACAGAGTACATTTGGTCACGTGTTCACCGTCTAGCGTCTGCGCGCTCCCTCCACCACCACCACTGCGTCAACGTGAGTGTGTTCAGGCGTGTGTTACCGTGTGTGTGTGTGTGTGTGTGTATGAGTGTGTGTACATTCTGCTGACTGCCTCCCTGTCCCGAGGAGCCCTCTCTCTCTCCCTCTCTCTCTGCATCACACACGTGACTCACATCTGACAGTTCTTCTGCATTAATGAAGATTAGAAAGAAAGAAAAAAAGAAAAGCCAGCGGTATGGGGCCCTGCAGTCTAAGCGCTGCCAGCACGCATCCATCCACAGTCAATACGAGGTGGTCTTCTGAGGACACTGAGCCAGTCTGTCACAAAGACAGTCAGAAATGTAGCCAGCCAGCCAGTCGGCCAGCCAGCCAACCAACCAACCACTAGACAACTGTATGCAAGTCATCCAGCCATTAACCAATTGTGTCCTGTCTGATTCTGAATAACATAATATTCAAAGATTTGCACCACGTTTTCACGATTTTTCAAAAATAGCAGAGATACAAGCTCATAGCGCGCCACTCGGTGGTGCGCTATGAGCTTGTAGATCTGCTATTTTCAATAGTTAAAACATAATAATGCCTAGAACACCAAAACGCGTTCAGTACACTGAGGGTTAAGCCGGAGCGGACAAATCGATAGGCCTGTCATAATTGCCTGCATGATTGCAATTGTTTGAGCTAATGGATTTTTTTAATCATAATTCTTGGAATGATATCCATTCATCTGTATCTAAACAAACAAACATCAAAAAAAGAAAAGCTTAAGAATAGCTGCTAATAGCAACACAACAACAACAACAATAAAATACGGGATAATCCTCTCAAATCTCCCATATCTCCATATTAAAACTTTTCGTTTTGTTTTGTTTTTCTTGTAAATGAATGCCCTACCTGGTCATTCTACCATGCACACTGTTTCGACCTGAGAGCTACTTTGGTAAGTTGTGACCGTTTTGCCAACAGCCGCAACCGTTCTTCACCAGTCACTGCTAAATTCAACCCTAATCCTAAGCATAACCTCAGTATAACTTATGCCTAACATTAACTCTTGACCGTTGTGCCAATGGTCGTGACTGCTGGCTATAGAACAGTGGTTTTCAACCTTTTTCATTTGAGCCACAGACCACCATTTGATGACATTTTAGCCCCACAGACCCAAAACTAAAGATTTATTTTGCTTTTGTCCACAATACCAGGCTGGATTTGAGGAACAAGGGTTAGGGGAAACAAAATAACCATTAATCTTCTACATGCTCTAGTTGTGTAGACTTGGGCTGATTCAGATGATGAATATTTTAACTCTTGAGGAGTGTAAACATGAAGCAGATTCAGTTTTACACTCTCAAAGAGTTACATCTGGATAACCTACTTTCCATCATTTAGCCTGGGGACCACCTGGAACCCTCTCAGGGACCCCTGGTAGTCCCGGAACACACAACCAAATGGACCCGTGAGGGTCCATTTGGTTGTGGAAAACCCTGTTATAAGTAAACCAGTGTGCACTGTTCATATGACCTGAAGAAGATCCACATCAGATGGGAACAGATGTGAATGTTGCACAAACTGTTTAGCTGCTTTTGGTGTGTGAGCTCTACCTTTGTGAAGTGAAGCATCGTTAGCCCAGTTCCCTTTGAGAGGCCGTCTGACTGGAAATCACAAGGTCACCGGACCACCCCCTTGTGCCACAGTGTCCTTGAGCAAGACATGTAACCCCAACAGGACACCTCACGGTCAAAATCAGGTTTTTAAGTCATTCAGTAGGACAGCCTGTTAAAAGAGAATTCCACACCAAAACACATAGGGCACCCACCTGCTTTGGTTGCTGTGACATGATACATAATGCCCTTGATTTTTGCCCCCTTTTCTACATTTCACCCTGAGGTCCTCATCTCTCCAATGCAGTTTTCATTGCCGCAAACTGTAGGTAAGGAGGGGGACCTCAAGGTGGAGGGGGCATCTATGGCAAAAATCAAGTACACTATGGCCTAGATTTGTCACCACTAAACCCCTTACGCCTTAACTTCTTTGCCTTTTTAAACTATTTTAAAATACATTTTTAAATATTTAAAATGGCCAGTCTACAAGCTCACGTGTCAATACAGTGACACGTTGAACTATTCTAAAAGTTTTTTTTTAAATGGTAATAAAGGCAAACCAGTTAAGGGGTAAGGGGTTTGGCGTATGACGAGCCCTATATACTGTATGTTGTCACAGCGATCAAGTTAGATGGATACCAAATGTGTTTTGCTGTGGAGTTCTCCTTTAAGACCATAGTTACACCAACCTACTGTATGTCATGCAGGCGTACAATGAACAGATCTGTGGTGCATGTTATTAATAATAATGCCCCACTTCATTGTATTGAGGATACCACAAAGATTTCTCCTTGGCAAACAGCAATGTGCAAGTTAATTTCACATCACGCTGCGATGCTCGTAGATCTTAGCCTGATTATCAGACTCTGACGCTTCCTGAATGCGTCTATGGGCTGCATGTAGATCTGCTATTTTGGAAAAAATTTGAAAATGAAATGAACACAGTGAAGTGTGATGTGTTTTATTCATATCTAATCAATGCAAAGTATTGAGCGTGTGACTAAATAATACCTAAATTGAACCCACTGGAACACAGGTTCTATTTTTTACATTTCCTGAAAAGTAACACTTTTTGCTGGTCATACAAGGTTTCAGAGGGACAGATGAGCCGGAAGGCATGTTTGTACGGTTACTGACGCAACCGCTTTCAACTAGAACTCATATGCTGTGTGAAAGAAAGCCTCCGCCTATATAGAAAGGGTATTCCGAGGACAGCAGCCAGCAGGTAATCCATCCAGCCAATCTGTGCATATTGCGGGTGTCTGAGACAGCCATTAGTTCAAATGGAGGCTGGGATGGATGGACTGACGGCAGCTGATGTTCTCATGTTGGAGGGGATTATGAGCAAAACAGAGAGAGAGAGAGAGAGAGAGAGAGAACTGCTGTGCATTGTGAGGTTTTAATCTATGCTAGGAGAGGATTGGACTATCACAGTTATAAATGGACTGGGGGGGGTTGGGGGGGTGACACCATTTCAGACGGACGACGCAATATGGCTGAAAGCATTCTGCGGAAGGGGGAGAGTGATGTTAGCATCCGTGTTAACATGAATAGCACATTATTTCCAGTCGTGACATAACATACCGTAGTCATACTTATGAAA
This sequence comes from Benthosema pterotum, assembly GCA_039105355.1. Lineage (NCBI taxonomy): Eukaryota > Metazoa > Chordata > Actinopteri > Myctophiformes > Myctophidae > Benthosema > Benthosema pterotum. The sequence continues at coordinate 42,959,244 of CM076970.1, forward strand.
GATGAAGTGACTGGAGCAGCTCTCGTTAATTCAAAACGGGACGCCATAAAGGCAGATGGTTGACTTATGTGTTGAGTTGGGGAAAAAGTATGCCCATTTCCATTAAGTCCCATTAATAATCCCCCTCCCCCCCCCCCCCTTATAATTATTTTCACATTTAATTCTAACTTTAACAAATTAAAACTTATTGGTTTAGCACATGCGTTCATCCAGAGCGACTTTAAAAGGGGCAAAGTCAGCACAAATAATGTGAATGGTAGACCGTGGCTAGGGAGGTAGAGCAGGTCGTCCGATGATCCATAGGTCAGTGGTTCGAATCCTGGTTCAAAGCCAGGGCTGGATGGGCAGACCCCACCCAAACGTGCATCCTGCCCACCCAATGAAAGGTAATATCCGGGCTTTTCAACCAGTGGTCTGGGGAGTGGGGACACACAAGTGGTCCTTGTGTGCCCCCACAGAATTCCAGTTGGTGGTCATCATCATGCTGTGTGAAAGTGGAAAGTTGGTTAACCAGGTGTAACTCTTTGAGAGCGTAAAAATGAAACCAAATGGACCCTTGCGGGTCCATTTGGTGTCATTTTTACGCTCTCAAGAGTTAAAATATTCATCATCCAAATTGCTTCCGATGTGCTCATTGATGCCTTGCCTCGGTTTCTGCTGCAATTGGTCTATGTATGTTGTGTGTCTGAATGTAATGCAAAGCCAAAAAGCGCCTTGGATAAAAGGTGTTATATAAATGCACCATTTACCATTTATGAATCCCAGTCACAACAGAGTAAAGTCACATTAAGTAGAGGGGAAGCAAAGAGAGAGAGAGATGACTAACAATGCGGCGCTTCAAAGAGATTTGCATACACATACAGGTAAAAAACATCAAACCGATGCTTTGCCTGAAACGCCCCTGAATGTCTTTACGTGAGAATCTGGTTCACTAATTGATCTAGCAGCACACACACACTAGCATATACTTTAATGAACCCACAGCATTCCCACAGCAAATACTGCATACGACAAGTTGCAGCTGCAGACGCCAGCTGTTCCATTGTCCACATAATGGAGTGCTTAATTTACACGCCTATTTATATCGCATGTACAAGCTTGCAGAGGACGGCTGTGTTACGGCAGCCAATAAAAAAAATATAAATAAATAAATAAACAATCCCTTCCAGGCCCCCTTTTTATATATAGACACAGAGGACGCCATCAATAATGCAGGCAATGCTATTTAAGTGATGTCACAAAGTTATGAATAAATGAATGAATGGGCTGCTTGACTACCGGATGCATGAATGGATGGATTTGGTGGGGAGGAAAATGACTGCTTAACACAAACGAGCAAATTCACTGTGTCTGTTATATACACCGTATTGGCCAAGAGCTGGCAGTCATCGAGACGATTAGTTAGTCAGTCATACATTCTGCTCTGGATCCCATCAATATTGTGTTATGATGAGACTAGACATTGTCATGGAAATCTTGCTTTTTGTTGTCGATGTAATGTAATACCAGGATATGACACGGGTGTCGTAATTTTCCCGGCTTCAATAACGCAAGATCTGTTTCATATTTGCAAGACAGTGTTCCAATTAAAGTTGTTTACAAGACCAGATCACAATGCATCACATTTTATAAATGAATTAAAAAAAAAAAACGTGATATTTGATTTTGTCCATATTATTGTCGTCCAGCCATATCAGGAGTGTGCTACTTTTTATGCACTCAGTGGCGTTTCTAAGCAATTTGGAGCCCCAGGCAAGAATCTCCCTCCAAGGGAAAATCTCCTGTGATGTCATAGCTATGCAGGCACAGTAAAACGGCGCCCCCAAGGGACTATTTTAAAACTAAAGAACATATCATATGTGAAGGGATAAAATTTTAACTATTTTAAAACTAAAGAACATATCCTATGTGTTTTAAATGTTCAATTCTAGTTATAGAGGACCAGTATAATGTATTTATCCATATGAGGCTTATTAGCCTGGGATCCTTTTAAAGCATGTCTGGTTGTCGCCCCTGCAGTTACTGATGATTATAACTGTGCATCCATCCCTCCAGTCAGTCAGTCAGTCATTGTGCCATCCATCCAGCCAGCCAACCAGCCATCCAGACATTCATCCCTGCCAGTTAGCTAGCTGGTCGTTGGCTAGGCGGTGCCGAGGTGCTCTGATATGTAGGCCGTCGCAGCGACCGAGGGACCGCGGGCACAAGCACCAGACACACTCGGGAGAGGAGGGAGGGAGGGATAGAGATAGAGAGGAAGGAGGATATAGGGAATGATAGAGGAAGAGGAGGAGGAGGAGTGAGTTTTTTGGAAACCAGCGGGATAGACGAGGTTGGAAAAGAGAAAGTGAGAGGAAGGAATAGAGTGAGACGGCGGAATGGAAAAAGATGGGAGTCAAGAGAGAAGGAGAGGAGTGAGCTTTGGGGATGAATAGAGTGATGGAGGAGGAGGGGTTTGGTGGATGGAGGGGAGGGGTTTGTGAGGATGAAGCCAAGGGGGGTGGGGTGGGCGGGGGGGTTAAGAGAGGAGAGGTGTCCTCAGATTGACCTGGGGAGTACCAGATAGCCTAGGCCGCCTCTCTCTCTTTCTTCTTCTTCTCCCCTCCTGCTCTCTCTCTCTCTCCCTCGCTCTCTGCTGCGTAATCGGCTGAAAAAAGGAGGAAAAAAAGCTGTAGCAACCGCTGCCAAGATGTGTGTGTGTGTGTGTGTGTGTAGAATGCATTAAAGCGCAGGCTTAGTTTCCGCCAGCGACCATATAGACCCCCTTCCTCTCTTTCTCCCTAGAACAAACTCACTCTCCCTCGCTCGCTCACACACACACAGAGAGCGTACAATCGCACACAGAGCGTACAATCAATGTATTAGTACAAGTAGGTCAGTGGTGAAAGGGTATTCTTATGTCCTCAGACGGCCTCTGTGTTCTCCCAATGCAGTCCCGCCACACACCATTCTTGTCGGGTTTAATTTTCTCTTCCTCTTCTCATCTCATTCCCCCTTCGCTGGCCCCTCCCTTTCTCCCTTCCTCAATTCTTTCCTCATCCTATCATCCCCCCCCCCCTCTCCCTCTCTCTCTCTTGCTCTCATTCACTCTCTCTCGCTCTCTCTCCTTTTCTCTGCTCTGATTAGGAAGAGAACAGGTCCCACCCCTGGTTCAAATGGCTCTCCGGAAGGTTAACTCTTCCCTAACTGAAAACTACCAATAAGAGCTACAGTATATTTCCTTTTAATCCTTTCTCGCCACTTATTAATCCCTATATATGTTTGCACTTCACCACACAACGCGTTTGGGCTTATAAATCTGCCATCTTTACCAGTTTTTTTTGGGAGTGGAAATGAAAAAGCATCAGCCTTCAAGTCTATCAAGCGTGTCATGCATTGCTCACTGCACAGCTGCTTGCAAGCAAGTGTGAGGTCTTATTTTTTTCCCTCTCTCTTCCGAAAGTTTTTATAAGTGCCTTTGCCAAACCATTGGCGGTGTTTTCAGGGGTGACCCACAACACCACAAAATGTAACCCAGCACAATCTCGTGAACAGGCAATAATTCAGCACTTTTCCACACGCCAGTTTACAAGATATTTTTTTAAAAGAAGGCTCCCGCCATATACTTCCAGGAAATAATGTCCGAATCCGAGCCCCAAATGTTATATTACCTAACCCTACCCAGCTTTTTTTTTTATAGTGATTTACATTTTACTGTGCACAAGAAGCACAGGCTCTCTTTGCACACTTTGCCTTGAGAAGGCAGGCAGCACCATCTGCTGGTGAGAGGATGGGCAGGCGTGCACAGCTGGCACCCGCATGGCACAAAAGGCTGGCCACAATCTCTCTCCCTCTTCTTGTGCCAATCTGTCCCAACATGGCTCCGTTGGCTCCCGAAAATGTGCCGTGGCAACCTTAACGGTTGATTAATACCCCTCCAATTCATGGGCCAGGTTATTGTTATTCACACAACCCAGGGTGTGTGGCGATATGCTCCTACAAATTTTCATTTCTCCCATTATAAAACAAACAAAAGGATTAAGTGCGGGGAGGTGTGTTACATTCTGTTCCCGGTCCAGACTGGTTAAACTGGCTTTGTGTCTTTTAACAAAAGCATATTAAACTCTTGATGTCGCAAAAATACCAGTAATACCTTTAGAAGGACTCATCAGGCCGCGAGCTACGGCGGACAAGGACATTAAGCTATTGATCTCAAAGGAAGGGATCTAGGCCCTTAAGCTCATAAACCACTGAACTGCATGGCTTTGGTCACGCACAATTTGGTGCATTCAATAACAGAGGTTTTTTCAATACGTTAGGCTATAACGTATTGGCTATAAATATCGTTCTCCGTCTGAACCGGGCCTATTTCAAGATCAATGATTTAAATGTATGAAAAATTAATTGATTATTATTTTAAAAGTAATTTAAACGCAGACGTGGGAGGCAAACCTCGGCTTTCACAACGTGGTTAATTTCTCCATAGTCAATATGATCCAAAGAGCTAAAGTGGGATTCAAACTGTTAAAAACAAACCGGCAAAACCTACTACTACCTACCTAACAATGTAGTAATGAAACCAGAGTCTGTGGATAACCATGTTGAACTTGCTGCACACATTTCGATAGTCAGAGAACCTTACTGTTATGTTTAGCTTTGCAAACATATCTAAATTTTATCTTTTCCTAGGGGGGTCGAATATGGGACAACCATGACAACCCTCCCATCTCCTGAATGGTTGGCTATTGTGTTAAATCAATAAACATTTTTGCGAAATGATATATAGTCTTGAAAAAAGGGGGTGAAAAAAATTCTAAAGGTCCATGGGGAAAAAAAGACAATCTTTTATAATTATTTTAACAGGTTTTATTAATTTTGCTTGCAGACAAAAAAGATATCCATTAAAGTCCAGATATAATAAATAAATTAACTACTAGAAACTGTCAGCTATTAAAGCAACTTTTAAGAATGGCAGCAAGGCTTCATTTGCAGATTTTAAAAAGAGCCCGTAAGATGAATTCATGGAAAGCCCAACAAATAAAAATAAAAAAAGAAATAATCATTTTACAATTCACAATCCACCACTCTAGTTACTCAATGATTGTTCCATGATGAATATGGTTGCATATAGAAGATGCTAGAGAGAGAACATGGTCTACACGGTGCAGTAAACATCGGAAGGTAAAAGTGGAGAAGAAGAAAGCGTTGTTTTTTTTTTGAAGCGTAAGAAAAAAGTTAAAAAGGTCCTCACATGGACCGAGCGAAGTGCTTGTGGTTTTTCTTGTCCCCTAGAAGAATATTAGCCTATGTTTTTGTCCTGCGGAACACCTGAAAGACATTGTATGCTAGTACACCCGTATTCAAGGAAAAGAAAAATGCACTAATAACTATGCCTTTAAAGTAATTCACTTTTTTTTCTCTTTTTACTTTGGTGGCGTAGGAATAAAAAAAACGCCATCTGAGAGACATTTTATTACCGTGTAGTAAAAGACCCATTTCATGCATACATTATTGTATTCTTTCTTAGAAAAAAAAACTGTCTAAAGTGTAAATATCACAATCTTCTGACTTGGTAGCTTAAATGACTGAGGTAAAAGTGGCCTATTTCCTGAAGTAGAGCACGCGTGCCATAGTTTCATTTGGACAGCCCCACATACAACAGTATAACAGGGCTTGAGTTTGATCCCCTTTCAATTCCATCAAATCAGATAACGATCTTACGGTTGACACCTTAACCTGTCACCGGACGAGTGTGATGTATAGAGGTGCGCAGTCCCGCTCCCTCATGATGTCGCCTCTATTCCAGAATGGATTCTTCATTAATTTTGCTCATAGACTTTTCGAATATGATTCATACATGTATAAAGACGATTATGCCGCGGACGAAGCCAACTCGGGTCGTGACAAATCATGATGGCACACACAATGTTTTAGGACAATCAAACAATTTCTAAGATGAAAAACAAAACAAAAAGTGTTGTATCCTGATATTTTTTACTTCTTGCTAATTAGATATTGCATGATAATATTGTGTTTGTTGTCATGATTTGTCATGACCCGGGTTGGCTTTGTCCGTAGCCCAATCGTGTCTTTATTAACCATTTTCAAAACACCTATGAGGAAAATGAATGAGGATTCAGTTTCTGGAACACGGGCAATGTCATGAAAGGGACGGAACTGCGCAGCTCCATTGTGAGCTCGCAATTCGGCCATTTCCAGCACAGAACAACGAACATCATACAACAAAGTATAAATCCTTCTATCATTATTTTTTCCTGTTGTTTACCGGCGTAGGACAACGCCACTCATTTGGAGCTTGTCAGTCAAACGGCTATTTTTGCCGCCTGACACGATCGTTAAGACAAAGTATCAGGCTTTACTTTTCAAGGACACATACGGCCGGTGGGTGGACACAGACATTAGCTGTTTGCCGGGATGAATTCCGCCGGGCCTATCCATCTCTGCAAGTGCAAGGCTCTCTCTCTAAAAAAAAATGGCTGCCCTAATGCCCTATTCACTATTTTATAAGCGGAGCATTAATTTTAAGCCATATCAGGCTGGAAGTTAAGGATTCAGGGCAATAACCTCGCGACGGTCTCGGAATTATAACCGACTATGTGCACTGATTTGATGATATTGAAATGGAAACGGACCCAGACACCTGCGGAGGAGAGAAATGTCACCCATTCCAAGAACTAATAGCATAATATTACGATGGATTCAGTCCCCAGTTCTGTTGTCGTCATGATTTAACAAGTGAACAGAACGCATACAAAACTAAAAAAATAAACATTGAAGCAGAATTACTCCAGCACTTAAAAACAGAATGGCACTGATTTAAGTAGTCTATTCACAAGGAAAAAAAAACAGTGGGGTTTTTAAAAACCGTAACAACATCAAAAGTTGTGAGTTGATCAGATTGTTGTGGGAGATCGTATCCCTTGAGGAGAATCTGACGATGGATCTTCTGAAGAAAGTTGTTATTATATAACCTACACGAAAAAACAGTTGAGGTTTCACCTCATAGAAATGTATTGGATGATTTAATTTTATAGCATCATCAAGGTTATCTGTAAAACATTATACCGTTGTGTAAAAAATAAAAAAAATAAAAACAACATTCGGTCAAAAGGACAGCCTAGCCATTTCGGAACAAAATAAAAAAGCCTGCCATTTTTCACTGGGCCAGAGGTGGAAGATGCTCAGGTTGACCTTTGTCCCAACGGCATTTGGCAAAAAAACAACAACAAAAAAACAACGCGTCGTCTCGTGTGACATTGACACGTCCGGTTGGTTGGTCCCCACAGCTATTACAGCCAATACAAACCCAAAATAAAAACAACAAAATGTGTTTCTTTGTCGTCATTTTTTAAGTGTCTCTGTTGGTTTCCATATAGCAATGGTTCTCAAATGCTTTTGCAATCGGGACCCAGATTCTTTCATTCTTTCTTTTTTTTTATACCCTGGCCATGAAGGCACAAAAGAACAAATTAGTCAACACAGTATTACACAACCCAAGATGGTCTTTGTCCATAACCCTGTCCATGCCTTTCACAGCCAACATTTTGGGTCCCGAACCTCCCAGTTGAGAAACACTGACATATTTTTGTTCTGTGTGTCCTCTCTCCACAGTAGGGGAACGCAACATCAATGCTGTAAGATGGAAAAGATGTAATGAATACCAGGAAGTATTCCAGGCATACTGTAAGCAGCTGCGAGAAAAGAATAGTCCCATGTAGTCACTGTAACACTGATTAAAACTAGCTTGAAACTAGCTTTGCTTTGTTTAAATGGCATTGCATTAAGTCAAAAAATGACAGCAGAAAGCTGTCATTTTTGGAGAAATCTAAAGAAATAATACAAGAGTCAAACATCATGACTAAAAGGCTATTGCACAACAAAGGGCTCTGTGATTGTCAATGGCCGGGCTTACAATCGTATTGGAGATGAATATTCTTTGACTGCCGTAATTTCTGGACTATAAGCCGCTACTTTTTTCACATGCTTCTGACTCTGCTGCTTATACAACGGTGCGGCCAATCTATGGATTTTCTAGGTTACAGGTGGGCTCCGCAGACTAAATGAAAGTTGGTTAACCGGATGTACAGTACAGTAACTCTTTGAGAGTGTAAAAATGAATCATGTTTACACTCTCAAGAGTTATGATATTCACCATCTAAATTAGCACCACTTAATTATTAAGTCATAAGTCATGTTCATTTTGGTCTAATCTTGATGTTTTGCCTCTTTTGTTTGCGAAAATCCATCCTGGAATTGTGAACAAACCAAACCAAAAGAAATCATTAGTTTTGGAGTCTGTGGGGGTGAAGATGTTGTTAAATTGTGAAAAAGTTGAAAACCACTGAAGCACCTGACTATAAGCCTGGTGCGGCTTACAGTTAGGTGCGGTTTATACAAGGGAAAATCAGTATTTTGCCCCAAATTTAGCTGGTGCGGCTTATAATCCGGAAATTACGGTAGTTCAACTCAGGCCAACATTCCCTACCACCAGAGACTGCCGGAGGCCGCTGTCTCTCCGGTGCCCCAAAACAGCAGTCCTGCTGCTGGCTTGATTGAATGATGATTGATCATCATCAGGCTGTTTACAAACGTTCATATTTTACACACTCGGTCAGTCAGTTGCTATTGCCCCACTAAACATGGCTGCTTTATTCATCTACTGCCATCTGAACTGGATTAACCCCCACAAAAAAAGGACTCGAAATGCCTCAACAACAGCTTCCCCTTTTCCAAAAGCCAAAACAAACGCTGCGCTGTGGATTGACGTCAACGTTAACGGTGCAGTGGCTCAATGTTATGTTATATCATTAAAGGTGCTATAAAAAGACGTTAAAGGCGTTCTTGGTGCGGATGTATATAATCAGTCAAAAGCGCCGATGGTGAGGACGGAGTTAACTGTATATGTAACATGAGTTGAGGGGCCGGCGTGGACTGCTCTCTCCCTTGCATATACTGTACCGTAATTTCCGGACTATAAGCCGCTACTTTTTTCACCTGCTTTTGACCCTGCGGCTTATACAACGGTGCGGCCAATCTATGGATTTTTACAGGTGTTTTTTTTTTACAGGGATTTTCAACAGGTGGTCCGGGGACCACCAGTGGTCCCTGAGAGGGTTCCAGGTGGGCCCTCCAGACTAAATGATGGAAAGTTGGTTAACCAGATGTAACTCTTTGAGAGCGTAAAAATGAAACCAAATGGACCCTTGCGGGTCCATTTGGTTTCATGTTTACACTCTCAAGAGTTATGATAGTCACCATCTAAATTAGCACCACTTAATTAATAAGTCATGGTCATTTTGATCTCTATGTTTTGCCTGTTTTGTTTGCGAAAATCCATCCTGGAATTGTGGACAAGACCAAAAGAAAATCTTTAGTTTTGGGATTCTGTGGGGTGAAACTGTTGGTGGTCTGTAGTTCAAATGCTGAATAAATAGTGGGCCCTGGGATCAAAAAGGTTGAAAACCACAAACATGAAGCTTGTTGTTTGGTGCGGCTTATAGTCAGGTGCGGCTTATACATGGAAAAATCAGTATTTTGCCCCAAATTTAGCTGGTGCGGCTTATATTCAGGTGCGGCTTATAGTCCGGAAATTACAGTACATACAGTAGGTCACAGTGTATTGTATTTCTTTCCTCACAATAATAATAATTACAAATACAAGATGTCACCCACCTGGCTGCTCATGTCTGTTCCTCTGTCTGAGGCTGTGATTGGCTGTCACCTTGAGTTTCGTCGGCGTCTGCGTCGTCGTCCTCCACCTCCTCGTCTGCTTCAGCTGCTGTCTTCCTCCCGTCGCCCTCCTCCTTCGTCTCTTGTTCCACCTCCTCCTCCTCCTCCTTGTCCATGGGCTCCTCCTCCTCCCCTTGTTCTCTAACCTCCATCTCTCCCTCGCTGTCCTCAGCGTGTGCCGCCACCCCCTCCTCCTCCTCCTCCTCCCCCATCTCCCCTTCGTCCTCCTCCTCCTCCTCGGCTCCTACGTCAGCGGCGGCGGCGGCTTCGCCCCCGTTGTCTTCTTCCTCGTCGCTGAAGGGCGTCTTGCTGTCCTCCACCCTCTGGGCGGTGTGGGCGAACCACTCCCTCACCTGCTCGTAGCTCATGCTGGACTTGGCCACCAGCTCGTCCAGGTCCTTCTCGTTCAGGACGCGGTACTTGAGGTAGTGTTCTTTCAGGAACGATTTGCCCGTCTTCGCCTTGGTTTTGTCATGAAAGGGAAACGGATGAAAAAAAAAAAGTACAAATTAAATTTTACATGGGTGTGCATGCCGCGGCTTTCACATTTGAAACCCTTATTTTGCAGCACCAGATCTCCGAAACCGGATGTATGATGACGTAATAATGTTTCTGGTGTACCATTCTGCCCTCTAACCCTCCTGGGCGTACCGCTGTCACTCATTGAAATCAGCTGCTTTACTGAAAAAACGGACATTGAGGGGCCTTTTTTCCCTAAAACTTTGTCCCAAATGAAATGCAAGAAAACACCGACTGGCAAACTATATGTTCGGGTCAAAAGATGGATTAAAGGCAGTGTTGTTTGTTTGAGAATATTTTGTCTTAGTCTTAGTCTTAGTCTTTTGAGTAACACATATTTCGTCTTTTAGTCCCATTTAGTCTTCTGAAATTCATTTTTTTAGTCTTAGTCTAGTCGACAAAATATCAACGTCGATTTAGTCTTAGTCTCAGTCTTAGTCTTTATTTAGTCTTAGTCTTTTATTAGTCTTAGTCTTTTATTAGTCTTAGTCTTTGAGGTTTAGTCTTACTCTTGCAATTTTAGTCTTACTAGCTTTCAACATGCCATACAGATTATACAGGCACATTTAGTTTGCATGTTGCATGGAGGCAAACAGCAAGATTGGTTGTATAAACCAGTGGTTTTCAAAATTTGATACCAGGGCCCACTATTTATTCAGCATTTGAGCCACGGACCACCATTTGATGACATTTTAGCCCCCACAGACCCAAAACTAAAGATTTATTTTGCTTTGGTTTGAATGGCAAGGGTCCATTTGGTTCCATGGTTACGCTTTCAGAGATTTACATATGGTTAAAAAAAGCTGGGGACCACCTGGAATCCTCTCAGGGACCACTGGTGGTCCCCGGCCCACCTGTTGAAAGCCCCTGGCATAAACAGACAAGTGTTCTGCGGGGCAGGGCTGTGGCACGCATTGGGGAACGTTTGCAGCCTATTTTTCAGAGCGCTGCGTTTCATTGGCATTGTTTGTTTGGCTGAACCATTTCGGTTGTTTTGCTCGGTGCAGCGCTGCCGTGGGAGGCCATAGCGGGCAGTTTAGAGTGCGGTCCGAGCGTGATTGTCATCGGCGGCGACCAGCTGCAGGCTCAGTCTATGTCCGTCTACAGCAGCAGAAACTCCGCTGCTTCTGAGCCTGAGGGGCGGTGCGCAGCGCGCTGTACAGCGCTATACGGACATGGACGGAGCCGGTTGCTGCTGCTGCTGCTGCCCGAGCCGCTCGAGCTGCTCTCTGGGCTGCCTGCTGTGGCTTCTCGCGGCGGTGCTGTATCGAGTGAGATGGCCAGCGCGGTTCAGCTAGACAAATAGTGTTGATGAAACGACGTGGTGTTCTGGGGGGTAGGCTGCGGGTGTTTCCTCCGTAGTAAAAACTCCTGGTGCGTGCCACAGTTTCGCATCGTGGAAGAATTGTTTGTTTGTGCAACCAATCGTGAGCTTTTCCTCCATCCAACATGCTGACGATCAACCTAACATGATAACGCGTTGGGAAGCGTTCTGATTGGATGTCTTCCCAACTAGTCCCACAAAAAGAAAAGTTGTGATTGAATCTCATTTCCGTTCGTCCCGCCCTAACATTTTCGTCTCGTCTGATTCGTTGACGAACGTGTCCATTACAGTACGTCTTCAAGTTCGTCTTTAGAGCATACTTTTCGTGTAGTCTTTGGATCGCCTTCGGTCTTGGAAAAAGCTTCGTTGACGAGCATTTTCGTCTTAGTCTTAGTCAACGAAAACAAGATGGATTAAAGGATGGAATCAATTAGTCTTCGTGTTCCACAAATTAGAACTCACACAGATCAAGTGACTAAAGGTCTCCCACAGATTCATCCAGGCCACTCGTTCCAACTGCAGGCACACTTATACAGCATCTTCACAGACTCCCAACTCTATTCCACCACCTCTTTTTACACACTTTCAGTCCCTTTTGCTACACAATTGCTGTTGGTTGTTGCAAAGCACATGTCACGCAGTAACATTTTGATATGGATGTTGTCGCACAGACCTTGATGGCAGTGGTGCCGGCCACCTGAGCTGAGCGTTTGCAGGGGTGTGGCCTGCGCGTCCTCCTGGACCAGCCACGGAAACGCTTACGAGGCTTCTTCGGGGTCTTGTTGGTCCCACCGCCGTTCAGAGCCTCGTCCACCTTGAACGAGTCAATCAAGTCATTAGTCGATGAAACCAATATGTATGCTGAATATTGTTGTTCAGAATCAAGGGGGGTAAATAGGAGATAAATCTGTGTGTTCATTCACATATGGGAAACATTTAAACTCCATTAAAGCTTGTATATACGCTGTGCTACTTATGGCTGGTGTTGTATACAGTTCCTAGACAGCCTCTTCTTCATTGTTTTTAATTTTGTTTATATAATTTTTATTCCAACATTCTGTAACCCATTTTTCAACCCAGTGTCAATTATCCAATGTAATCCTGGGCTCTACACTTGTTCTACCAACCTGGGGGAGAGCAACGGACTGACCTCATGCCTTCTTCAGTGCATGAGCGTCCAAGCTGCCTTCTTTACACCTGACATGTTGGAGTTTCCCTGGTTGGACGTAGCATGTGGATGCCACACCTTATTCCAAACCAGTTCTCTTACCCTCAATCAATTTTTGTCAGTGTACTTACCATTGGGAGACAGGAAAAACAAACTCCACACAGAAAGGCAATTTTGCCAGGATATGAGAGTAGGGGCACTTTCTGTTTTGTTTGTTTACCGTTTATCGTCTTCAAATACCACACGCCATTTTCTAGTACTACCTGAGGAGGGAGAACAGCCTTCTGTGTATCCCATACTGCGCGTTTACACACCGTCTGCGATGTGAGAGTAATGCCACATGCAGTCGATTCACAACATCTTCTTGATGCCGTCTGCATTCCAGGGGAAATTCATGTTTGTCCCAAATACATATTTTACGCTCCCATGGACGATGGGACACCCTTAAGTCTCGAGTGACTAAAGGTCTCACATTGTCTGTCTCAGATTGCATTTTGTTGCGTTGCTCCAATTAGAGTAGGTACTGCTGTATTGGTGTGTGTGTGTGTGTGTGTGTGTGTGTGTGTGTGTGTGTGTGTGTGCGTGTGTGTGCGAGACAGAGAGAAAGGAGAGAGAAAGATGAGAAATGGACGGATCCAATTATTTTTGATACTAGTACATACTACTTGTAGCACAGCATGGGCAGTATTTTGAAAATCAGTAGAATTCATTGTAATTCATTCTGATTTGCAGATTACTATGAAAATGTGACATTCCATTTGTTGCATATCTGACATCAAACCATGTACAATGAAGACACAGATATGTAAAGTTAATAATGATAATTAATCTATTGTAGATTTGTTTATGGTTTCTGTGTATACTTTAGTTACCTCGTGAATGACTGATTCATAGTCATAGTCAACATGCCAGGCCACCGGTTAAATATGTTTTATTAGGGATGTCCCGATTGCTTTCATTCCCCATCTGACCCCAATACCACAATTTCTCTGTTAGCCGTCAACACTCATACAAGTGTATCTCATGTTGTGTTTATACAGTAGCTAGCTAGCTATATATCTCTGCTTGTGTTTACAACAGACTCCTCACTCAAATGTGCACTTGCAGTTTGGGCAACTCGAAAGCAAACACCACATGCCTCAACATTTTATTTACCTGCTGCAATAGTGTCAACACCTCAACCCTGTGTGGTATCGGTGGTTACTCTGGCATATCTTGGCGATATCTTACAAATAAGCTTAGATACCGATACTTTTCCGATACCAATACAGTATCAGGGCATCTCTAGTTTTTACGTTACGCTACGAATAGCAGATTCACAGCGTAGAAATACAACAGCTACTGGTATTTTGTAATGATGACACAGCAAAGTACCTTGCCACTCTGGTAGAGGTAGTACCACTTGAGGTTGCTGTTCTTGCAGGCGTATCGCGTGTCTCCGAACCAGTTGACGATGTAGGTCCGAGGCAGGCCGCTCTCCTCCGCCATCTTGTCGTACTCCTCGGACGTGGGCCACTGGGTGCGCACGAAGGCCGACTTCAACACGTGCAGCTGCTCCGGAGTCTTCTTCAGGATTTTCCGCCCGGTGAAGGGCGGAGTGGCCGCCTGACGCTCATGAGAGCCTGAGGACGCTCCGCCGGGCTGTCAGTGGTGGAGAAACAAATGCCATTGTTTACCAACGTAAATGTACCAATTACTGCAAAGTAGAACTACCCAGTTACACATCTGATATACTCCTTCAAAATTAGTGATCTAAGAAATATTTGGCAAGAATCACAAGAAATTAATTTTTGGCCTAATCGGTTTCGGCCCGAATTGGCAGAAGATATATCACAAAGTGTATGTGTGTGAACGGGAAGTGGGGACGCTGGCATTGACTGTTCGCCGCTTCACCCCCCGACATATGGCAAAGAAACAGTTTTATTCAGAAAACTTTAGAAACCTTCTTGATGTACCTCAGTGGTAATTGGGTTAAGTAAATGTACATAGTTACTATCCACGGGGCTTCACCTTCTCGGCAGCATCCCCGTCAGCCTCGGCGTCCAGTCTGGACGCCTCGGCCACTTTCCTCCTCTCGGTGAACCAGGCGTCCACCTCGCGGCGCGTCAGCTTGGTCTCGGCCCGCAGGCGGCTCAGCTCCTCGTCGGACGGCGTGTCCGAGGTCTGGAAGCTGGCCTCCAGCACCAGCAGCTGCTCCGGGGTCTTCTCCTTGAACTTCTGAGGGGTGAAGTCTGGGAAGGCGTTGCGGAACTTCACCCGTGGGTCACTCGACGACGGGGCTGTCGGGATCAGACGTTTGAGTTGATGATTAGTGCAGTTGAGACGAATCATAGTCTTAGTCCACACTAATGATCCATAATGGATAAACGATGGATAAGGAAAAAAATAAAATATGGGCTTAGACTTGTTATTTGTTTCAAATGCTCAGTGACACACAATTTAATTGTGCTTTTGGCACCAAATATCGGAATATACTGTAAGTGAACCCATTTTGACCTGACAATATAGATTCTACAAAACATTCGCTCTGAAAGAACATGTATATTTTCACGATTTCCTCAAAAATAGCAGGGGTTCACGGCTCATAGTGTGGCTCATAGTGTGCCACTCTGTGGTACGCTATGAGCCGTGAACACCTGCTATTTTTCAATAAAACTTAAAACACCTCGTACAGAACCCTTAAAATATGTCTGTTTGCCTCGTCAAACATGCACAATGCAGATATGACAAATAAGAGACTAACAGACGTTAATTCAGCTTACAGTAAAGAACATTAAAGCTTAAAGTCCCAGTGAAATGGAAATTTTATCGTGAAGTTTCCTCTTGAAACGCTGTCTGTTTCAAGGTTTCTGAACCAATATCCTTACTTGAGGATGAGGAGGACGACGACGCCGAGCCGGGAGGGTTGGCGGTCGTCGGGGAGTTGTCGCTGGCGTCGTCGCTGGAGTCGATGACGATGGTCATGTCGCTGCTGTTGTTGGCGGCGGCGACGCCAGCGGCCATTTTGCTACTGCTGCTACTACTGCTGTGCCGGCTGACTCCTCCGCTGCCCGGCGTGGCCGCCCGGGTCAGCGGCGGCGGGTCGCTCAGCGGCAGCCCGTGGTGGTCCTTGGAGTTGCGCTGGTTGTAGCGCGTGTCGCTGAACCACTTCTTGATGGCGCGCTTGGTGAGGTTGGTGATGCGCATCAGCCGGGAGATCTCTGCCTCCGTGGCAAACTGCCGCCGCCCGTAGCTGGCCTTCAGCTCCGCCAGCTGCTCCTTGGACTTCTTGGGCTTGGCGCCCAGCAGGTCTGCGTTGCTCAGGGGACTGCTGCTGCTGTTGTTGGCGGCGCTGGAACCGCTCAAACCCTGGGATGGCAGTAAACAGTGGAAATACATTATATTTTAGTTTCCTTCACAGCCAACCATGAATATACTTTATTTCAGAGCGCGAGACCATAGACAGGTTACACCTTGATAACACTGATGTTAATACTGTATAATACAGCAGTGGTTTTCAACAGATCTTTGACCCAGGGACCATCATCCTGAATAAGAGATACCTGGGGACCACCACAATTGTGTGGGAGGTTCATGCAAAATCCCATCGTCATTTATTTATTTGATGAAAAAAAAAATAATAATAACAGAGGCAACTGTGGCCCAGGAGGTAGAGCAGGTTGTTCAATGATCCGTGGGTTAGCGGTTCAAATGGCTCCTCCTGTCTACATGTCGAAGTGCCCTTGGGCAAGACACTGAACCCGAGATTGATCCTGATGTGCTTGTGCCTTGCATGGTTTTCGCCACCATCGGTGTATGAATGTGTTTGTGATTGTAACCGCTTATTGAAAACCACTGTTTTAACGTAAAGCAAGTACTTTTTGGACGCTTGCCTCTGACAGTATGTAGACTCAACGACTTGGTAACTTACTCAGACCGAAGCCAAGCAATAAAACATGAATCCAGACAGACAGAGGAAGAATTTTCCAATCCTTCACCTGCGTCTTTGACTCCATGGTGGACGTCTCCGACACTTTGGCCTGGCTGCCGCCACCACCACCTCCGCCCCCAGCAGAGGGAGCCACCGTCAGGGTGATGGGAGAGGCCACCGGCATGGTGCCTCCGTTGCCCGCCACCTGGGTGACCACCAGCCCCGGCTGGCCCACGATTTGGCACGTCTGGAAGATGGACTGCAGGCCGTTGGTGGCGGCGGCCAGGTTGGCAGGGATGACGGTGATGGTCTGAGGAACGGCCTGCACCGTGCCGTTGAACTTCTTCCTCCTGGCCTCCTCCACCTGCAGAACAGACACACGCACACGACAATATCAGCTAGATTTGTGCCATTGAACATTGGAGTATGAGTTTATCACATAAGTTCATCACGTTGTATACAGTTGTCTGAGTAGTGCCATTTTGCGTATATTTATTGTTTTTTAGGCTTGTATGTGTATACAATCCTTTCTATTCTAATCAAACCGTACTTAGCCTCTCTTTAGGGCTTTTCCGTATTCTGTATCTTCCCGCAGAAGTTCTTTGACCAAATGTTGCCCAAGAAAGTATTCATTTTGCAAGTGAGGACGGTGTGCGGGTCTCTGTGCACCATTTACTTTTTTTTTTTGCTTAAACAAAACCTACCTACCTACCTACCTACCTACCTACCTGTCTCAGGCGTGCATAAGACTCTGTCAAGTTCCTTGTTTACGGATCAGAAGAAAGCCTTGCATCTCGTAATCTTGTGAATTTTCCATGGCTTTTCAATCTGATGGGCAATGATCTATCTTCATTTCTGACTTCATCGTGCCATACGTTTGGAATATTAACACTTACATACATTTTTGAAGGTCCTGACAGTGTTAAAATCATGCATGTCTTGTCACTTTACTCCTGTCATTGATGTTCCTCACCATCTTGTGTTGTTCTGATCATGTGAGATTGTACCCGTTCCCTGTGTTCATGTTGATTACTAGTGGATTGTATGATGACGGTGTTCCTCTGTGTTCACCTTAGCTTGAAGAACTTTATGCCCGTAACAGCAATCTTTTGTGTGATAAGGGCAGGGCCCTCAGTGTGCGAGTGCTTTTCATTTTTTAATTTTTAATTTCCATACATATTGTAAATCACCCACCTCCTCCGGCGTCCAGCTGACCCCATGTTTCAGCCGCTGAGCCGAGAACCACACTTTTATCTGCTCCTCGCTGAACTTGGTCTGTGACGACAGTCCCATGATCTCGGACACAGAGGGATAAGGGAACCTACAATACAAACACAGTTGTTGATGTTAGTTTTGATTGGTCCACATCCGCTGTGAGCCTGAGAATTTAGGAAGCCGGAGAGGGGATAAGCCACAGTTATGTGTTGCAGATCATGTGCCGCGTTAACAGAAAATAGCCGATCTATAAAGTCACGCCGTCTTGCAACGGGATGTTTATCGTGAGCTTGTATATCTGCTATTTTCAGAGCACTACAGTGACTACGGTAACAGACTAAAATGTTCATATCCCTACCACTTCCTGTTAATATCAGTGTATTTTCCTAGCGTTGTTTCTCACGAGAAAACGGAACAGATGCCAAGAGTCCAGCACTGAGTGAGGCTGGTGTGTGTGTGTGTGTGTGTGTGTGTGTTTACACTCAGCGTTTAACACGGATGCCAAAGACAGGCGGGGTGCATTCGTTCTGTCTGTGAGCACTCTGTCCTCATCCTCGTGAGTTAAAGGCCATAGGAGGACCAATATTGTGCTTTTTACAGATTGACTTTGATTTTCTTTATTACACATGAGCATATTTACTCAAACACTGTCCATACTGTTAGTAAGCATTTTATGTAAATTTGTGAGTGAGTAGTTTGTAATTTTCTTCACTTGGACTGCACTAATCAGCGACAAATGTACTTTTACTCCACTACAGTTTTACTACAATTATATAGTTACTTTTTGATTGTTATTACAAAACATAAATTACCACTTCTGACATATACACTTCAGCCATTTGAAAACAGGCGATCTGCACAGTGTGAAAACTGTACTGTAAGACTATTATTGTACTTTCACTCAGGCAAGATTAGAAGTTCTAACTAATATTCCTGCATTGCAGTTACCGTATTGGGTTATTCCTAAGTAAAATGCTCGAGTACTTTTCCCACCACCGGCTATTTTCAACTTAGTAGTTTCTGACAAGCACATCTATCTCAGTTACATTACACACTCACATACGTTTAGACTAAAGTGGTGCTGCAGCTTATGGTAAAATGAAAAATGCTCATGCAAGCATTTCCTCAAGCATCGTATGATTAATTGCAGTATGCTTCGTTCTTAGCTGAATCTATTAATTGATAGTGTGTGCCTGGGCAAATGCGTGAGGGCACTAAGTAAGAAGAATGCCTTCATTTATTTTTTACAAGAGAAATTACAGTAGACCACAGCCAAACCCCACAACATAATGTTTCTGTGTCCAACATTCAAGTTCCATGTTGGACACAGAAGTTCCACAGGACAGAATCATCAGGCTTACATAATATCCTGCCATGATTTAGTATTATTATTTAGTCCTGTGGTGTACCACTTTACCCACTTTCAATCTTCATGTAACTGTTACTGGACCTCACTAATTACAATATGTTGCCGTTTTGGTATATTCTAAAAGGAGGGCTGTGAACAGTTCAGACACCTGCCTACGGGTGAGATCGTCGATGTGGAATGTAAGCCAAATTGTAGGTTTTATATCATTTGACAAAGAGCAATACTTCATTATTCATTGCACTCTGGTTTAACTCAAAAGCCATCGCGCATGGCACTCACTTCCATAACAACAGATATTCAAGCTGACAAGCAAGCAATGACATACAATGCATTGTCACCTGACAGCTGATAACAGAGTTATGCATCATTATGCTTTCCCTCTTATTGCACACATACCTTCAGTGCAAATGTAATGTGGCAAAAATACAAAATTTTCCTCTTTTCCCCTTGATATTAATACACAGAGGAGTTTTGTAAATGAGGAACAGCAACTTGGGCCTCTATCCATACTAAAAATATTAACTGTTCTACAGTGTATTATTTTAAATCTGACATGCACACATACAGTATGTGTCTCAGAGTCTTACAGTGTTTCCAAAACAATATAAAATAATAATAAGTATGTATTTTCGTCGGATTCAGACATTCTCATAAACGGTGGTTATCTCAAAGCAAAGGCAGAGAGATTTTTTTTGGAGGGCTTTTGGCAATGACAATGAATGTCACTTTATTTGGTGCAAACTTTGTATAAACACATTAGTCTTTAGTTGGGGACAGGAGTGTAAGGTTTTATTTGGGTTGACCCAAACATTTGACCCACTTTATTTAATGTGATGCTAGTACAGGTGCCCACCTACAAGTACAATCCACGTTTTTGCATGACAAGTAAATTCACTGCCAGGCAGCCCCTTCAATTAGAAACGCTGCAAGCAGTTATCAAAAACGAACACTAGAGTGCACATGTGGACAATTTGGGGATTTTGATAACAAGGCAGTGAAGGCACACTTGGTTCTTTTTCATGCTTGCACTACAGGCAAGACATTTTACACTTTAAAAGGGTTTTTAACTTTCCCAAAAACCTTTGGTCGTTTTATGGTCTATCAGTCCCATGTGAACGCCACAGACAGTTTATAAGTTACTCCATTCAGTATTTAGATATTTGATCTTCATTTTACCTTCCCCGCCCCCTTCCTATGCAACCTATGAGACTGAGTAAAACCATAAAATGACCAAAAGTTTTTTTTGAAAGTGAAATACTCCTTTAACACTATTTACATGTCTGAATAAACAGCAATTCATAATCCCCCACTCTTCCACCCCCGCTGTGCACTAGGCTGCAGTATACCTGTTGTATGCGCTGACCAGCAGTACATTGTTGTCCATGGCGGTGTTGTATGTGGGGATGCTGCTGATGGGGATGAGGAGCTGGGTCTGAGGCTGGGCGCTGCTGTTCTGCTGGTTCTGTAAGGCAGACAGAACCTGAGCCAGCGTTCCGGGGGGCAGCATGGTGGCACCGCCGTGGCCCGAGGCGGTGGCGTTGGTCTTGAACTGGAGCATGTTGTGGCCGCCCACCATGATGTTCGGCTGCACCGATTGGACCTGTATCGGCGCCGCCGCGGCTGTGGAAACGGGCATGAGGCGAGGGGAGGGTGCCACTGCGGAGATTGGGGCCGGGGAGAGGGTGGGGGGACCTTTGTCGTCGTCATCGTCTTCGTCCTCGTCGTCGCTTTCCACCTTGATAACGTCGTCGGCGGAGGACGACAGTTTGTGCGCGCTGCTGCTAACAAACTTCTTGGGCTCGGCCCGGCTCTTGATCCTCATGATGGGCGTCTTGCTGAGGGCGATGCCGCGGCAGGACGTCTCCGTCTCCGCCTCGCCCCCCTCCTCGTCCTCCTCCGTCTTGACGAAGCTGCCGTCGAACGTCAGGTCGTTGACCGTCTGCTGGAAGACGGTCTGGTTGTTGCGCCTCACCATGGTCCGTGTGAAGTTGTCCTCTCCGGGGTGGTGCCGCGAGTTGTGCTCCATCAGGGCGTCGTACCTGGAGTGGGAGAAGAACGGCATGTTTTACATTTGTGTTAAGTTACATGTACAGTACGAGCAGGAGTTGTCGTGTGCAGGATTGTAAAAAGAGCATTCAAGGTTGGCTTCATGGCTCAATAACACCAAGCAATAGCATGTATGCCCATAAATGTCCCAAACACGCACAGTAAATAAAGTAATAAATAACTGAAATAAAATAAAAAATTGTGGGGGGAAAGTGTCTCTGTAGATACAGAAATCCTAGAGCAGTGGTTTTCAACCTTTTTCAAATCTTTGCTTCTGGGGGATCCCTAGGACATGTTTTCGGATGAACGTCCTCCTCAGCCAAATTATAGACAATTCTGGTGGTCCTTGGCATGAAATATGTTGAGCATCACTGACACAGAAACAGATTTTTTTTTTTTCAGTTCACAAACACATTGTAGAGGCTCCCCTACTACCTCTTTGTGTGGAAGTCACACTCCATGCAGACGTAGGAGGAGTTGAGCACAATGTCCGGATGCTCCGTGTCCACGTGCACAGTGAACAGGTTGAGCTCCGACGTCTGGAAGCTGCAGTACTTGCACTCGTAGCCTCCCTCCGCCATGTTGGAGTCCATGTAGTGGTCCGACACCTGCCTGGGCCCCGAGTCCTCATCGTGAACCTTCTCGTCAGAAACGTCCGCGGGCGTGCCGGCGTTAGTCCCGCTGTTACCGCGCCCGTCCTCAGCGGCAGCAGCCATGTCCTCCATCTCCTGGTCCGAGTCGTGGGCCACCTCTCGCGGGGGAACCATGCAGGGAGTGGTGGTCTTCCTCCGGCTCGCCATCTTGGCCGTGTGCTCTCTCCCTCTCGCTCTCTCTCTGAGGTGCTGCGTTTGCCGTCGGGTGTGACTCAAAGCCGCGACTTAGTTTGAGCCGTCTAGGGTTTCTTGCAGCGCCATAAAAGCAGGGCGGCTCATGGGTGTTCAAATGTGTATTCAATCACCGTTTAATCTTCAATTCCTGTGTGAGAGAATGACAAAACAATCAGATTATTTTAAAGACATTTCTGCTCTCTGCAAACGGAAGTTTGTAGTTGGTAGAGAATATCCCGAGGATGAGCTGTGAGAAATGATTGAATTGGGGTAGAAGTAGAAGAACATTAGCAAAGACCTGAGCAGAAATGTATAAATGCGTTACTTGTGCTACTATGAGTGTTCACAACTGTCGATGACTCATTCATTACCACAGTATGTATCGGTATTAGATTATTACAGTTAACTGACAACTTTGTTTTTTGTCAACCAACGTTCGTGTTTTAGGTTTAGGTTCACATCTGAGCATAATGTTTACTTACTATAGTCCTAATATTAGACCACTGGAAATGGTGTGCACAATAGATGGGATCTACTGAATGTAAAGGGAGATTAGATTACATTAAGGGGATTTCATATACTGTGATGCATGTCATATGCTGAATGTGTCAGTTTGTCAACTCCACCACTACACGTTCAATAGATCCTGTGATATTTTGTGGCCAGTTGTAGTATCCTGGGGTCTAGTAACAGGACTACATTGAATAATAAAGAAATTACTTAAAAACGTAACACTTTCTCTCTCCTGTCTACAGGACTACATTTACTACTTGACCTCACTCCTCGAACCCACCTCACCCCTGCCCACTTTGACAGGCTGGAATGGCTTAGGGTTGATAACAGTACAGCATTGTGCAGTGGGTCTGGTCCGCAAGATTCAATAGCAAAATACCTATGTAACAGTCCAAATACACCCTTAATGTCACTGTCCACTCCCACAACAAACCATGTGCAACCCACATTTGGCTCCAACAAGAGACTAAATTAATTTCGCTGCTATGGCACCAAAACCTGAAACATCATTCAGAGATTCAAATCCTTCAAAACTCTCAAAGGGCACCTACAGACGGCTATAATTCGAAACTGGCCTCCGTAAAAAATATCGTTCCCCCCCCACCCCCTTTTATATTTTTCTTTTCTCTTTTACATCCACTATAATTTCCAGCTTTTTTGCTATACAGAAGTGAATATTTGTATGTCTCTAAATGTCTTGATGAAATGAATAAGGTGGTCCCTATTGTAAGTACGGAAATCTTTAGTTTTGGGCTCTGTAGGGCTAAAATGTCATCAAATGGTGGTCCGTGGCTAAAATGCAGAATAAATAGTGGGCCCTGGTATGAAAAAGGTTGAAAACCACTGGTATAATAATGCATACAAGGTGTTGGACAGGCCATGCATGAGGAGAAGAAGGATGAAACGTCCCATCATCACCCATAATGAAATGCATATTGACATCTGTCATCTGTTGATGTTGAAGTCATGCAGCGTTGCTGTGTGTCACAGTGTGTGTGTGTGTGTGTGTGTGTGTGTGTGTGTGTGTGTGTGTGTGTGTGTGTGTCATTCATTTATCCATTCTGAAAAAAAAAAAAAAAAAAAATCTGACTGACAGTGCACAAATGGAAGCAATACATTACCCAACAACAACACTGTCAAAGAGAGATGAGCCGACAACAGATTTCCACCCACTAAACTTGGCATGCTGTTTAACAACAACTGAAAACAGGAACAATCACAACATCCTCTTTTTTTTCCTCTCCCAACCAACAACTACGTTAGCTAACATTTAGTAGGATTTTCCTCTGTCTCTAGAAGTGTCACTGTGCGTTAAACTGTTAATAATAGTCGTACGCCAGCCCGCCGCTACTACAGCGCCTCTGTCTGTGTGCACGATGCGGTGTGTCGTGTGTGTTTTGTTACCTGCTTGTGCCCGTGCAGCTGTTGTTGTTGATGTTGTTGTTGTTGTTAACACAAATCATTGTGTTGTTTGCACACGGCTAGCCGTTAGCATGCTAGCGTCGGTCTGTTCTGTTCTACACTACAGGGTGGGCGGGGGGCGCTCCGCTCGCGCTGTCTTCCGCCTTCCCTTCAACGTAGTCACAGCAGCAGCACAGCCGTAGTGTATTGTAGAGGGAGTTGCGACATTCAGGGGGTCAGAAAACGGAGCGCTCGAGCGCTGTTCATTCGTGCGGCCCGATTAGGGACAAACTGGAGTTGGGAATACGTTGATTTAACGTGCAAATAAGGGTTATTTTAGCCATGTGTGCAAACAAGTCAACTGTAAAAGCATTATACGCTAACAACTACAACAAGTACCCTGCGTGTATGTTGTACTATTACGACGAAATGATTCTAAAATAAAAGAATTTAAAGATGATTAAAGCTGGTCTGTTGCTCCGAGTTCAATACTCGTATCTGCCTACACCCGGGTCCAGGACTTGTCCCCATTTGTCGTCTCCATTCTCAATAGAAGTTTATGTAGAAGAGCCGCCATTCAAATGGCCCCAAGAAGTGAACGAAGTTTGCGTGACTCTGTCTATACTGTAATAAGGCTCTGTCTCAATTTCGACAGTTTTCCCAAATGGATGATGCATAGGATATGAGACAATGGTTTAATTAATGTGGCTGGTTTAAAATGTACCACTCGTTCTATTTAATCTTTGATTAGTCAGGCTAATATTATATTTATGTCTACCAGAACTATGTTTTGGGTATTTGAATCATTATTTTCTGTATTTGATATCTTTCATTTCATCCATTCATTCATGTAGCCTATTTAGTTAGTAAATGTTATTATTTGAACCCCCTGTTGTCCAGCAGGTGGAGTGGTTTCATATAAGAGAGAGAGAGAGAGAGAGAGAGAGAGAGAGAGAGAGAGAGAGAGAGAGAGAGAGAGAGAGAGAGAGAGAGAGAGAGAGAGAGAGAGAGAGAGACTGTCAGAATATATCTTGAACACAACAACTGTACATCAACTTTTCAAGAGAGTAGAAAAAACGCAAAAGTGAGGTTAAATTTAACATCCATTTAATTACATATAGTACTTTACATGGATGGCTTATTAAAGTGGCAGTGTGCCTTTAATTTGACTTAGTCAAACTTTTGCCATAGTCCAACAGGCTAAGCATTAGACCAAACATAGCCTCAACACCCAGGCTTAAACCAAACATAAATAGTAGTAATATATTTCACAATAAGATCATTATTGTCATTTGTAACACGTACAACAATATTTAAAGTGCTCACTGATCAGTGTAACAAATATCTAGAAATAATCTAAAACATCTAAATATCATATAATTAAGCCATTAATAAATACATAAAATAAATAAAATACAATACAATAAAGCAAGCAAACAAACAAACTCAAAATAATACACACAACAATATGTTAGGCCTATAGCAATCTTATAGGACAGGACAGACTATTGCACAGCTTAAGTGGCAAGACTATTTTGGACAGGATCAGGAAAATTTGTCGATTTCTCTCTTCATTTCCTAGAGAAAGGAAAATCACAAATTAAATGCAAAAATGGCAAAGTAAGTCATAATAGGTGCAAATTAACATTGACTGTAGAAAAGAATCATCTAGGCCAGGGGTTTTCAACAGGTGGTCCGGGGACCACCAGTGGTCTTTGGGAGGGTTCCAGGTGGTCCCCAGCTAAATTGTTTAACCAGAAGTAACTCTTGAACGTAAAAAATGAAACCAAATGGACCCGCCATACACTCTCAAGAGTTGAAATATTCATCATGTAAATCAGTCCTAATCTACACAACTAGAAGAATAATGGTCATGGACAGAAGCAAAGGAAATCTTTAGTTTGGGGGGATCCGTCCGCGGTTCAAATGCTGAATAAATGGTGGGCCCTGGGATGAAAAAGGTTGAAAACCCCTGATCTAGGCAGCCCGCCCCCCACTCCAACCCATCCCTTCTCTTTCCCTGCTCATTGCCAATTGCCAAACAGCCAATCATTGCTGTCCTCACTCAGAGCTGGTTAGTGGTTTGGTATGTAAGGCTGCCTGTTCCCTCACTTCCTGTTTGGCAGAAACAGCAGCAACAACCAGCTCAGAGCCGTCTGCTCTGGAGTCTCAGCAAGCATGACGTGAGTTTAGTTAAATTCATGATTGCACCTGTTGTACTTTATCTGGGTTTGTGAAGGAGATAATGACTAGGGTTTGTTTGCCTTGAAGCTTGCAGTATAGATATGTTTTTGGAAATGCACATCACCTTCCTATTATGAACTCTAGGGAAATGCTAGCCACAATGCAACTCTAGAATCTTTTGTAATTGGGATGAATCTCGAGTTGCACTTCGGCCCATCAAATCCCCCATAATAAGAATTTATCTGTGATCTGCTTGTATTAAAGAACTTTAAAATGACCAACATTGCAGCTGTATGGAAAGGTTGAATTATCAGTCTCTGAAGTATTTCTTTGATAAAAATCCAGACATGTGGTGGTCTGTTTTTGTAATTACTGGAGTTTGGAAGCGTTCATCATTAGTCACTGAATGGCCTTGTGTACCACCTGTTGAGAATTTGCACATAATGCAGGAGGCACCAGCCCAACCCGATAACACAAACGAGTGCCTCCCAAGTCCTCCCAAGTCCAGCACTTTTATTTACTGACAAAGTAGCTCTTAGCATGGATACTGTGGATTTTATCAAATAAATGCTACATAAATGCTTTGCAGATAGAAAGAGGATAATTCAACCTTTCCATACAGCTGCAATGTTGGTGAATTTTATGTTTAATACAAGCCGATCGCAGATGAAAACTGAAACTGTAGATTCAGCCCAATTATAAAAGAATCTAGAGTTGCATTGCTGCTAGGGAAATGCAATGATTACAGACCTTAGAACATTCACTTGATGTATTGTTGGTTAAATGTTGAATTGTGTAATAATTGTTTGTTTCTATCTCTCATAGAAAAAACATAACCGTCAAGCCTCGCCAGCTCCTTGTTAACTCTCTGAATGCCTTGTGTAACGTTTTGTTTGTGCAATGGAAAATAAAAGGCTTAAGCGGAACTCAACCTTGTCACACATTCTTTCTGGTGTACTATGGCGATGTAAAATAGTCCATGAGCCAGGCTTGACTTATCGATACCTTATATGGACAATCACTCTATTTTTTTTAGCTGAAGTCTGTATTGTTATGAAACAGGTGTGAGTGAAAGTGTCCTTTCAGGGAGGGTCAACGTGAACAAAAGATATTTGGTCATTGGTCACTACTGGATCTCACGCTTTCTGCCTCTCTAATCCCCAATCTCATCTCTTAACAATAACACCAAGTAGGCCTGCTCTGTATGTTGGTAAATAACCTAAATAACCACTTTAATTATTGTGTGCACATGTCACTTCAGGCCCAAAAGAACCGCACCAATGCAACTCCTTACAACAAAACTGTTTTAGGGACATTTCACCTCAATGGAACTCCTTGCAAATGTCATTGAGGATGCATTGTTGCAGGTGTTGAATGGTGGATGATTGGTGCAGTCTGGGCCTTAATTAGTAGTCTGACATGCATATAGCCCGAAATCTCACTTTGGGCTGTATACCTGTATATGATGCCTACCTGTATGAGTCTGGTCTTGTTGTAGTTTGTACGTTGCCTGTAGATGCACTGTGCCAGTAAAGTGTACAGTTTCTCTAACTGGCACACATGCATGCCTTCTGTCTTCAACACAGCTCTCTTATGTACGTCCTGGCAAAGGATGGGGAAAGAAAGACAATAACAGCTGTTAGCCACAGCCACATGTATGCATCCACCCGCACGCACACACTCTCCCTCTGTCTCTTAAAACACTATCATACTAACATACTCACCTTGAGTTTTTCATGGTCCCCTACCAGAGGTGCTGTTATCCCATTGAGTCGGGGGTCCAAGGTTTTGTTTGTTTCTTGTGTACGATACTCTAATAGGTGACAGGGAGGTACAGGAGTTAAAGCATATTAATATTGCCTGGTAATCCATTAGTCAACAGTAGATGGCCATGTTTGAGTTGGAGAAAATGCATGTACCGGTAATATATATAATTACCCACAGAGCCCAAATAAATATTTCTTTTGCTTTTGTCCACAATATCAGGCTGGATTTGGGAAACAAAAGGGGCAAACATACAGATCAAAATGCCCATTAATCTTCTAGTTGTGTAGACTTGGGCTAATTCTATTTTAAGTTGAGTGTAAACATGAAACCAAATGGACCTGCAAGTGTCAATTTGGTTTCATTTTTACGCTAAGAGTTACATCTGGTTAACCCATCTTAGCTGGGGACCACCTGGAACCAACTCAAGAACCGCTGTTGGTTCCCGGACCACTGGTTGAAAACCACAGACCTAGGCCATACTCTGGGAATGCCATTCTATAGAACAAAAGCAGCAAACGAAAGTAAGCAGGTCCCTATTTTCAGCAAAACATTATAGTTCTGTGTACTGTCTGCCCTGTAAAATTACGATATAGCTGTCATTGGGGTTAAGGTCTATTTCTTTTGACACCTTTTTATACATTACCAATTACTCTGTGTGATCCAATACAAATATTCAGACTGCCCCGTCTACAGTGTAAAGACACTGAAAGATACTGTAACTCAAGGTCCAGGGCATGAAGGGAACTATGAAAATTAAGTTTTTCCACATGTATAGCTTAAAATATGCATAACACAACTCCCTCCCTTATTATGTTCCTCAACTTCCCATGTGATGAGCAGAGTATGCAGCCTGTAACTTGGCTCGGAACCAAAATGGCTTGGTGTCTTTGCTTGTTGCAGCTTGTACAACAGTAGTGGAAACACAATGTTAACTCCTCTATCCAGTTACATGCTACCTAGAAAGCAGGGAGAGAGGGAGCGAGAGAGAGGGAGGGTCAGCTTTCTTTGTTGATCACCGTTGCTTGGGAACTGCAGCAGCAAGGAGCAGGTTACAGGCATGGTCCTGTGTAGTTCAGTGGTATAAGCATAGCACTAATGCCACCAGGGGTATTATTAGTAGCATTACACATGGAAATCAAATCCCACTGGTACAACCCTAGTATACGTATTGCACTCAAGCTGTGAAGTAGCTTTGCATAAAAGCATCCCATAGTAAACAGCATACAGTATATACAGACCTGTTTCACTCGAGAGTGCTTCCCCACTCCCCCTGAAACGTGTTCTCTGGGGGGGAATATGGCGCTTGGCGTTGAATGGCTCCAGCCGGCGGCTCAGATTCACCAGCAGATGCTTCCGGGTTGGGATGTGAATGCCGTTTGGAACCCCAGGAATCTTGTACAGCCCCAGGTCATCCCAGGGGACCAGGTCTAGATGTAACCCGTTCACAGCTGAGGTACGGGTGCGTTGCTGTCCCTCGACGCTCTTATTCAGTGAGTCACGACCGTGGTAACCATTCTCTAGAATGCGTCCCTTTACTCTGGTCTGGGTCTCTCTCCTCTGTGGAGTGGTGGAGGAAGGGTGTTGTTTGGGTGGTTTAATGTTGACCTTCTTTATAATCCCGCTGCTCCATTTGCTCTTCCGTGGACGCTTGTACTGCTTTTTAACACGAGCTGTAGAGAGGCGAAGGGTGTGGGTGGAGTAGGTGGGGTGATGAGAATCAATGGATACAAGTGTAACAGACACAGACACACAATGGACCTGGAGGTGTCATGATGGCATGTTCATGATCAACATCCTCGTGTATCTCCAAATGCCTTAGTTCATTTGTTTGTTCCAGTTCAATTGAATTTACTCCTGTCTTGCCTACGCATCTGCAGTGCATCTCTTCAAAATTTACAGAAATTGGCTTTATTTATTGTATTTAATTACTCTGATGTTGAGGTTTCTATTGTTTCAACAAATGCTTCACACTATGGTTGCAAGTAGTTATTAGACTTGTTGATATAGTAACCAATTTTCCAGACAGCAGTAGTACAATAGTGTTATTTACTATAAAAGGGTCAGTTTTACTATCTGATAATCTACCATCAAAAAATGAAGGAAAAAGAGCAACCTCTTGTCCTTCAAATTGAATTCAAATTGATGTGACTCAACAGCAGTCTGTCTCGAGAGACTAGTGGTAATGCAACTCACCTTCAGATCGTGGCGTGTCATGGGGAGTATTCAAGGTAGCATCATTATTACCATCCAAGTCGTCTGATGGTTTGCGCTTCTGGTAGGATGAGATACAATCTGCCAGCATAATTAACATGTTAGATACAGTGCCTGTTAGATACAGGAACAATGCATTGCTGCAAAGCAGCTAGGGCATGATTCTCACAGTCATGATTCTCACAAGATTATTTTTGTATTATTCTCATGAAATTTCGTAACAGATTTTGTAACACAGACCAGGCTCTCCTCTGAGGTGGAAAGCCAGGTGATGCAAGGTTAGTTGAGAAGTTGCTTCTTTTGATGCATAAGTCTTCTGATTCACAGTCACCAACATCTAGGTATATTTATGTTAAGAAATTATATATATTAACGTTAGGGATGGGATGTAGTTATAGGAATGTATTACCTCTCTTGGTGCGTGACTCCATGATCTCCTCACAGACTTTCTCAAAGTCCTTATCCAGCTCATGTCTGATGATGCTGTGCACTGTGTCCTTGAATGCATGTGCACAGTGACGGAGCCGACGGCCTGTAGAGGGACAAAAAACAAGCACAAATGCGCAGATGATAAGAATGCGATTGGTCATTGGCTTGGATAGAGAGAAGGAAAGGCCTTTAACATTGTTTGCTTTGTTTGGATGTTAGTAGTGGGGTGGTGATCATATAAGAAGCATATAGCTACAGTAGGTGAGAGTTTCTGTAGAAATAATACAAACTAAACAAGACAAAACACCCAATAGAAAATATTTGAAAGCAAATTTAGGTGCCTACAAAGCACATTATAGAGCCCCTTTCATGACATCACTCGTGTTCCAGAAATGGAATCTTCATTCATTTTCCTCATAGACGCTGCAGACAAAGACAACTCAGGTTGTGACAAATCATGACAACACACACAATATTTGAATACAATATCTTATTAGCAAGAAAGACAAAAAAAAAAAAACTGCAAGTTACAACATTTGGTTTCCTTTCTTCTTAGAAATTATTTGATTGTCCCAAAAGATGTGTGTTGTCATGATTTGTCGCGGCCCTAGTTGGCTTTGTGTGTGGTATAATCGTCTTTGTATTAATAATTCTTGAAAAGTCTATGAGAAAAATGAATGGGGATTCCATTTCTGGTGACTCACGAGGGGGCGGGACAGCTCAGCTCTATAGAGGTAGAAAGCGAGGGTTTAGATTGCCTTGTGTCTAAAACGGTATGGTATAGTCCTGCGCAGTGACGTCACCGCCGCTGTTCCAGAAACGGATTCCCCATTCATTTTTCTCATAGACTTTTCGAAAATAATTTATATAAAGACGATTACGCCGCGGACAAAGCCAACTCGGGTCATGATGGCACACACATGATGTGACAATCAAATAATTTCTAAGATGAAAAACGAAACAAAAAGTCTTGTATCATGCCGTTTTCTACTTCTTGCTATTTGATATTATATGACGTTGTGTTTGTTGTCATGATTTGTCACGACCCGAGTTGGCTTTGGCCGCGGCACAATCGTGTTTTTATTAACCATTTTCGAAAAGGCTATGAGGGAAATGAATGAGGAATCCACTAGTGGAACAGGGTTGGTGACGTCACTGCGCATGTCTATAGTAGAGGGGGAGGAAGTGCTAATCAACCACACTACTGTTCCTCTTCCTCACCCCCAGGGTGGGTGTCCGTGTTGTACTGCAGAGCGTTCTGCCAGATGAGGTCTACATCAGTGACAAACCCTCCCACCGTGACGTAGCGGTGCTGGTCGATGTTGGACAGCAGCGTAGAGAGGTCCATGGGCTTCTTGATCACACTGAGGTAGTTTGGGACCTGCAGACACAGACAGGCACACAAAACAGTAGGGGTGGGACGATTCACTTACCACACAATACGATACAATATCTATATTTATGGTGCCAAATCAATTTATATTGCGATTCCTAATTATGCTGCGATTCGATTCGATAAATAGATATGCCTTATGTTTTCCCACACATGACTATGCTTTTATTATACTAAGACATTTTAAAAGGGGAATTCGACCCATTTTCAATATTTTTTCTGAGGGTGTACAAATAGGGTCCATTTGGTTCCATTTGTACACACTCAGAAAAAAGGGCCTAAAAGAAAAATCATTAACAAACACAAATGGAGATGTCATCAAGTTGTGTTTCACCATGTTAATGGCTTCTTTCAGACCTTCATTTTAGGAAACACAGAATGTCCACACAACATCCACAGTAAAATGTTTGGAATTCTAAACGATATGGACCATGGCAACTAGAACATTTTAAAGCAATTTTAAACAATATGGATAACAAAGTTCAGTCATAAACATCAATGCAGCCCCAGTCTGTCAGCCAGTCTTTCTGACATGAATAAATTGATGAATAGGACTACATAAATATAAAAAAAAACAATTTTGAAACTGGCGATTCGATATTGATATCATGGCAATAAGAATTGCAATATAATGGCATGTCGATTTTTTTTTTTTGCCCAGCCCTACAAAACAGCACGCAAACATGTTGACTGTATGAACAGGTTTTGTGCAAAGAACTGACACACACACACACACACACACACACACACACACACACACACACACACACACACACACACACACACACCACTTCTATGTCGACAGGCTCGCAGAAGGCCTTGAATCGGGTGTCCACCCTCAGTCGCTCTGTGACGTCACGCAGGAAGAGGCGGAGCTCCCGGAGCACGTCTTCCTCCTGCTCTTCCAATCGCAGGCGCTCCTGCTCTGACGGCTGCCACTGGGCAGGGGGAGGAGCCACAGGCAGGACCTCCAACTCCTGCATGGCTGAGGTGGAGGAGAGGGTGGATGGGGTGGAGAGAGTAGAGGAGGAGTTATTGGTTAGGGTTAGAGGTGGACAGACACATTACACAGTATTTATACATTAATGTGTGTCATACAGTCCATCCAGCTGACTGTATCATCAGATAGAATAGATCTAATGGCTCCCAAAGTGTGGAACGAACTGCCCTTTGCAGTTAGAACTACAGACTCGCTACAAATCTTCAGCCGTAATCTGTACACTCATTATACTGTATATACGTATTATGTAGACTAGCCAGGTTCATTTGTAGACCTGGCATTCTATAGTCATAGAGTACCTAGAGTATACAAGGTATACTGTAGGTATGAAGGCTATTTAGACTGATGATAGGTTCTCTTGTTTTACCTTGGTGAATTGCTTAGGCAGAGAGTGCCTAATTTGTAAATTGTAAAGATTTAACATCAGATAAAAAAGAGGAAAGCGTTTAATTTGGGGCTTGTTGCAGGCTTAAAGGCTCCCATCAGTGTGTCAGACACCTACATGCTTTGTTGTTAGAGTCCGGGGTCTTGGCAGCCTGGTTGATGATCAGGTCCCCAAAGAATTCACTCCGTTCCTGCTGGTTAGGAACACTGACGGAGTGAACCTCACCGTGGTCCACACGGAACAGATCCTGAAGCTGAAGGCAGAGAGAGAGAGACAGAGCATAGGCATAGAATGAATGTAGGAAGGGGTTTAGACAATATGGGAGAGAGAAAGTACAAGAGAGACAGAAAGGAATCTGTGGGGTGATGGAGTTCATCAAGCCATTGATGACAGTATATACATTTGAAATCCATACTGTGTATACCGACTGAGATTGAGCTAAAGCTGATTCATACCAAAAGACGTATATAGAAAAGGAACAAACTTGTCCAACCTCTTCCCAATGGAGAACATTGCTTGCATGTTTTGGGTAGTGCAGAGACCTTTATTTACGCTAAATAATTAATTTATGAACATTGATGCTTGCATGTTTTGCGGAGTGTGAAGAGCTGTATTTATGCTACCTATTAATTTATATAAGTTATGTAACTGCTTCCAACAATGATCTTTAGGCCTATGTGTTTTGCATGTGTGGTTCCTCACTAGAGTTCTCAACGGGCCTGAAAATTGAGGCCCGGCCTCGGCTAATTAGCATAGATTTCAGGCCCGTCCCGGCCCTAAAATGTCGGGTCGGGTCTGGTCGGGTTTGGGCAGAAGTTGAGAACTCTATTCCCCACCTCATCGTCCAGCTGTTTGTGTGGGATGTCAGAGGTAGCGAGGAGGAGAATGGGGCAGAAGGAGGGGATGTCCTGCAGCAGACTGATAAAGGTGGTCCTCAGGACAGGGTCGGAGGTCTCCCACCACTGCTGGATGTGGGGCAGGTAGAGGATGCTGGGAGAAGTCCTCTTGGCCTCCAGGAACACCTGGGACAGAGCAGGGAGGGTCAGGGAACCAAAGTTTACTGGAGTGACACAGTCACTCCAGTAGTTCTCCAACAAAATGGCTGTGTGCGTATACCATAGCAATCTACTTGAGCTTCTGATGAAATTATTGTTGTATTATGTTGTTTGTATACAGTATCCAGTCAGTCAATCTTTTCTAGAAACCGGATAAAAGGATTACATGGCCCTCTTGGATGTGTACTCTATTCTGTCTATCTTAAGCTAGTTTGTATTAATCATTTTAATAATTAATATTTCACATTTATTTATTTCTATTTTCTAAGTAACCAAATACATGTTACATGGAAGAGGAAACGGAAAACTATTTTGCTAGGGAAAAAAACACTAAGAAAAAGCTAAGAAATGTAGTCATAATTTGGTTCACATTGCATATATCATAGTCTCATATCAGTAGAATGTGCTTGCTTGATGTTACCTGAGCACAGGCCTCCTCTGGGGAGCTGTAGCTGACCCCAAACAGCTTGGTGATGTCCAGCATGTGGACAGAGAACCTCTCCAGGGCATGGAGAACAGCAGGAGCCAGATGAGAGCTCTGCCCTGCACCGGGAGGGCCTGCCACCAGCATCCTGGGACGGTTAGACATAGGGTGGTCTGCTGCACCCCTGGAAGGATAGTTTCAATATTTAGAAGAGGATTTATAATCAGGGGTGCACATAAGTGGTGCTCCGGTGCTCAGGAGCACCAAAAATCCTACAATGAGCTGTCAATCCAGGGGTGGAAAGCTCCTTTGAGCACCACACAGCTGGGGCTCATAATGACTGCCCGACTGGGCCAGTAAAAAAAGCCTTGAAAATGAAATAATTCTAACTAATGTCTAAAATACTACTAGTATTTCAATGGATGTAGAGTGCAGGTAGTAGTAGTACTACTAGGCTAGCCACTATTGCAACGCCCAAACTATCGCCCTGTACTGTAATATTGTACATAACATTGATCAGGATGTACGGAGTGGAAAAAAGGGGTCCCAGGGCCCAGCGATGCGGGTCACCGCATTTTGGGAGCACCAAGTAACATCTCCAGGTGCTCCTCTGAGTACTGGACCAAAATAGTTATGTGCACCCCTGTTTATAATGGACTGACAGTACTGTAATGTCTGCAAGTATTATGTGGTCTGCCATACTTGGTGCAGTTCATGTAGGAGGAACTGTTGCGGGGGGAGGGTTTAGAGATGTCACTGGAACACTCTCGTCGTCTGTGTCTCAGGTCATCATCCAGGATACTTGAGGTCAGATCTGATGGATGGTGAATATTTGTTACTTGTGAGCCATACGGCGAATGGTAAATGGTACATGGTAAATGGCGCATTCATATAGTGCCTTTATCCATTCACACACTAATGTCATTGAAAACCATGCAAGGTACCGACCACATTGGGAACAATTAGGGGTCTCCGCATCCCTTGTTCTAAATCAGTGATTTTCAACAAGTGATGCAAGAGGCCACTAGTGCGGAGAGTACTGGTGGTCCATGGCTAAATGATGGAGAGTTGGTTACCAAATTGACTTCCTCCTTCATCCTAAAGACCCTAAAACGAAACCCAATGGACCTGTATAGTTCAATTTTGTCATATTTTGCTCTCAAGAGTTGACTTGATTGAATGCAAAATATTTTGTACTTCAATCAACATGTGGCTGTTATCTCTCCTAATGATACCAACCGGGTACCAAAAATAATACAGCATAGAATGTTGGACAAAATCGTATGACCTAGTATACAATAGTACATACCAATGGCTTTAAGGTTATGTCTTAACCATTGTGTTTGTTCTGGCGTTTGGACTTTCAGTTCACACCAGGAACGGCATGATTAAACAATACACTACCCTGCACACTTTATGATTACGAAGAAATCAAAATGAACCATTCTATTCTACCAGCAGTACTGGGTCCTTTTCTACATCACACACTGCTGTTGACTACTTGACCCACCTGGTGTCTGTTCCATTGCCCGCTCTGCGTGGGGGAACTGCCTCAGCAGGGCCTCTAGGATGCGCTGCAGGGCGTGGCCCAGCAGGGGGCGTACCACAGGCTCCAGGGGCTTGGCGGGGGAGGCGGTGGAGCGCTGAGACGCCGGCGCCGTCTTCCCCATGGCCGCCAGGAAGTCGCAGCCCGTCACGGAGATGGACGACACGTCCAGGAGGAGCTTCTGTGACGTGTCGTAGATCTGCGGGTAGCGCCGGCGCAGCGCGCACAGTGCAGCCTCTGTGCACACCGCCCTGATGTCAGCACCGCAGTAGCCTGGTGGGGTGGGATAGGCAGGAGGTGTTTAATCACTGATTAAAGTGATTAAACATTAAGTGTAATGTATAGATACAGAGAAATCCGCTCATAATTCCCAACAACGTGGCTTAGGGTGGCTCTACACCTTGCTTGTGCATTGCCTTTGTTTTCAGAAAAGCTGTGGCGTCACATTCTGCTAAGTGTCGAAGACGCTTGCCTTGTTTCTGCTTGCATTTTCGGCCACGGCCAGAAAATTAGGAGCCGGAACAAGCCGGAAATGTCATTGACACCCATTCAAAAAAGCAGGATGTGATGTCACAGACACAATCAGTACACAAGGTCTGTAGAGTGGCTTAGCATGGGGATAGGTTTAGGGACAGGGTTAGTAGTAATGGGCTTCATCTGCGAAGAGAAAATCCTGGTCACAATATAAGACATAGGCGCTATTGTGGATGTGCATTGATGGGCAAGTTACTGGGAAAATGTAGTAAGCTACACTACTTGTTACTCTCAAAACAAGTAAGTGTAGCTACACTACAAGCTATCCCCATGAGAGTTGTAGTAAGCTACAGTACACTACAAGCTACAGGAAAGTGTAGTTAAGCTATGTAGTTTAGCTACTTGTAACAAGTTACTGTCCATCACTGTGGATGTGTCGGGTCAGAACATGCATCATATGTACTGTATTTCCTCCAGATTTTGCAGTTCTTCCTCCGCCAATACTGTAACTTTTGCTAATAGCTTCTACAGTATACGGTAGTTCTTACCCAGCGTAGTAATGGGCTGAGTCAGTGCGGAGTATTGCAGAGTATTGCCGTTGACCCAGATACTGTACACATACCTACCTGTACATACTGTAGAGTCGTGATGTAATGGTAACTTTGGATTTGTCTTTGTTTGGGCAGAATGAATGAATTATGAATTATGGAAGCGTGTGTGTTTGTGTAGTATTATTGCAGTCATAAAACTCTCTCCAGTATACAGTATATAAGAGAATCCATGGTCCCATACCAACAGTCTTCTCTGCTAGTTCTTCCAGGAAGGCTTCAGAGGGCCTAGGGTTCCACTGTCTGGTGTGGATCCTCAGAATCTCTCTGCGGGACTGAACACACACACACACGCACGCACGCACGCACGCACGCACACACACACGCACACACACACAATCAGAGAAGTCAAATACTTTGGGTTGTGTATGACAAATTGACAACATTTTGACAGTCCCACAGATAAATATTGTCAAAATAGCCAACCTATAAGCTCATATCAAGATCACATCAAGATCACATAAGCACACAAGCTCATATTGAGATCTACAGGAATCTAAAGTCACCATATAAATGTACCAATTACCATACCATTTATACTACTATGAATACAATTACTACTAGAAATAATAAATAAATAAAAACCTCTCTGTCGGGTAGGCTGAACAGCAACTCCCGGTCAAAGCGCCCAGGGCGTCTCAGAGCAGGGTCAACTGAGTCCAGTCTGTTGGTGGCTCCAATCACCACCACCCCCCCTCTGTCATCCAGACCATCCATCAGGGCCAGCAGGGTCGACACAATGGAACTATGAAGAGAAATTATCTGTTAATGATATACAGTCCTACCACTATCACTATCATCTCAACATTCAGTTGACCAAACATCAGAGGATTGGAGGATATGAACTCATACTGTATACAGGAAGAGAGAAATACTGCAGACTGCAGGGGTGTTGCTTTGGCAATCAAGTGAATTGTAGAAAAAGCAAATGCAATTTATATTCACTCACTGAGCCACTAGATGGCATCAGAAGTCCAAGGCAGAGCTAACATTCAACCTCCTATTAGTACAGCTGAACAGAAACATAGACTGAATGTAGTCATTGGAATAAGATAAATAAATCTTGCTCATTCTTGTGAAACAACAGCAGTTGTCTGACCTGTGAATGTGGTCCTGTCGACTGGACCGGACAGGCGCCAGGCCGTCAATCTCATCAAAGAAGATGATGGACGGACGCATATGATAGGCCTGAAGAAGACAAGCAGACATTATTACCATCATTACTCTCACACTACATCAAATGACCATTGTGATTTCTATTCTATGTTTTACATTGTTAAGATGAGATTCATTATATTTAATATGGCCCAACAGGAAATTACACATTAAACTACAGCCACAAGCAGTACACAAAGTGTGAGGACTACTGATATTAGATCTTAAAGGGTGGATTGTGGGTGAGGCATAGTGGAACAATAATAGAGCCCGGATTACCTGCTCAAAGAGAAGGCGGAGCTGCCGTTCGGTCTCTCCCACCCATTTGCTGAGGCAGTCGGCTCCCTTACGCATGAAGAAAGCAACCTTCCTCTCACCTCGGCTGCTCTCATGGGCCAGTGCCCTGGCAACCAGCGTCTTCCCTGTGCCAGGAGGACCGTAGAACAGACACCCCCTGGAGAGAGAGAGAGGGAATGATGGGTACCTCTAACATGTCAAAATAGTGTTATTTACAGTATAAGATGTGTGTTGTACTCCTTGTGAATGCTTGTGTGCCCACACAATGCATAAATTGTGTACATGTATGCAACTTAGCTCACCTGGGCGGCTGGATCTTAAAGTTGTCAAAGACCTCTGGGTAGAGCAGGGGAAAGACCACCATCTCTTTCAGAGCAGCGATGTGTCCAGAGAGACCCCCGATACTGTCAAACCCCACCTGGGAGAAGGATGGAACAGACATTAGGTGATGGAAAGGAAAAGGGGACCTTTTTTTTAAATTACCGGACCCATATCTCTCAAGGGTTTCCTTGACATTAGCCATTTGTCAAGCCAGTCTTAATGCACGTCCAACAGACTTTATTGGCTTCAGCCCAGTAGAGGTGTTGTGGTGTCACAACACACACCGCTGGTGAAGCGATACACTTCAGAATGCAACTCACTGGCTGGCCAATAACCATGGGATCCATGGGGTCAGTGACCCCTGCGCCCCCCTTCATCCAGTGTCTATAAGGACCCAGAATACCCTCTCTACGCACGTTGAGAGGCTGACACCTGGAGATAGATGGACAAAAACAAAGATTATCATTCCAAAATGATATGACTGAAAGGTCACATGATTTCTGATTTTGTGTCTAAAGCAGTGTTTGTTTAATAGAGCAATACAGAGCCATGGGTCAACTCTCAATGGCTGATGTGGTTGCTGCGCTGATGCGATTTGCCCCTGGAGTCTAACCTAACCTTGCTAGTGGAACTATTAAGAAATCGAGTCTTGTTTATGTACAGATTACCATAAAGACTTAAACCTATCTTACTGACCTGCTGTGGAATTCTCTTTGTTCATTGTCATCATCATCTTCATCATTTTCTTCTTCTTGGGAGCTAACTTCATGAGGTCGCTTTGGTTGTCTGGGGATTAAGGGATGATTATAGATGGGAAAAGATTGCTGGATGAAAGAATGAAATGGATAGTGGTAGAAGTGGTATTGTTGTTTTATATGCAGGGGTGGACATACTGTAGTTGAAGGCCTAGATTTTTGTCACCGCTAAACCCCTTATCCCTTAGTTTTTAAAAATAGTTAAATAGTTCAAATGGCCAGTCTACATGCTCACAAAGTGTCAATAGATTGCCACATTTAACTATTCCCAAAAGTTTTTTTTAAATTGTAAAAAGGGATAAGGGGTTTGGGATAAGGGGTTTAGCATGTAACGAAAATGGAGCCCTATATGTGTATTGCACTGGGTCAACTGACCTGCTGGGTCGAATGGTTCCGTTATTGAGTTTGGAGGGACTGATGCAGTGGTTCCGTCTGCACGGCCACAGAGAGCTAAACTCTAAAGGAGAAAGAGACAGGATGGACCTTAAACACTGAACACAAATGACTACTCTACTGGTGTTTTATAGCACTGGATGTGTACATTTGTAGATACTACTATGACTCAGATCAGGATCATCAGAAAGAGCAGTTTTATTCAATAACAATTCAACTGTCAGTATCTACAAAGGTAAAAACAGTAAGTGAGACACACCATCTGCCAGGCCTTGGTAGTGGACAGAAGTGGCTCTAATCAGTCTGGGATCAAAGCTTGTTCCTGTGCCACTGCTGTTGTTGTCACCCACTGTCACCCGTTTCTTGACAATACCTCTACCACGTTCATCTGTAATAACAAAATCATAGTCATTTAAAAATCCATGCAAAAAAAGTGAATTTATGTCCACCAGATTTACTTTATATAAATGTAGCACTAGACCCTTTGCAGATAGGTTGGTATAATGTTTAGTACTAAACATTGGTATAGTGCTATCATTCATTCATATATTTACCACTGTTCTCTCCTCCATCATCACTCAGTTCTCTTTTTGCAGCCACCAGAGTTTTCCTCCTTTGGGACTGAGAGATTTTCTACAGTATAAGATAAAAACCTATTATTAAAAAGCAACCCGATGACTGCCCTAAAAAAAAGAAAATGTGGTGACACAATATCCATTTTCATAAGAATCTGGGCAGAATGACAACATGTTATGCTGGATCACCAGTATGTTATTTTAGCTACTGTATGAAAAACATAATTGTTCAACATCCCTTATTCATATGAGAGCCTTTCAGCTTCATCAATGTATGAAACTGAATGTATCAAGGCTAATTTACTTCAACGACCATATTGTATGACAGAGAATTCTGTAATGCATCTGTGTCATTTTAGAATTTAACCACTTTAACCATTATTTTATACTTTGGCCATTCAACAACTGGAACAGGGTCTTTGGAGCAACACATTTTGAGATGGCTAAATAACCTTTGGGGTTCCATAAGGTGTTTAAGCTTTTAGATTTGAATATAGCATTTATAAAATATGTGTACAATGGGACTAATTGAGGTCTTAATGAGTTATTGCATTATACAGTATATTATTATTTTTAAGCATGAACCATGCAAGCGTAATGACATGAATACTGGTCGAAAAACAGACGGCCACTGCCATAACTTTCAGACTGGGCTCTGCAGTGCCTCCCAATATGTTGGTGACTGATAATCTGCATGTCAGTGGGCTGCTGCGTCTAGCTGAGATCAGTTATCTGTACAGTATGCGTAAGAGTTTGCAAAACATTCCACCCCCAAAGACCACTACTCTACAGAGGGGAGAGAGAGAGAGAGAGAGAGAGAGAGAGAGAGAGAGAGAGAGAGAGAGAGAGAGAGAGAGAGAGAGAGAGAGAGAGAGAGAGAGAGAGAGAGAGAGAGAGAGAGAGAGAGAGAGAGAGAGAGAGAGAGAGAGAGAGAGAGAGAGAGAGAGAGGGTGGAGAGAGTGTTGCAAAGTGTAGATGAGTGCAACACCCTTTAAGTTCATAGACTGATAAGAAATACATGCGCACAACACCGAGACAAACAAGACTGTAGACATTAACAAAATAATATACCTGTAGTCCGGACACTGGATGAAAGTACTATTAATGTGAATGGGTACCGGGCCAGTTTTCTAATAATAAAAATATATACAGTATAGACTCAGAGTATATGAGGTCCACATCCCAGATGAGGCTCCAAAACGTTGTTTAATTTCCTTTACCACACCATTATTCAGCAAGATTTATACTCATATGTGTGTGCCAACACTGCTACAACTACAATTCTGAAGTATATGTTATGTCTGAAATAACATTATGTACCTGCGTAGTAGTAGTAGTAGTAGTAGTAGTAGTAGTAGTAGTAGTAGTAGTAGTAGTAGTAGTAGTACTAGTCGTAGAAATTAATAGTATGACCAGTGTTTAGTATAGTAGCATTACTCATTACTCATACCTTGGTCTTGCTGAATTTGGCTTTCTTCTTCCCATCACCAGTTCTTTTAAGGACAGCATTGCTGGAAAGACACAATGTGAAAGGACAAAGATGAGCTGAAACTGTAATGTAATCCCAGACAGACAGAAATGTCTTCACAATTAAACATGATATGTTTAGTGGGATATGTTTACAATCTGTGCAATCGTTATTTTTTGTGTGAATGGTATATCATTGTTTGTGGTGATGCTGCCATACATACATGTTGTTCTTGCGGCGGGTTGCCACCGTGATGCTTCTCCTCCTCCCCAGAACACCTGTAGGACCTCATTGTATTAATGTCATGTCACACACACCAGGTCACATCAACAATACATAATAGACTACACTGTGTCAGGCCAACAGTAGATGTTTGCATTTCACCTCACTATTGCAGTGGTTTTCAACCTTTTTCATACCATGGCCCACTATTTATTCTGCATTTTATCCACGGTGTTGATGTTGAGTTTAGTCTCTCGACCTTATGAAAGCAAGGTTTTTCAAGTTTTTTGTCCACAATTTAGGAAAGATAACTGGCAAAACATTGGTCAAAATAGCCTGCATTTTCTAATTGTGTAGATTCTTGAAATGATGTCATTCAGAGGTTTAAATATAATTTTACTCTTGAGCGTGTAAAATGAAACATGTAAAATGAAACAATTCTCAAGATCTACAGACAGGGTCCATTTGGTTTCCAACACTCGATCATTTAGCTGGGGACCACCTGGAATCCTCTCTGGTCCCCGGACCACTGGTTGAAAACCACTGAACTACTGTATTCTATTCATCATTGAGTTGTGTATTGGTAAAACATACCATTCACGTAACGAAACCCCTTAAGCCTTGGTGACTTCCTGTGAACAAAAACAAGTGTAAGCAGTTGTGTTGGAATGGAAGTGCAAAAAAAGAATAGTTCATCTTTTTACAGGGAAGATGCAGGCCTACCTTTTAACCATCCTTACTAATTTCCCACACAATCATCCATTTGTGTGTCTAAGATTACCATGTGTCTCTGCCTGTGTCCACTAGAAAGACAAAAACATAGTTTGAAACAGTTTCCATAGTGAGTTTGCATTGCAAGACTGCAAGTGTGTACAATATGTACAGTACAATATGCCCACTTACCTTCAGTTGTAGGTTGTGCAAATGTCGGCAAGAGGCCAGTGCCCCAAAAGTAGGCCAAAATAATTCTAGCTCATTATAATTCTTTATTTATTTTTCTTCTTTATTGAATCGTAATGAAGTTAATTTTGCCTGTCAGGTCCATAACTGTCCTGTTGCATGGTGGAGTGGTTGAAAGAGACTGAAATCAGCAGCTCATTTGCGACCTTTTAAATACAGGAATGAGGAATCTGTATTTCTTGAAACAAATATATGTATGCTTTGGCGCCACCTAGTAGTAAGAAGTCTATGCTACACATGCTATACTTCAAATAATTTATCCCCATTTTATAGCTAGCTCTAGTCTGCAAAGTCTTTACAATACTGTACAATACTGTACATACTACTAATAACTAATAACTAATATACTAATAACTAAACTATGTATTAAACAATGAAGACAACAACATCAGCATTAGCCATAGTTTATTGGTATAAAAGTACTTCATGAAAACTGTACAGTCAATAAATCTAATTTTCCCACTACCATACTAATTTGGTCAATTTGATTACAAAAAATGAGGAACAAATAAACAACAACAACAACAACAACAACAACAACAACAACAACAACATGATATTATGTAGCCAGATGCCAACTTCATTTGTAGATTTACAGTATATACAGAATAATTATTCGTTTTCTGATACTATTTACATGATTACGTTATTGGTGTGTACCTATGATGTTTGAAAATTACTAATTCTTTGCATTTGAAGTAATAGCCTGCCTTGTATTACTCTGCCTCTGTAAATCAATATGAATTAACATTCTAAATGCATAAATTGTACAAAGGTATTATATTGATTAATATATAATATATTAATATTAGGGATGTCCCGATCCACTTTTTTCACTTCCGATCCAATACAGATATCACAATTTCTGTGTTAGCCAATACCGATACCGAATTCCGATACCAGAAAATAATATACTGTATATAATAATACAAAATGTAAAAAAGATCTTATATGAAGTCCATCAGATAGCAGAATAAGCAAATTCCTCAACATTTTATTTACTGTACTTGCCATAGTATCAACCCCTTACCCCTGTGTCTGATCACTGGTTATTGTATATTTAC
Organism: Benthosema pterotum; assembly: GCA_039105355.1. NCBI lineage: Eukaryota > Metazoa > Chordata > Actinopteri > Myctophiformes > Myctophidae > Benthosema > Benthosema pterotum. The sequence continues at coordinate 43,003,951 of CM076970.1, forward strand.
CAATGCTGAATGGTCTGATGATGACGATACTGATATGAACCGATATGACAAAAAAGGGCCGATCCAATACTTTTTCTGATACCGATACAGTATCGGGACATTCCTAATTAATATATTATACCAATATTTAGTGGTTCTTTGGAAAACCAGTAAGATCACTGTGTATACAAGAAATATTTCAGGAACTTTTAGAAGTCAAGTGAGCATGATTTCCTAAAGGCCTAAGCTAAACTACACTGCAACAAGAGTTTTATTGGACAGGCGCTGAAATTATGATGCCCTTTGATGGCAAGAGATTCTGGTTCTGGTTTAGTGGTTCCGGCATGATGAATACAAACCAGTGATTTATTTTCACTTCATTTGTGATTTCTGTTGACATCCCATACTTTTATTCTGACATTACACAGTTGCAGTACTGGGTACAGGCTCTTGGGTTTCCCCCAAGAGGGTGTCACGTTCAGGCTGAGGCTGGGTGGATCCACCACTGCTGGAGCCTTGGCCTGGAAGAGTGAAGGAAAAGCAGTATTTAGTTGTTAGTTACCACTCTATTTCATTTTGTGATTTCAATTTCTTAAAATATTTGTCTTTGGACTTGTCTTGAAGGCTATATTGGATGCTTTGTTTGGCCTGCTTTATTTAGCTTGGCTGGCATTATCGCTGCATTGACAACTTGAGTTAAAAGTAAAAAAAAAAAAAAAAAAAAAAAAACTTGCGCTTAACATGTAATAATATTATAGAATTCTGATGTAAAAGTACCATGAAATGTATACATAAAACTTTTTTTTTTTTTTTTACTTCTGGCAACATAATACATCACAAGCTTCAACCTAATAATATCATATTATAGTGAAGTAAAAATCCCAGAAAGTAATTACCAGAAACCCTGCTGCTCCCAGTGGAACCTACAAAGAAAAAGAAGTGTTAAACCATGAATGAGTTTTGCGGTGCTCACCTGGACCAAAATAAGCCGCTATAGGGTTATCCTTGTCACAATCATTGTAAAATAATCCAAACAATCAATGGCCTAAAATCTGACACTCATGAATGCATATTGTCATAACATTTTGGTTTAGAGTATTACCTGAGTCACTGTTATTGGGAGGTTTGGTCTCTGTAAATAAAATTACAATGGGCAATGAATCAATCATGTATTAGACCAGGTAGGTGTTTAGGCCTAGGGAACATGTAAATCATCAATCAGCAAATCATTATTTCTTGCATTATTTCTAAGCATAAAAATAAAGTTATTCTAAAATGATTCCAACCTTTCTTTTTCTTCATATAGATGATCACTGCAGCCACAGCCACAATCACCACCACAACAGCAACAGCACCACCAGCAATAACGCCAATGTCTGGTCCATCATCAGGGCGCTCTAAAACCCAGACATGATTGTGTAATTACATGTCATGGTTTATTGGTAACATTTATCCAAACTTTGCAAACAGGGTCTTTCTCAAACAAACCATGCGTGTAACTTACCCTATAACTAAATATTAAATAATATAAATGAAAACTCGACACATGAAGATTAGCAAATGATCCAACGGCATAATGCAAACAAGCCTCTTACCCCAATCCTTGATCTTGTGCATGTTGGACGCAGGGTGTATCACCTCACATGTGAATCTGGCAGAGTCACTTCTTAAAATCTCCACTCGATTCATGATCTGGTAAGTGCCGTCGCCGTTGGGTCGAACACCTGTGGTTTTCAAGCCGTCGCCCTGATCCACCACCCTCCCATCTCTCATGATGTTCAGGGTAACTCCTTTGAAGAGGAATCCTGTTGCCATGCAGTGTAAAGTGATGGAGGATGGATTCTTGCTCTTTGTTCCATACACATGGAGATCTGGTGGTTCTGCAGGAAGCCACAGGGACATATTTTAGACACATCTTGTGCGTGATACTTCTTTAAATTTGAATTATATCAAATTATATCAAGCTGAATTACTAAAAGCAACATTTACCAGAAATATTGTATTGTGACTTAGTATCAATATGCTGAAACTCTTTCTAAAAAGAATATCAACATTTATTGATTATTCCTGAAATAAGTGTTCCTATTCCAATCCCAACCAGTCATTCTAACACTTGTTTGATAAAGACTACTATTATTTGTTTTTGTTTGTGGTGTTTTGGTATTTATATCCATCCTGCTACCTGTAAAGTGTACTGAACTACATGTAGAGTACAGTACACACAATGTATGAATTTGTTATGATATAATAATAATAATGCAAAATAATACTCACTGCTAGTTTTCAGTTGCTCTTGCAAGTAATCAACATATTTACTTAAAGAGCCAACACACTCCCTCTCCAGGTAGTGTTGCCAGTGGTCGGCTATCATCTTGTTTGCATCCCACCTCTGCTTGTCGGGAACTCCAAGGACACCGGGGGCGATCCACTGCTTATTTACATGATCAAAGGCCAGGAAGTCGTTACCGTCATAGCTTTCTTCCTTGAAGCCGCTGATGAACTTTAATGATTGGTCATCTCCAGCTTGCTTCTTAGCTGTGCAGCCACTCCTCAACTGATAAATGTGTAAATCTGGTGAAAAGGGTAAAAATGACTGGGGAGGGGTTACAACAACTGATGAGGCATCATCATAACAGAGGAAATAGTTTGGAAGGTTATGATTCATGACACTCCTGAAGTCATGCAATATGTGACATTAGTTTAAGTGTGATTAACACTGAATTAACTTGAAACGATATATAACTTAACTGTATGGTTATATAGAAAATGTTTGAACGTCTAACCGGTGTCATTGTTGTCTCTTGCTCGATCCCTGATGATCCCCAGGTTGACTTTGTTCACCTCCTCATTCGCTAACTTAATCTTGAGGCCTCTTTCCCAGTACTCCTTCCCCATCCACTCCTCCACCCTCGGCTGCATGGGGATCCTTTGTCTACGTGAGCTGTCATAGTAGTCAATCAATCTGTCATCCAGCAGGCTGATGACTGTGTACTCATAGATTCCTGGGAGGTTGACAGGCTTGGAGAAAGCTGTTTGGATGTAGGTGAGTGAGTGGATCTCTGGAAGTAAAAAAAAAAGTCAAACGGGTATTCAAACAGACATATAAAAAGAGATAAGAGTGGTCAGATTTGTTATTCCAATTTCTGTGACGTATGCAAACCCTGTATAAGAGACCGGAATATACACAGTATAATTAAACTGTCAGCAGCCACATGCACGATGCATGTGCACACACAGAAGCACACAGGCACACACTCACACGCGCGCGCGCACACACACACACACACACACACACACACACACACACACACACACACACACACACACACACACACACACACACACACACACACACACACACACACACACACACACACACACACACACAGGCGATTGGGGGGGGGGGGGTGCCAGGGGGGCACGTGGCCCAACTGATGTGTGTTTTCGTATACTATTTGGCACCACATAAAAAAGGGTGTCACCCCTGCTGGGAGGGCCTATGCGCACACACACATACGCAGGCACACACACACATACGCGGGCACGCACACACACACACACACACACACACACACACACACACACACACACACACACACACACACACACACACACACACACACACACACACACACACACACACACACACACACACACACACACAAACACACACACTTTTTATTCTATTCACTTTAAAATATATATCTAGTATTTATGTATAGCAACTTTGCAAATATTTGCCAGCGATTATGACATTGTTCACCCCACTGTCTGAAAAAAGATGCTCATATTGACATACAGTATATATGGTTATGGTTATTTATGGTTATCGGTTTTATGACCAATCCAGGAATCTCGTGTCCATCTTGTTTATCTTTGTGTGTTTGGTTGTACAGGTATGTTTAGAGACTCCATAGATAATACAAAATTGAATTTGAATTACAAAAAAAGAAAAAGTAAAATGAAATAGCAATTAATACAATTACACAGACATGTTTTGAAATGTTGTTGTGGTTGTCATCAATTGACTTAACTTTCACTCTTAGGCTGTACAAATAACTACATGATAAACGCTTACTGTCTTGTTTAAATATTGGTTCAGTCCTCACCAGTATACTGAGTCAAACTAATCGTAATGCCTCAACTTCTACAATTCAAAGACCCTGTGAGGGTGTGTCCCTAGATCAAATATAATCATTTCGCAGGGAGGGAGGGATCACAGTAGCAATTTTAGTCCAACTCCCCATAGTTCCCTGTCCTCAATATCGAAACAATTAGGAATGTTAGTATGGAATACATAGCTGTCTGTTACTACCCATTAGAATTAACCAGGTGCAGCCTCAACAGAGATAACAAAAGGTGAATTTGATAGTTTCAAGACATTGCTTTGCAGTTTTCAGCGAGGTCTGATTCCGGCAGTCAAACTGGGCACTGTAGTTTATATTGTCAACCCGTTTGCCTTGGGTCCAAAGTGTGAATATGGGTGCAGCCTTTTTATTAGACATAACATCTAATATAACTAACGTAGTAATTCACTGAATGTCTGAAAGTCTGTCTGTCGGTCTCAAGCATTGTCACAGCCCCTCACTGCCTACACTAATCGCATTTCGTTTTTTTTGTTTTACTATTCACGTAGGCTATAGGTCGCAACAAATGCCTTTTTTCCACTGTAACAAATAATTAGACACACACACATTTATTCTGTATGGCTGCCAGCAATGGCAGGAGCACACAGGTTGATCTGAGATACTTAATCCATGATAGTAGGTACATCTAAACTTTGACCGCTATGGCCGGCTGCATGGTTTGTCCGACCCCTGCAAAATACTGTATACCCTTTTGGCCTGAATATAAGACTACATTTTTTTCCAATGGAAATATCCTAAGAAATGGGGTTGTATTATATTTGGGGCTGTACTATTTGAAAGTCAATGTTCTTTATCCGCAAATCCACAAATCCACAAATGGGTTTCGTCTTACAACCACAGTCATCTTATATTGGGAAATATACTGTACATCAAAACGTGCGACTCGGCATGGAGTGATTGTGCTTTTCTTTCTGATTCGCCTACCAAATTCACAATAAACAACTCGAAAAATAACCATTTAAAATGAATGAGTATACATAAAAAAAAAACAACAGAAAATGACATGTTATTTATAGCTATATTACTCTGGCATACCTTTACATTACTCTGTCAGCAGACACAGACATTGCCTGGTATTCTCGAACAGCTTAGTGTAGCCAGGTATGGTGTAAGTCTTCTCATTGGTTGCATGACAACAAATCAGGTCTGGGGCCTGGTAGGAGGCCAAAAGCCTACACCACCAGACCTGGGCCTGGGCTTACCAAATAGTTATCCATAATAATTAAAATCTGCAATTCAAAAAGTCCAGAAATCACCTGAGACCTGATTTGCTGCCATGCAGCCAATAAGAAGACTTACATCACAACCGGTTACACCATAGCTGTTTGACAATACCAGCCATTGACCTTGCGGTAAAGACAGTATTCTAATACGTCACATGGTTTGTCTGGTATTGCAGTTATGTGTGTACCTTGATCATTCAGTTCAGGTTAGAATAAAAGAGATTAGAAGAGATTCACTTTATATGCATAGTATTCGGGCCATTTTGTAGTCATACTTGTCACCTTTACCAAAGCCCAGACACACAGAATCGGAGCTACCGGCCTTTGCTTTTGTAATGAGAGGTTGAACACATAGTTAGATTTGTGAAATACAATTTTCATCAATTTCAATAATTGAAATTGATGAAATTTGCATTTCACAAATCGAACTGACTCACTTCATTATGTCTTTAACTCATTTTATTCCCCTGCATTGCATTTCTTTCTTGTGCGGTGTAGCAAAGATAACAAGGGAAGGAGGAACGAGTCTTCACACACACACACACACACACACACACACACACACACACACACACACACACACACACACACACACACACACACACACACACACACACACACACACACACACACACACACACACATTCTGTATACTACAATATTACATTAAAGATGATAATAATCTTAGGTATTAGGTGTTCTTATTTATACTTATTCGAAAAACACGCCAGAAATGTACATCTACAAAACAAAGTACAGTTTTTTTTATTTATTTTTTTGTCTGTTTGTATATACTATATGTTTCTTGCCGTGAACCCGTTTACCATTGTTTTGGAGATTTTGGAAACAACTTCCCTTTCAATTGCATAATAATAGCATATCCCCTTATTTATATAGATAAATAATATTATGCATATTATGTTGGGATAAAGAACTGCCCACCCTTGTTCTAGAAGTGTGGAATCGAAAGAGAAATTGTTTTTTACGCATTGGTTCTCAAACCGTTTCAATGTCATCGCCATGGCACAGGTTGAAACATGAATTGTTGCCAGGCACTTCCTGAAATATAGTTGGTTATTGAAATACAATTCATGGTTATATGATCACCAGTCCGGGATCCTTGTGTCCATCTTGTTGATTGTTTAGTACAGTGTGTTTGTAAAGAAATGTTTCCAGACTCCATCGTATGTAGGCTGGTGTTCTTTTATTATTGACCTATAAAAGCCTCTAGTTCCCTTTCTTTACAGTATTTCCTTCCTGATTTATTAGCATTATGTAATAGATAATGTTTCCTACCAGACCGTGCGCGTGGTTGTCCTGAATTGACCTTTCACTATTAGGCTGTACAAATAGGAACTACATGATAGACGCTTATGTCTTGTTGTCTCAATCCTCACCAATGTACATGTAAAATGTTTAAATAAGGAAGGAAACTAAAGAGTTTCACATTGACCAAACTCACCAATGGTTGTAGAATATATTAGTAGTGATTAGGATGAGTTGATATAAAAATACAATACTCACCACAGTCCACTGTCCACAATGTCCCCGCAACAGTCAGGAATGTCAATATGGAATACATATTGATTCCGGCAGCTCTCGATCCAGAGCGACTATCACAAACCATCCAGTACGTTTTGATCGCCTAGTGTCTGCCTTGGCATAAATATAAATTTGGGTGCAGCCTTTAGGAGAGATCACACGATTAAAACCAGTTGGAACCAGTTCTGCTTGCAGCTCTCTTTGCTTTCACTTTCACTTCATATACAGTAGCCTAGTTAAACAGACAGTACACAATACAGTCAAAAGCACATTGGTATAAAGTGGTTTTCAACCTTTTCCATACCAGGGCCCACCATTTATTCAGCATTTGAGCCACGGACCACCATTTGATGACATTTTAGTCCCACAGACCCCAAAACTAAAGATTTCTTTTGCTTGTGTCCACAATTCCAGGCTGGATTTGGGAAACAAAACAGGCAAATTAACATACAGATCAAAATGACCATTAATCTTCTACATTCTCTAGCTGTGTAGACTGGGGCTAATTCACATGATGAATATTTTAACTCTTGAGGGTGTAAAAATGAAACCAAATGGACCCGCAAAGGTCCATTTGGTTTCATTTTTACGTTCTCAAGTTACATCTAGTTAACCAACTAAGCTGGGGACCACCTGGAACCCTCTCAGGGACCACTGGTGGTCCCCGGACCACTGGTTGAAAACCACTGGTATAAAGGATTAACCAAATAACGACCAAACAGTCTTTTTTTCCATGCAGGTCCCATGCATACATTCAAAACACGATCATTGACAATAATCAAGATAATTCAACAACATGATAACTATGAGATACAACTCAATATCACGTATCAAAATACACATACCCATTTGAGATACACATGTATTAAGGGAACAAAACAAAGCATAAAAGAAAATTGATTATTGTTGTTTTTTGTATTATAATTCATTGAAACAATACATTAGTAATGCAAAGACACAAGACACAAGCTTTTCCTTGTAATGTTTTAAAACAATTCATCAGCTATAGAGACAAACCAGACATCACTCCTCTGGGTGTTCAAACATGTCACATTTGTTTATAGAACTAGAACTAGCACTCATTCTCTCCATAGGTAGAATTATTGTGTATATCCTGGATACCAAACTGTGTAACTGTTGGTGATTTATCCATAGTCATTTGAAAAGGGTACATTTTTGGACCAAAATAATTAATATTTTTTTCCGGTCTGGAGTCACCCATAGAGTCTGAAATCAATAAAGCCATTGCATGTACCGTAAGCAGCTGGTTTGGTACCTGTCACTGTCAGCTTGTATTCAAAGCAGTATATTCTGGCTTGTGCAACCTATTCCCCATTTTTATGGCCTATAGGCCAGGGGTGCCCACACTTACTGTATTTGACTTAAAATGACTATAGGTCAACAATTACCATGATCCATCCAATTACCATGTTCCAAAATTACTTTTTTTTTCTCCCCGCATTTGATGTACCTACCTTTGCCTACCTTGTGTTATTCTTTGCCTACTGTAAATCCTTCTGAATTAACATTCTAAATGCATAATTGTATTATTAGGTATTTTATTGATTATTGTCAACATAATGTTTTAAACCAATGTTTTTGTTACTAAAGAAAATGTATAGTACAGTACACACAATATTTAGTGGTTCTTTCCTATAGGCATGATTTCCTATAGACCAAAGCTAAACAACACCACAACAACAGTTTTATTGCTAAAGTTATGATGCCCTTTGATCGCAAGAGATTCTGGTTCCGGTTTAGTGGTTCCGGTATGATGACTATTTTCACTTCATTTCACTTCATTTAAAATTTCAGTTGACATCCCATACCAGGGGCGGATTGGCACATATTTTCCCACCGGACAATTTTGCCTTTGCCAGGCCACCCTGGGGGGCAGCTGGTTAACCAAATGTAACTCTTTGAGAGCGTAAAAATGAAACCAAATGGACCCTTGCGGGTCCATTTGGTTTCATTTTTACACCCTCAAGAGTTAAAATATTCATCATGTGAATTAGCCCAACTTAGTCTACACAACTAGAGAATGTAGAAGATTAATGGTCATTTTGATCTGTATGTTCCAGGCGAGCATCTAGCACATTCTAGTGCATTTCTGAAGTGCCACTAGTGCATTTTGGATCTTGTCCAGGCCACTAGGTGGCGCAGGCCACCGGGAAAACTCCCTGTACTCCAGATGGCCAATCCCCCTGTCCCATACTTTTATTCTGAAACTACACAGCCGCAGTAGGTGGTACAGCCTCTTTGGTTCCCTCCAGGAGGGTGTTACGTTCAGGCTGGGTGGTGGAGCCTTGGGGTGGAAGAGGGAAGGAAAAGCTTTACATTTTTATAACTCTATTTCATTTTGTGATTTCAATCTCTTAAAATATTTATGTCTCTGGACTTGTAGGCTATATTGGATGCTTTGTTTAGCCTGCTTTATTTAGCTTGGCTGGCATTATCACTGCATTGACAACTTGAGTTAAAAGTTAAAAAATAACCTTGCACTTAACTTGTGATATTAATATTCCGATGTAAACGTACCAAGAAATGTATATAGAAAACTGTGTGTTTCTGCCATCATAATAAATCAAAAGCTTCTACTTTTAAATAATATCATAATTTATGAAGTGGAGTAGAAATGTAGGTATATATAGAAAGTAATTACCAGAAACCCTGCTGCTCCCAGTGGAATCTGCATAGAAAAAGAAAAGTTAAACCATTAATGAGTATTGCAGTGCTTACCTGTATTGAAATAACAAATAAGCCCCTTAAAGGGTATCCTTTTAACAATCATTGTAAAAATAATTCGAACAATCAATGTTCTAAAATTCAACACTCATAAATGCATATTGTCATAACATTTTGGTTTAGAGTATTACCTGAGTCACTGCCATTGGAAAGTTTATTCTTGGTCTCTGTAAGTAAAATGACAATTTGCAATGAATCAATGATGTATCAGACCAGGTAGGTTTTAGGATCAACATGGCTTTACACCATTTACATCTATATAAAATGTGAAACAGCAATTAATTATTTCTTGAACTGCAGCAGTGTCAAGGTGTAATGTAGAAAGTCAAAAGTTCTGTGTGTGTCAAGGCTGTTTCAGGATCATTAGGCAACAGAGGCCTGAATGTTGAGAGTCTCATAATAGAATGGTTTCTGTCTCATTCATGACTGTCATTCTAAAGTGTCCTTGAGTGATGGTGTAAAACAAACATTTCCAGCTAAAACCATCCGTCTAGTCATCTCTGGCTATTTATTATTATTTTTTTTTATCAATCCTTTGCTGTTAATCCTGCTAAAATGCAGGTGAATATTGTGTGTGTGCAGACACTATGTGCCATGCCATGAAGAAAAATCCTCCAGTGTAGGGGGAATCCCTTTACTGGAGGTGGCACGTGGGGCCCATAGAATTTCTAGAGCCACCTATGGGTACTAAATATACTCAACAAAAATATAAACGCAACACTTTTGTTTTTGCTCCCATTAAAGACCTAAAATTCATTCCAGATATACACTATTACCATTTCTTTCAAACACTGTTCACAAATCTGCCTAAATGTGTGATATTGAGCACTTCTGCTTCGTTAAGATAATCCATCCCACCTCACAGGTGTGCCACATCAAGATGCAGATGTGACATCATGGTTAGTGCACAGGTGTACCTTAGACTGTCCACAACAAAAGGCCACCCTGAAATGTGCAATTTTTCTTTGCCTTATTGGGGGTATGGGACTCCGAACCAGTCAGTATCTGGTGTGACCACCATTTGCCTCATGCAGTGCAACACATCTTCTTCGCATAGAGTTTATCAGATTGTCAATTGTGGCCTGTGGAATGTTGGTCCACTCCTCTTCAATGGCTATGTGAAGTTGTTTATTAGTGGGAACTGGTATGCGCTGTCGAAATGGTAATAATGTGGTAATAATGTGTTATTACCATTTTGACAGTGTGTACCAGTTCCCACTAATATCCCCCAACTTCACATAGCCATTGAAGAGGAGTGGACCAACATTCCACAGGCCACAATTGACAATCTGATAAACTCTATGCGAAGAAGATGTGTTGCACTGCAGAAGGCAAATGGTGGTCACACCAGATACTGACTGGTTCGGAGTCCCATACCCCCAATAAGGCAAATAAAATTTGCACATTTCAGGGTGTCTTTTGCTGTGGACAGTCTAAGGTACACCTGTGCACTAACCATGATGTCACATCTGCATCTTGATGTGGCACACCTGTGAGGTGGGATGGATTATCTTAACAAAGCAGAAGTGCTCAACATCACACATTTAGGCAGATTTGTGAACAGTGTTTGAGAGAAATGGTAATATTGTATATCTGGAATGAATTTTAGGTCTTTAAGTCTATCCCCTGAAAAATGGGAGCAAAAACAAAAGTGTTGCGTTTATATTTTTGTATAGTTTCCTTCCCTGGGTGTCTGCTGGCCTACTGGTCCAGACACATGCCACATACAGTATATAGTATGCTCTATAGCCTGACAGCACACTGTGCAATCGAGTTCATGGTGATTTGCTGCATGTCTCTCCCCTTCTCTCTGTCTGTCTTCACTGTAACTATCAATGAAATTACTAAAGCCAAAAACAAACCTTCTAGAATCTAGAGAGCAGAGATATATCTCAGTCTCAGTCCCCGAAACAATGATGAACACTATATAAGCTCCAAGAAACATGTCTATCTACTTTATTTTTCCCTTTGGTAACATTTGTTGTTTCATCTGTATTTTGTGTCTTGCTCTTTGAAACAATGAAGTTACAGTAGTGCAAAGACATGTTTTTGTTTTGTTTTTATTCAAAGTTGAACCGGTTAGTTGCTGATACTGACAGAGAGTTATAGGTCATTTGCTACATGACCTATAACGACACAGATAAATAGATTTAATATATATTTTAATTTTGCCTTTTAAGTATAAAACAGCAAAGCTCACAATCACCAAAATAGAGAACAACACACAAAGAGGCAACTTTTAGCACTGTGCCATTCGCTCATGTCAATGTTAATAAATTACTAGTTATGAAGAGATACTAAGCATACAAATAAAGTTATTCTAAAATGATTCCAACCTTTCTTTTCCTTCACATAGATGGTCACAGCCACAGCCAACATCACCACCAAACCAGCAGCAATGCCAACAATAACTCCAATGTTTGGTCCAGAGTGATCAGAGTGCTCTAAAACCCAGACATGATTGTGTAATTACATGACATGGTGTATTGGTAACATTTTGTACAAACTTTGAAAACAGGCTCTTTCTCTAACAGATCATGCATGCAACTTACGCTATAATTAAATATGAAATAATATAAATGAAAACTCGACACATGCAGATTAGCAAATGATCCAATGCTACTAGCTCTTACCCAGTGATGGGCAGTAGCTTGTTACAAGTAGCTAAGCTACATAGCTTAACTACATTTTCCCGTAACTTGTAGTGTAGCTTACTACATTTGTTCTGGGAATAGCTTGTAGTGAAGCTACACTACATTTTTGAGTAGCTTGTAGTAAAGCTACACTACTTATTTTGAGTAACAAGGATTGTAGCTTACTACATTTTCCCGCACACATTTTCAAATTCCGCTCATTTTTAATGGGTAGAAAACCTAAAATATACATCCCTCTAATATACATAATACACACTTATTGATATTATTTTATTATTATGATTATTATTCAGAAAGTTGTACATTAAGTTGAGATCTATATTTTTATATATCTAGTGTTGATGTAGCAAGCTACATCAAGCTACTTTTGTCATGTAGCTTGTAGTGTATCTTGCTACAATTTACTAGGGATAGCTTGTTGTGTAGCTTAGCTACATTTTTTCGAGAGTAACAAGTAGTGTAGGTTACTACATTTTCCCAGTAACTTGCCCATCACTGCTCTTACCCCAATCCTTGACCTTGTGCACGTTGGACGCAGGATGTTTCACCTCACATGTGAATCCGGCAGAGTCACTTTTTAAAATCTCCACTTGATTCATGATCTGATAAGTGCCGTCACCGTTGGGTCGAACACCTGTGGTTTTCAACCCGTCGTCCTGCTGATCCATCACACTCCCATTTCTCCTGATGTTCAGGATAACTCCTTTGAAGAGGAATCCTGTTGCCATGCAGTGTAAAGTGATGAAGTCTGGATTCTTGCTCTTCTTGTCATACACATGGAGCTCTGGTGGAGCTGGATGGGAAGCCACAGCAGCATATTTTATACGCATCTGTCATTGCAGGGATTTTTCTTTTACATTTTTTCTCACCCATTCACAGGTTCCATCATTAATTTGTCACAAGTATATTTGCGTGTGATACTGCTTTGAATTTATATAAAGCCGAATGACTATATAAAAGCAACATTTTCTGGAAATGTTGTAGAAATCATTATGCATTAAAAAAAATCTATATTTATTGATTATCCAATTAAACATGTTATGTTACGTAACATTTACCAAGTCGGTGTTCCTATTTCGAACTCATCCAGTCAATCTAACATGCTTTTGATACAGTTTAGTATATTATTTGCTTTATTTGGTACTTTTGATATTTATTCCATCCTAGTGCTATACCTGTAAAGCACATTGAGCTGCATGTACTGTAGACACAATGTATTAATAATGTTACGCAACGGGATACTCACTGCTGTGCTTGAGTTGCTCTTGCCCGTAGTCAACAAATTTACTCAACCAGTTGACACACTCCCTCTCCAGGTAGCCTTGGGTGTAGTCGTTCAGCATCTTGACTTCGTCCCACTTCCTCTTGGTGGGAACTGCCAGGTCAACAGGGGCGATCCAGCGCTTATTGTTATCATCGAAGGACAGGAAGTCGTTACCATCATACCTGTATTCCCATCTGCCTCTGATGAACTTTAATGATTTGTCAGCTTGCTCCTCAGCCGTGCAGCCAACCATCCACTGAATAATGTGTAAATCTGGTGAAAAGGTTAAAGATGCAATGACAGGGGGAGGTACAACAACTTATGTTATAAGCCAGTGGTTTTCAACCTTTTTCATCCCAGGGACCACCATTTATTCAGGATTTGAGCCACGGACCACCATTTGAGGATATTTTAGCCCCACAGACCCCAAATCTAAAGATTTATTTTGCTTTTGTCCACAATTCCAGGCTGGATTTGGGAAACAAAACAAGCAAAACATACATTCCAAAATGGCTAATTCAGATGATGAATATTTTAACTCTTGAGAGTGTGAAAATGAAACCAAATGGACCCGCAAGGGTCCATTTGGTTTCATTTTTACGTTCTCAAGAGTTACATCTGGTTAACCAACTTAGCTGGGGACCACCTGGAACCCTCTCAGGGACCACTGGTGGTCCCCGTACCACCTGTTGAAAACCCCTGTTATAAGCCATTAGTAAGATTAAGACTGAGTTACGCGGATGATTTATCACTCTGTCTCCGACACATGCACGTCGATACCTCATCCAATCATTTCTTAAACATCTTGTTTATTTTTCAGACTTTAAAATCAATCAATTACCACTGAGATTAAGACAATCCAATATGTACCATTTAAATTAAGTCCTGCTGGCTTTAAATATTTCAAAAATGCAAGTTCAATGGTGGACGGGTGGACATTATCAAATTTTCAACTATATTATTGGGCTGTTATATTTATAAGATGTCCTACTGGTAGCAGCAAACCCACTTTGGTGTAGATTCGAATCCATTCCATGCACCTCATCCTCATTACCAGCTCTGCTCACCTCTGCTATACCAAGCAACCCTTCTAGATACACACAAAACACAGTTGTTCGTTTCACTCTCAATATCTGCCACCAATTCAGAAGTAAATTTAATTTAAAATTCCTTCCACCTTAGGGCCACCTATGATATTTTTTTAAATTATTATTATTATTATCTATCTCTAATCCAGGTTTTTCATTCTGGCATGAAAAGGGACTACACTTATGAGTTAAAGATTATGAGTTAACTTCAAACATACAGTATAATTTATCTGTGCGGTGTATGAAATGCTTGGATGTCTGTCTAACCAGTGTCATTGTGTCTCATTCGATCCCTGAGGATCCCCAGGTTGACTTTGAACCACTGCTCCTTGCTCCTGCGTGAATCTGTGCCTTTATCCCAGTAATCCTTCTCCAGCCTCTCCTCCATCCATGGCTGCTTGGGGACCTTTTTCTTAAGGTCGCTGTCATAGTAGTCAATCATTCTGTCATCCAGCAGGCCCATGGCTGTGAACTCATGGATCCCTGGGAGGTTGACAGGCTTGGAGAAAGCAGTGTAGATGTAGGTGAGAGTGGATCTCTGGAAGTAAAAAGAGAGACAAACAGATAAGCAAACAGACATACCGTATAGGCAGAGAGAGAGATAAGAAATGTAATAAATGAGAGTGGTTGATATTTTTTGCTGATTTTCTTTTGTTGCAGTTTCTGTGAAATATTTCATATTTTGTCTTAAGTTAGGGAATTGGGGGAATAACAGCACCTTGGGAACAGTTTTGGTGGAATGTTCACATTTTTTGCCAATGTAAGAGAGTCTGGAATACTCAGCTCACATGCACGCACACACGCACACGCACGTGCCCACACGTGCCATTGGCGCCAACCATTTTAGGCGCGCACACAAAATGTGAATAATAATTTGTTCCACTCATTCCCCAACAGTGCAACTAACACACCTTAATGAACACAAACCCCCTTTCAATGGCAACTTTGGCATTACTGAAATGTCATGTTCTGTTTGATTTTTTGACAGTCACACTGAGATATTGCTCATCAACAATCACTGAAAATCCAAAATGAGTTGCCTCTCTTGTCTACTATAATCGCCAGCATGGCACAAGTTGAAACACAGATTGTTGCCTGGGATTATGACATTGTTTTAATGTTTATCTATTTAGTTATTCCAGACTCTATAATGTAGGTTGTACTGTATATCAGGCATATATATATATATATATATATATATATATATATATATATATATATATATATATATATATATATATATATATATATATATATATATATATATATATATATATGGTTTGTAATTAGAAATATATCCTAATTACAGTGCAATGATATGTACTCACACAGGTTCATTTTAACCATGCATCATGAGTTGTTTTTTAACCTGCAACACATGTCAGGAGCCATGCATGATTTTAAACCTGCAGCACACTACTTTTAACCTGCAGGAACAATATATTCTTGGACTAATGACTATAGGACTGTTGGTATCTATGTCTAATCAATGTGTACCCCATGGGAAAGTTCCTCTCAGACTGATTACACCTCAAAATACACAACACATCAATAAGAAATCTGTTACATTGCTGTACCCCCACTGTGCATTATTTGGTGTTCATATATTTGAACGCATAAGGACTAGTTAATATAAAGTCCAGTTGAAATAGCTCTCCTTTTACATCCTGATATTGCATTACAATATTTTCTGTAAGAATTTCCTGTACTTACCCCATAGTTCTGTTAAACCAAGATCAGATGCTTTTGTAATGAGACTGTGATAGCAGTCTGTGGCCAGGAACAGCTTTTAGGTTTTTAGTGACAGAAATATATATCTATAAAACAAAGTAGATTTTCTTGGTTTGTTTGTTCTTTGCAAAATATGTTTCCTGCTGCGAAACTGTTTACCATTGTTTTGGAGATTTTGGAAACAACTTCACTTTTGAATGCATACTCTTCCCTGAGTGCCAATGCCATTTACTACTTTTACAATGTATATAGAAATTAAATTAATGTTATGCAGAATTAGGTTCAGCCCTTTGGCCCCAGCCTCCACAACATTTTCTGTATCTCATTTGGCCTGTTGGGATAAAGAACTGCCAACCCTTGTTCCAGAAGACTGAAATCGAAAGAGAAATTGTTTTTTGTCATGATCGCCATGGCACAAGTTGAAACATAAATTGTTGCCAGGGATTATGATGCTTCCTAAAATATAGCTGATCATATTGAAATACAATTCATGGTTATATGATCACCAGTCCAATCATTGTTCAGTACCGTGGGGTTGTAGAGAAATGTTTCCAGACTCTATCTTATGTAAGCTGTACAGCAGGCATTTATATATTGACGAAAAACTTTCAGTTGAATAGTTGGGTGTTCTTTTATTATTGACCCGTAAAAAACATCTAGTTACTTCACAGTATTTCCTTCCTGGTTTATTAGCATTATGTAATAGATAATGTTTCCTAAATGATACCAGACTGTGTGTCTGGTTGTCCTGAATTGACTATTAGGCTGTGCAAACACAAACTACATGATAAACGCTCATGTCTTGTTCAAATGCCTCAATCCTCACCAGCATACATGTAAATGTAAAAAAAAAAAGGAAAGGAAGTAAAGAGTGTCACATTGACCAAACTCACTATGGTTGTAGAATATACTGTATTAGTACTGATTAGGATGAGTTGATATAAAAATACAATACTCACCACAGTCCACTGTCCACAATGTCCCCACAACAGTCAGGAATGTCAATATGAAATACATATTGACATTGAAATCTTCTGGTAGTTGAATTACAATTTGCAATTTACAGGTAAAGCATTAGCAGACACTCTTGATCCAGGGTGACTATCACATATCATCCAGTCCTCACTTCCATATCATCCAGTCCTCACTTCCACATACTGTATCATCCAGTCCTCACTTCCACATATCATCCAGTCCTCACTTCACACATTCACACACCAATGGTGGCCAGCTCACACCGACAAACTCATTGCAGGCAATTTGGGGTTCAGTGTCTTGCCCAAGGACACTTCGATACGTAGACAGGAGGAGCCAGGATTCGAACCACCTAACATTGGCCGACCTGCTCTACCTCCTGAGCCACAGCCGCCCAAGGCAAACCAGGCATCACTGTCCTCTGGGTGTTCCAGCATGTCACATTTGTTTATACTTTAGAACTAGCACTCATTCTCTCCATAGGTAGAACTGTGTGTATATCCCGGATGCACACTTTCCTCCCATTCTGTATGCAAGCGGCACATTTTCTGGTTTTATCTAATGCTATACCGACTCTAGAAAACAAAGCATTTGTTTACATTTTGAAGCAGTAAAGGGAAGTTTGTGAAATTAGTTTTCTTGTTATATTTGAATAATTATTTAGGGCCATGTCATGTCTACCTGCACATCCTTTGTAATCTAGATCACAATCCACCTTTTGGGAACCCATGGCCTAAGATGCCCTAGCTAGCCATATAGTCTACAAATTCAGGAATGTTTGAATTGCAATAATTTTATGTTTTACAATGCAGATGTTCATCTCTAGTTTTGGTTTGTAGCCCAATGAGGATGAACACAATGAGTCTGTTTAGTCCATATAGTAATCATGAAATGATACAGCCTAGTATTTCTCTTGATGGTTAACAACTCAACTGTATTCTGTGGGATGCTTTATAGTGGTAGAATCCCACACACTGATAGTGATAATACCAATAGCTGGATAATAGCAAAATAGTGTCATCTGTACACCCCCCCCCCCCCCCCCCCCCCCCCACACACACACACACACACACACACACACACACACACACGTATCATGAATCAAGAATCATATGTTTTGACCTTGGGTTCTCCCACTTTGCCTTGGGTCTACCTCGGCAGAAATATGAATTTAGCTGCTGCCTTTGAAGAGATCACAAGACCTTTTGGAACCAGTTCTGCTTGTACAGTAGCTCTCATTGCTTTCACTTTCAGTTAATTGATAGCCAAGTCAAACTTTCGCTCAGATTGTCACTTGCACAATGAAATTCACAAAATATGTCATTGTGGAAATAACAATACAAAGTCTTCTGAGTTTGTTTATTTTGTAATTAGTTTGAGATTATTACATTCATCTCACATGAGGTGCTTTTTAGGATGAACATGGCTTTACACCATTTATATATAAAGGTCATGCCCTTTTAAAGGTTTTATTGTTGTCTGCTTTTTTAATATATACATACTATGGCACCACCTAGTGATGGTAGGAGGTATATCCTACACATGCTACTTCAAATAATTTATCTCCCCATGTTATGCCCTAGCTCTAGTCTACAAATTCAGCAATGTGTGAATTACAATAATTCTCTGTTCTATAGTAGCTCCATAGGCATCCATTCTGTTAGCCTAGAAGACCCTATAGTATCTGCATTTCTCTCGATGGTTAACAACTTAATTCAGTGTGGTGCCTCTTATTTAGTAGTAGAATCCCACATATTGGTAATACCATTGTACCAATAGAGTACACTGAGAATTCCTCTGAAATCTCTAAGTATTTATGGTGGCCAGGACCGCCGCACCCCCCCCCCCTGGCTTTGGGCGCCCCCAAAAGTTGCTGCTTCCAGAAAGTCTTTACAATACTGTACATATACAATACTAATCAAACAAGTCATAGGCCTGTAATCTTAACAATCAAGACAACATCCCCATTAGCAGTAGTTTATTGGTATAAAAGTATAAAAGTACTTCATGAAAATCTCATTTTCCAACTGCCATAATATAATGTGGTATAATGTGGTTTGATTTATAGTAGAAAAAATGAGAAAAGAAAAAACAAACAACAAGAACAACAACAACAACAACAACAATATGATCAAAAATTGCAAACGCATGTTACAGTATATAGGCAACTTAAAAATATGTATGTATATTTTTAATTTAATTTAATTTAAATTGTAGACAATAGTTTCAATATACAAAGTATTGTTTCTGATAATATTTCTGATAATATTTACATGATTATAGGGTATTGGTGTACCTATGATGTTCCAAAATTAGTAAATTACTAATTCTTTTTTTTGCATTTGCATTTGATGTATTAGCCTACCTTGTGTTATTCTTTGCATACTGTAAATACTTCTGAATTAACATTCTAAATGCATAAATTGTAAAAAGTTATTACATCGATTATTGACAAAATAATGTGGTCAAAACACGTTTTTTGTTAATAAAGAAAATGTATAGTGCACACAATATTTAGTGGTTCTTTGGAAAACTGGTAAGGTTACTGTGAATAAAAGAAAGATTTCAGGAACTTTGAGAAGTCAAGTGAGCATGATTTCCTAAAGGCCTAAACTACACCGCAACAAGAGTTTTATTGGACAGGCACTAAAATTATGATGCCATTTGATAGCACGAGATTCTGGTTCCGGTTTAGTGGTTCCGGTATGATGACTAGTAAAACCAGTGATTTGTTTATTTTCACTTGATTTATAATTTCTGTTGACATCCTATACGTTTAATGTGAAATTACACAGTTGGAGCACTGAGTTCAGCCTCTTTGGTTCCCCCCAGGAGGATGACAGATTCATGCTGAGGCTGGATGGATCCACTGGAGCCTTGGCCTGGAAGAGTGAAGGAAAAGCAGCATTTAGTTGGTTGGTTTATATTTGTTACATTTGTACCACTCCATTTCATTTTTGTGATTTCCCAAATCTCTTAATATATTTATGGCTTTGGACTTGAGGGCTATATTGGATGCTTTGTTTAGCCTGCTTTGTTTAGCTTGGCTGGCATTATCACTGCATTGTGAACTTGAGTTAAAAGTAAAAAACAAACAAACAACCTTGTACTTAACATGTAATAATAATTCAAGAATTCTGATGCACCGCTGGAGTTCGTACAGATGGAAAATTTAATTAGACTTTGCTATCATGACACTTGTGTATGCAGCACAAAAGTACCATGAATTGTATACGTAAAACTTTGTATTTCTGGCATCATAATACATCACAAGCATCTACCTAATAATATCACAGTGAAGTAAAAATCTAGGTACAGAGAAAGTAATTACCAGAAACCCCGCTGCTCCCAGTGGAGTCTGCAAAGAAAAAGAAGAGTTAAACATGAATGAGTTTTGCGGTACTCACCTGTATTAAAATATGCCCCTTAAAGGGTATGCCTTTTAACAATCATTGTAAAAAATATTCAAATAATCAATGGTCTAAAATTCAACACTCATGAATGCATATTGTCATAACATTTTGGTTTAGAGTATTACCTGAGTCACTGCCTCTGGAAGATTTTTTCTTGGTCTCTGTAAATAAAATGACAATGGGCAATGAATCAATAATCTATTAGACCAAGTAGGATTTTAGGATAAACATGGCTTTACACCATTTACATCTACTGTATATAAAATGTGAAACAGCAAATTATTATTTCTTAAATACAGCAGTGTTAAGGTTGTATAAAGTCAAACGATCTGTGTGTTTCAAGGCTGTTTCAGGATCATATAGGCAACAGAGGCCTGAATGTTAAGAATCTCATAATAAAATGGTTTCTGTCTCAATCAATGCTGCCATTCTAAAGTGCCCTTGAGCAAGGCAGTGGCGGCAGTGGCTCAGGGGTAGAGTCATCGGATGGTAACCGCAAGGTTGCCAGTTCGATCCTGGGCTCCCGCAGAGTTAGTGTCGAAGTGTCCTTGAGCAAGACACTGAACCCCTAATTGCTCCTGATGTGCTAGTAGGTACCTTGCATGGTTTCCACTGCCATTAGTGCATGAATGTGTGTGTGTGAATGGGTGAATGTGATGCACAAGCTATGTAAAGCGCCTTGGATAAAGGCGCTATATAAATGCACCATTTACCAGGGCAACGAATTACCTAGCTACCAACTCATTTGTTGTAAGTTTTTATTAGGGTGATAATCTAAAACAAACATGAACATTTCCAGACCTCTGGAAAGTATTAAAAAGTACAAATAGTTTCTCCCTAGTGCGCCTGCTGGCCTATAGTGGTGCAGGCACATGCTACATATATAGTGTAGCCGGACAGCACACTGTGCGTTCGAGTCCCATTCATTGTCGCATGTCTATCCCCTTCTCGCTCTCTGTCTTCATGTAACTATTAATAAAACTACAAGAACCAAAAACAATCCTTCCAGACAGCAAAGATACTGTTGTGAAGTCTCAGTTCCGGAAACAATGGACTGATGAACACTATGAGCTCCAAGAAACATGCCGGCTATCTTCTTTATTTTCCCCTTTGGTTACATTTGTTGTTTCATCTGTATTTGTGTCTTGCTCTTTGAAACAATTAAGTTACAGCAGTGCAAAGCGACATGTTTTTGTTTTGTTTTTATTCCGGTTAGTTCCTGATACTGACAGAGAGATCGAGATTTGCCACATGACCTAAAGACACTGCAGTAATAAAAAGAGACCTTTCTTGAGAAATGAAACCTGTCCTTCCCACAGATAAATAGATTTAATATATATTTAAGTTCTGACATTTTAAGTATAAAACAGCAAAACCCACAATCACCAAAATAAAGAACACACAAAGAGGCAGCTTTCAGTACTGTGCCATTCGCTCAATGTTAATAAATTACTTTCGTAATAGATTCCAAGCATAAAAATAAAGTTATTCTAAAATGATTCCAACCTTTCCTTTTCTTCATATAGATGGCCAGAGCCACTAGGACTCCCACCATTTGTCAGCTCCAGCTTGCTTCTCAGCCATGCAGACAACCCTCCGCTGAAGAATGTGTAAACCTGGTGAAAAGGTTAAAGACACAATGACAATGGGAGGTTCAACAGCTTATTTTCTAACTTAAGCCATAATAAGAGAGAAAACATCAAGATTAACACTGACTGACACAGATGATTTATTACTCTGTCTCATCAACACATGCACATCGATACCTCATATCCTATTCATTCCTTAAACGTATTGGTTCTTTTTCAGGCTTCAAAATAAATGCCTCCAAGATGAAGACAATCCAATTTACTGTACCATTTAAATTGAGTCCTGCTGGCTTTAATGTCTAATCTTTAAAAGAGATGGGAAAGTTACCTTTATCATTAATTGGAAGAATCAACCGGATCAAAAATCTTTGTTTTATTTCAATGTTTATTTTTCTGATTAAAAAATCTTTAAAAATATATATACGATATCTAAATTCCTATGGAATGGTAAAGCACCCAGGACCCAGGCAATCTGTACTTCAAAGATGTAAGTTCAATGGTGGGCTGTCATTACCAAATTTTCAAATATTGTTATTGGGCAGCACATATTTGTCAGGTTTCCTCCCTGTATGCAGCAGCAAACCCACTGGTGTAGATTTGAATCCATTTCATGCACCTCATCCTCATTACCAACTCTGCTCACCTGTCCTATACCAAACAACCCTTCTAGATACACACAAAACACAGTTGTTTGTTCCACTCTCAATATCTGGTACCAATTCAGATGTCATTTTAAATTTAAGCTTCCATCCTTCATTATTATTATTACCCTTATTCAGGGGCGCAGATAGGGGGAGACTAGGGGGACATGTCCCCTGCCACGTCCAAGGTTGTCCCCTTCAACTTATTTAGGGGTTAAGGGGACCAGGGAGACACTGCCCCCCTCCAAGATCAGATATAAGTTATTCATTTGGGGGAACATAGATGAATAAATTAGAATGTTAAAATGTTGTCCACCCCCGTGCCGCTATGCAGGTAGAACATTAATCCACCCGTGTTACACAGAGTATGCGCTACAGGCTTGGGGACGGAACGTGCGCTCCAACTTTCTCTCGGCTATATCAGGCCCGACCCGGATGTAACCCAATTGGGGGGGGGCAGGCAAAAATTGTATAGTGCAGCTCCTTCATAGCCAGGGCATTTCCCCCTTGCCCAGGCCTACTGTATATCCGGCTCTGCATTAGTTGCAGGCGGGGCCATAGAAAAAAGAAGAGTGAAGATGAGATGTCGGGCAACGGGGCTAGTTATACTGGGGGGTCCTTGAAAGTAATGGGATGAGTCGCGAATCACCTAAAGAGGTGAAATGCCTTACTTACTTCAAAGCGGGGTCTGTGGGATAATGTCAATTCAGAGATCGGAGTTTAAAGTTTCGGAACCGCAGTTAGTGAGTGAATCACGGGGCAGCGTTTAATTTAATATTCCATAATAACACGAGGCGAAGGAAGCCGCAATGGTCGCAGCTGTTTACTATCATCTCAATCCATGAAGGTAAAGGACCAGTCCAGAGGTTGTTTTAATGGTAAAAAAAAACAAAAAAAACAAAACAAAAACACTGTATTAAAACAAGACCTGTGCCCCTTCAGGGCACAGGTCTCCACCGTCTGGGCTCAGTCCTGAACTGTGCAAACCTGACCCGATGACGTCATGAATTCAGTATATCTCCATAAATGGAGCTGACAGAATATCTCTGTCAGGTCCGATGACATCATCATGATGACGTCATCATGATGACGTCATGAATGATGACGTCATGAACCACCTTACGTGCTTGAATATAAATCGTACCCTGTCCATCATGATGACGTCATCATGACGTCATCATGATGACTTCATCGGATGAGGACGGACGGACATACGCGCTGACGGACAGGGTATGATTTATAGTCAACCACCTTACGGTGGAGACAACAACCACCTTACGGTGGAGACAAAAACACTGTATTACAAGCTGTCTCTCTCTCTCTCTCTCTCTCTCTCTCTCTCTCTCTCTCTCTCTCTCTCTCTCTCTCTCTCTCTCTCTCTCTCTTCCTCTCTCTCCAGCTGATCAAGTTGGATGTTGCGCTCCACGAAAAATCGCCTAATAAAAGTAAACGGCGTTTTGACATGTAAATTCCCGAATAACGACAACTGTATTGGGGGGACGGGGGGACAGGGGATGAGGGGGGGACCTAAAAATCGGGGGGACATGACTGATTTTTTTTCGCACACGGGTTTTCCCCCTCTCCTCCTGCACCCCCGTTAATTTTGTTAATTTATACTAATTGAATGTTGTCACTAGATGATGTTTGACAAATGTTTTTTATGTTATGTTTTATTGACTCTGAATATGTTCTAAACCTGTTCTCTAATAAAAAAATAATAATGGAAAAAAATCAAGAGTTAACTTCAAAACATATACCAGTATAACCTAACTGTAGGTTATATGAAATGCTTGGATGTCTAACCAGTGTCATTGCTGTATCTCATCCGATCCATGGTGATCCCCAGGTTGACTTTGTACACCTCCTCAGTCCCCTGGCATATCTGGGTGTTTCTATCCCAGTAGTCCTTCTCCATCCTCTCCTCCATCCACGGCTGCTTGGGGACCATTTTCCTAAGTGAGTTGTCATAGTAGTTAATCATTCTGTCATCCAGTAGTTCCATGACTGTGTACTCATGGATCCCTGGGAGGTTGACAGGCTTGGAGAAAGCCGTCCGGATCTCTGTGAGAGAGTGGATCTCTGGAAGTAAAAAGGAAGACAAACAGATAAGCAAACAGACATACCGTATAGGCAGAGAGACAAGAAATGTAATAAAATGTATGAGAGTTATCGATAGAGTTATCAGTTTCTGTGAAATATTTCACATTTTGTCTTAAGTTATGAAATTGGGGGAATAACTGGATTGGCTGGTCAACATTGGGAGGTGTGTGCATGAAAACAGTGTTGATGTTATAGTTTTGACCAACACTTCAGACTAGAGTCTGTTGTTATTGTGCAAACCCTGTGTAAAAGAGTCTGGAATACACAGTATAAATCAGTCATCACGCACGCACACACACACACGCACGCACGCACGCACACACACACACACACACACACACACACACACACACACACACACACACACACACACACACACACACACACACACACAGAGTTTTCATTCATATACTGTATGCACTGTATAGTGATTTTCAAAACAAATGTAATGTAATTAGCTCTTCGCTAAGTCCCACCCCAGCCCGTTCTTGGCCAATTGCGCGTTAGCGAGGTTACTAAGCAACCGAGAATGGACAAGCTTTCAATGCTGGTCAAAATGGTTAAGCGATGTGCGGGGAGCTCCTGTCTGCTGCTCCAGCAACACCAAGTCTTCATCTGTCACAGAGTTGCTGCCTGTACTAGCAAAACGAGTGTACTCTATGTATCATTGGTATAGTATTTGCTGTAGCTGTGTGACCTCAGAAAGATGAAACTCTGATCCATAGGCTATGGGCTCCATTTTCGTTACATGCTAAACCCCTTATGCCATATCCCTTATTTCATTTTCACTATTTTGAAAAACTTTTTTGGACTATTTCAACATGTCAATCTATTAACACGTTGTGAGCTAGTAGACTGGCCATTTGAACTACTGAGAAATGTTTTTCTTTAATAGTTTAAAAAGGCAAAGAAGTTAAGGGATAAGGGGTATAGCGGTAACGAAAATCTCACCCTATATCTGTATGTAAAACTATTCAGAGCCTAGTATACACAGCGTTATGCAAACTGTTCACTTCATGGGGTCAGTCCAATGGAGGCTCTTCTACATAGACTTCTATTAAGAAAGGGGACAACAAATGGGGACAAGTCTTGGACTGGAAGTCGCCTATAGGCAGAAAATGCATTGGACTCAGGCAACAGCCCAGTTTTAATGATCTTAAAATTTTAGATAGTTTTTAGTAATAGTAAGACATAAACATTAAGGATACAATACTTGAAAACAACTTTTCACAACTTCAGTTTGTCAAGCTGTATGGACGGCGCTCGAGCGCTCAGTTTCTGAGCCCTCAATGTCGCAATTATGACATTGGATGGCACTAGCCTACGCTAGAGTTTATGGACATGAACTCTATGCCGTGTATCTGACTGCGCAAATGGCGACACTGCACATTATCTACATACCCTGGTAAGGCTCGTGTGTAATGTATGCCTGCCCCATTTAGCCTAGCCCTGATACATGACGGTCGGTATACATCTATACGACCGTCATGGATGCTAAGCCCCTGTAGAGATAGTGGATGATTTCAACGGCAGCGTACGTAATCCCAAACGCCCGTATCTGTGAAACAAAGTGCCGCCTCTGAGGTTGTATGTCTCCTGAGTTTGTACGCTCATCGAAAATCACCCGAAACCTCCTTGTTTTTGAATGAAATGACTTTGTTGCCGACCAACTCCTGATTTTCCTCCGTTTTTCTGTCAACTTCCTGGACCAGCGTTCCGTGAAATGACTTCACGGAACAAATCTCTTCAAAATAAGAGTACCCATTTTTAAAAACTAAAATGGGTACCATTCTACAGGCCTTGTTTTGAAAATGTGTTTGTCCTGAATTGACATTTACTTTCACTTTTAGGCTGTACAAATACAGGGCCGGATCTAGAGGGGGGCAGGGGTGGGCAGGGCCCACCCAAACGTGCATCCTGCCCACCTGAAAGGTAATATCAGTGGTTTTCAACCAGTGTTCTGGAGACCACCAGTGGTCCTTGGGAGAGTTCAAGTGGTCCCCAGCTAAATGGTGGAAAGTTGGTTAACCATATGTAACTCTTTAAGAGAAAATGAAACCAAATGGTTTCATTTTACACTCTCAAGAGTTAAAATATTCATCATCTGAATTATTTTTATTCAGTAATATTTACCATATAGAAGATTAATGGTCATTTTGATCTGTATGTTTGACTGTTTTTTCCCCAAATCCAGCCTGGTATTGTGGACAGAAGCAAAATAAGTCTTTAGGGTCTGTGGGGCTAAAATGTCATCAAATGGTGGTCTGTGGCTCAAATGCCAAATAAATAGTGGGCTCTATAGTGTCAAAAAGGATGAAAACGACTGCTTCATATGAAAACTTTGTAGTTGCCCACCCTGCCATTCTTCCAGCCCACTCTAGTAGAGCTGCTAAATCCGGCCCTGAAATACGCAACGAAATACAACTACAATACAAATACGATAAACACTTACAGAATGTTACTTGTACAAATCAACAGAGATGAACAGGTGATGGTGATAGTTTCAAGGCATTGCTTTAGAGGTTTCAGTGAGGTCTGATTCCAGCAGTTGAATTGACCTGTTATCCTAGGATACTGTAGTTTATATTGTCGACCAGTTTGCCTTGGGTCCAATGTCCTGAATGTGAATATGGGTCCTGCCTTTTTAGGAGACATTACATCTAATAATCTACTACCCTAATAAATCACTGAATGTCTGAGCAACGATCTGAAACTACATCTCAGCCAAAGGAACTTGAAGTACCAACCTTATCCTAGATACCATGTTTATTTAGACTTAGAACACAGTTTATGCAGACTTTTTAGCTTGTGAATATAGAACTGTATAGTATATATGCACAGTTAAATTAGCCTACTTTGTACGCACATTATTTATTACCATGTTTCAGTATCTGCTAAATACCTCAATTGTAAATTGGAATTAACTAATCTGTATGCACAATTTTGTTCATGCTTAATGTAAATCAGTCTGGATTAAATTCATGAATTGTAAATTGTCATTGTTTTGAAATTTCAGGAAATTCATATATCTGAACAGGTAAGGACTAGTTAATATAAAGGCCAGTAGAAACAAGATTTTCCTGTCCTTCTCCCCATAGTTATTTTGAGCCATGATGAGATGCTTTTGTATATGAGACTGTGATTGCTGTATGTGGCTTATTTATCTGTGTGTTGATTATGTGAATGTGCTGCTGTCATTTAATTTATTGAACTATTCATATTTTCTATGAGGACTACATTGGAAATAAAGGTTTTATTACAATGTATGTGTTCAACCTGGGTTAAAGTAATATTGAAATTGTTGATATTTGTATTTGACAAATCTAATTGACTCGCTTCATTATATCTTTAACCAACAACTCATTTTATTTCCCTGCATTGCATTTCTTTCTTGTGTGGTGGGGCAAAGATAACAAGGGAAGGGGTAACTCGTTTTCTCACACACACTTCTTTATTCTGTATGCTACAATATTACAGTAATGATGATAATAATCTAACATTAAGTGTAGATCTTTATACGTATAGAGCACCCCCTGCCATGGCCATCACACTAGTTTGTCCTCCTCCTGAATTAAATAAATTACCTTTATTGATTTTTTTTTTATTGTGGTGAATATTCTTAACACCAATAAGTGGCAGTAAAAAATACACGTAAAAGATATTACTGTTACTACATTACATTTTTTTGTTTTGTTTATTTGTTTCTTTTTTGCAAAAGATGTTTCCTGCGATGACTCTGTTTATACCATTGTTTTGGAGATTTTGGAAACAACTTCATTTTTGAATTTCATAATAATAGTATATAATCTTACCAGGGTGTCAAGTCAATGCCATTTACTACTTTTATATAGAAATTTAATTAATATTATGCAGAAGAACTTTCAGTTGAAAAGTTGGGTTTTCTTTTACTATTGACCTATAAAAGCCTCTAGTTCCTTCACAGTATTCCCTTCCTGGTTTATTAGCATTATGTAATAGATAATGTTTCCTAAACGATACCAGGCCGTGTGTGCTGTGCTTGTCCTGAATTGACCTTTCACTATTAGGCTGTACAACTACATGTTAAACGCTTATGTCTTGTTGTCCCCAAACCCCCCCAATATACATGTAAATGTTTAAAGAAGGAAGGAAAGTAAAGAGTTTCACATTGAGCAAACTCACTATGGTTGTAGAATATATTAGTCCTGATTAGGATGAGTTGATATAAAAATACAATACTCACCACAGTCCACTGTCCACAATGTCCCCACAACAGTCAGGAATGTCAATATGGAATACATATTGACATTGCTTCCAAGACAAGGTTTCAATGAGGGCTTATTCTAGCAGCTCTCGTCCAGAGCGACTATCACATATCATCCAGTACGTTTTGATCGCCTAGTGTCTGCCTTGGCATAAATATAAATTTGGGTGCAGCCTTTAGGAGAGATCACACGATTAAAACCAGTTGGAACCAGTTCTGCTTGCAGCTCTCTTTGCTTTCACTTTCACTTCATAGCCTAGTTAAACAGACAGTACACAATACAGTCAAAAGCACATTGTTATAAAGCAGTGGTTTGCAACCTTTTCCATACCAGGGCCCACCATTTATTCAGCATTTGAGCCACGGACCACCATTTGATGACATTTTAGCCCCACAGACCCCAAAACTAAAGATTTCTTTTGCTTGTGTCCACAATTCCAGGCTGGATTTGGGAAACAAAACAGGCAAATTAACATACAGATCAAAATGACCATTAATCTTCTACATTCTCTAGCTGTGTAGACTGGGGCTAATTCACATGATGAATATTTTAACTCTTGAGAGTGTAAAAATGAAACCAAATGGACCCGCAAGGGTCCATTTGGTTTCATTTTTACGTTCTCAAGAGTTACATCTAGTTAACCAACTAAGCTGGGGACCACCTGGAACCCTCTCAGGGACCACTGGTGGTCCCCGGACCACTGGTTGAAAACCACTGGTATAAAGGATTAACCAAATAACGACCAAACAGTCTTTTTTTCCATGCAGGTCCCATGCATACATTCAAAACACGATCATTGACAATAATCAAGATAATTCAACAACATGATAACTATGAGATACAACTCAGTCAAAATATCATATATCAAAATACGCGTATCCATTTGAGATACACATGTATTAAGGGAACAAAACAGAGCAAAAAAGAAAGTTGATTACTGCTATTTTGTATTATAATTCATTGACACAATACATCAGTTATGAAAAGAATTTCCTTGTAAAGTTTCAAAACAATTCATCAGCTATATAGAGGCAAACCAAGCATCACTGTCCTCTGGGTTTTCAAAAATGTCAGTTAATCAAACACAGGATAAGAAGTGATACTTTGTGCTAGCACATACCTACGAGTGTCGTTGTGATGAATGGATGAACGTCTTGGTGTCATCTTATCGTCATGGTTGATGCATGGTGATGGATGATTGGACCTGGATAGTGACATCTGTCGTCGTGGTGATGGGTGGTGGAGCTGGATGCGCATCATCAGTAGTGTATCCTTGGATCGTGGGGTGTTTCGGCCCTACACTATACATCCTCCCCAAGGTGGCCGGCTACAGGCTGATCAGGCCTGAGCCTGCGTCAATCCAACTCTGCACAAGAAGTCTGTTTTTGAGGCTGACTTCTCGGGGGACTATGCATGGCAGGGGCGTCCTACTCCCTGAGTCAAGCCTAAGCTGACCGCATACCAACTGGTTTGCTATTTCGGGGCCCAGCAGGGGTCCTTCCTCCTCATGAAGAGCCACTGGCTGCTCCTTTCCGCTGCCTCTGATGCAGCTTTGATGGCTGAGCGCTGTTTCTGGCCTCTGATTCCCAGGTCTGTGAGCAGTCTGATGGTGGATCTTGCCACGAAGCCCCTGCATCCCACCTCTACAGGGCGGACTTCAGCTTTCCAGCCACGGTGTTGCGCTTCAGCAGCAAGCTCTGCATAACGTAGGTGTTTACGCTCATATGCCTCGTCCACCGCATCTTTCCAGGGTACTGTGAGTTCGATGATGTACACCTTTTTTAGAGAAGGCGACCATAGCACCAGGTCAGGTCTCAGGGTGGTAGTCGCAATCTCCGGAGGAAAGACCAGCTGTCGTCCGATATCGGCCAGCATCTTCCAGTCCCGGGCTAAGCGTAGCTGGCCTCGCTCCGATAGTGTGGAGCCGCTCCTGATTACCTTAGCCCCCTCGCAGACAAAGGTAATTGCCTGTTTTTGGCTGGATGCTGGTGGTGGTAGGGAGTTGGTGGAAGCTCGTCTGTCCTCCAGGGTGGAAGCGAGCACCCTTAGGACCTGATTATGCCGCCATGTATACCGCCCTTGGGTGAGACTGGTTTTGCACCCTGTGAGAATGTGTCTGAGATTTGCTGGCATAGAACATAGGGCACACGCCGGGTCTTCACCGAACCACTGATGAAGGTTTCCTGGGGTCGGAAGAAGGTCGTACGTGGCTCTAATTGAGAAGCTCAGTTGTCTCGCTTCCATGGCCCACATGTCCTTCCAGCTGATCTTCCTCTTCTCCACACTGTCCCATCTTGTCCACTGTCCCTGTTTGCCAAGAGAGACTGCTTTGGCCCACCGTGCAGCCTCCTCCTGCCGGCGTACTTCCTCCACCACCATCTTCCTCCTTTCTGGTGCTGTGGCTTTACTCCAGGCTGGTCGGGGGGCTGTTAGTCCAAAGCCTCCTCTGCCTTGCTGAACATGGCCCACAATGTCAGCATGTTTGAGGGCTGCTGTTGCCTCTACCACTGCTTGAGCTGGTCTCCATTTTCGGCCAGTGGCTAGGGTCGGTGCATTGTTGCTCACCACTGTGTCTCTGGACTCATTTAGAGTCATCTGGAGTCTTGTCTTCGCACACTTGAACTCCTCGGTGAGACTGGTGAGGGGCAGCTTGAGGATGCCATCTCCGTAGAGGCCTATGGTGGTAAGACAACGTGGGACTCCGAGCCATTTCTTAATGTAGCCTGTGACGGTTCTTTCTAACTTCTCCACAGTTGAGATTGGTACCTCGTAAACTGCGAGGGGCCACAACATCCGGGGTAGGAGTCCAAACTGCAAGCACCAGGCTTTTAGCTTTCTAGGCAGTTGGGTGTTGTCAATGGATTGTAGGCCACTGGCGACGTCCTTACGCACTTGTTGCACCTGGTCCTTGTCCTTCAGGCTTGCATCATACCACCTTCCAAGGCTTTTTACGGGTTGCTCAGACACTGTTGGGATTGGGTCTTCTCCGATGAAGAATTTCAGGTCAGTAAGCACGCCCTTCACAATTGAGATGCTTCGTGACTTTGAAGGTTTAATCCTCATACGGGCCCAACTGATGTTCTCTTCCAGCTTTCTGAGCAGCCTTCTGGTGCATGGAACGGTGGTGGTCAACGTTGTGATGTCATCCATGTAAGCTCTGAGCGGAGGGAGGCGCAGGCCGGAACCAACCCGCTGTCCACCCACAACCCACTTCGAGGCTCGGATGATGACCTCCATTGCCATTGTGAACGCCAGAGGTGAGATAGTGCATCCTGCCATGATGCCTACCTCTAGACACTGCCAAGAAGTGGTAAAGTCAGTGGTGTTAAAGCAGAATTGAACATCCTGAAAGTAGGATTTGACCAGTGCTGTGATGATGTTTCGTACGTGGAAGAATTCAAAGGCAGACCACAGGAGCTCATGGGGCACTGAGCCAAAGGCATTGGCGAGGTCCAGGAAGACTACATGGAGGTCCCTTCTCTCTGCCTTTGCCGATTGGATCTGGTGCCAGATCATGCTGGAATGTTCTGAACACCCAGAGAATCCTGAAATCCCGGCCTTCTGTACAGATGTGTCGATGTACTCATTTCTTCGCAGATACTCTCCCATCCTCTGTGCGATGACACTGAAGAAGATTTTACCCTCTACATTTAATAGGGAGATTGGACGGAATTGGCTGATGTTCTCTGCATCCTTCTCCTTTGGGATTAGGAGCCCACCTGCCCTACGCCACGCCTTGGGTACAACCTTCTTCAGCCATGCTGTTCTCATAAGCCTCCAGAGAAACCTCAGAACGTCTGGTGCATTCTTATACACTTTGTATGGGATTCCGTTTGGCCCTGGGGCTGATGCTGTTCTTGCTTTACGCACTGTGTTTTCCACCTCTTTCCAT
The DNA here is from genome assembly GCA_039105355.1 of Benthosema pterotum. NCBI lineage: Eukaryota > Metazoa > Chordata > Actinopteri > Myctophiformes > Myctophidae > Benthosema > Benthosema pterotum. The sequence continues at coordinate 43,037,179 of CM076970.1, forward strand.
GTTGGAGGGTCCGTTGGAAAGTGATGTTCAGGGGGTTGATTGGTGGGATGTCTGAAGGAATGGCCAGATGTTCATACCGCCTTGGGCGAGTGTGTTGCTTTCAGGTGAGCCTCCAGATCAGCCTTTGTTGTTTTCAGCACCCCACTTTTCTCTTTTGTGAAGATGCTTTTAAGGAACTTGAAGGGATCTTTATAGAACTGTGTTCTAGTGTGTTCTTTCTTCCTTCTGCGTTTCCGGAGGTTCTCTGCTCTGCGGAGAGATGATAGCCGAGCTTTAATGTCAGCCTGAAGTTCGTTTATGCCTTCCTTTTCCACTCCAGAGGCTTTTTTCCACAGTCTTCTAAGTTGTCTCATTTCTAAGACCAGGCGCTTGATCTCCTGCTGCCTCCTAGAGACTGGTGCAGATGGGAGGCTTTTCCCACCTGTCCTTTCTTGCACCCCAAACCGTTCTGACCCATATTGATATATGATATCTCCCATTCGCTCCAACTTCTTTTCCACTGTCCCTCGAAGTTGCACGAGAGACAGGGCCAGGTCACTGTTGATTGTTTCCCACAGCGTCTTATCCCCAGCACCGGGCCACTTTACATGCGGTTTATGCCCTGCTAGTCCCCTCTCAACCGCAGGTCTAGAAGGTTGGGTTGGTTCCACCTCAGAAGGTTGGGTTGGTTCCACCTCTGTTGCCATCACCTCTGTGTTTGCCTCCTCCACGACAGTGGTATTGATGTACTGCAAGCTATGGTTTGCGTCCAGTTGCTGTACTTCATTCGACTGACTTGATTCCATTCGCAGAACGGAGTCAATGCGAGGCCTCTGTCCCTCTACTGTCAAACACTTCTTCCTTCCCTGGTGAATTCTCAACCCCAAGTATGACGTAACCTTCGTCCAACCGCAGGGGCATATCACATTTGTTTATACTTTAGAACTAACACTCTTTCTCTCCATAGGTAGAATTGTGTATATTCCCGGATACCACACTGTGTAACTGTTGGTGATTTATCCAAATTAGTCAATTGAAAAGGGTACATTTTTGGACCAAAATAATTAATACTTTTTCCCGGTCTGCAGTCACCCATAGTGTCTGAAATCAAAAAAGCCATTGCATGTACCGTAAGTAGCTGGTTTGGGACCTGTCACTGTCAGCTTGTATTCATGCAGTATATTCTGGCTTACCTAGTGTGCAACCTATTCCCCATTTTTATGGCCTAGGACAGGGGTGTCCACACTTATTTGACTTAAAATGACTATAGGTCAACAATTACCATGATGTATCCACAAAAAATAACCTGAGGGAGCTTGAATAGCGGCACTGGCATTTCATATAAGACAAATAAGGGGTTAACATAAAAGCCTTCCTCCCATTCTGTATTCAAGTGGTACATTTTCTGGTTCTTTCTAATGCTATATAGACTCTGGAAAACAAAGCATACGTTTACATTTAGAAGCAGTAAAGGGGTTGGTGATATTTGTTCATAAATGTGTTGTCTTTATATTTTAATTAATTATTTAGGGGGTCTACCTGAACATCCTTTGTGATCTACATCTAGGGTGACCAGATCCAAACTGTTCATTGGAGGGACAGATTTGTTGCGTGGGTGGGACAAGTGGAGTGTAGGGGAAACAGGACAAAATGTAGTTAGCAAATTATTAACGACTTGATGTGAATATTCCAAAAATATTTCGGGATTTCATTTCACGTATAGCAAAAACAGCTGATCTAAAATCAAAAATATCTGACCTACTTTGAGATAGTAGATCATCTATTTTTGATACGACAGTATGCAATGTGGAGGCTCTAAGAGTGAGTGTGGAAATATAGTGGTACCATGGGGGGGATTATTTCAAAAACATAGCAGGAAATGATACAACAGAAATCCGACTATTAGTTAGGGCACTACAAATTATTAGTGCATTTTGAACACTGTTGCCTGATGTCAGTCACAATGTGGGACAGAGTCTGTATTTGTGGGACGCTTGAAAAGTCTTGGAAATGAAGGACTGTCCCACGCATCTGGTCACCCTATCTACATCACAATCCACCTTTGGGTACCGATGGCCTAAGAGGCACTACAGGGCAAGCTAGCCATATAGTCTACAAATTCAGGAATGTTTCAATTGCAATAATTTTATGTATCTCTAGTTTTGGTATGTAGCTCAATATAGGATTAACACAATGAGTCTGTTGTTTAGTCCATATAGTAATCAGGAAATGATACAGCCTAGTATTTCTCTTGATGGTTAACAACTCAACTGTATTCTGTGGGTTGCTTTATAGTGGTAGAATCCCACACACTGATAGTGATAATACCAATAGCTGGATAATAACAAAATGGTGTTGTTGTTGCTGTGATGTTGTCTGTACATTAACCCCTTGGTTGCCTTGGGTCTACCTTGGCATAAATATATTTTTTCTGCCTTTGTAGAAGACATCACAAGATTAAAATGATATGTAACCAGTTCTGCTTGTAGCTCTCATTGCTTTCGCTTTCAGTTCATTAATGGCCAAGTCAAACTCTGCCCAATGAGGCTTTTCAGATTGTCACTTGCACAATGAAATATACAGAATATGTACATTTTGAAATGTACACAAATGACAATCTGACATAACATAAAAAAGTATCAAGGTAACTTTTTATGTTATATTCGGTATATAATGAAGATAAAATTAAGTCTGCTGAGTTTGTTTCTTTTGCAATTAGTTTGAGATTATTACATCATACATCAGTTGCATTTTAGGATGAACATGACTTTACACCATTTATATACTGTATATAAAGGTCATGCCCTTTATATATATATATATATATATATATATATATATATATATATATATACTGTATATACACACACACACACACACACACACACACACACACACACACACACACACACACACACACACACACACACACACACACACACACACACACACACACACACACACACTTTGGCACCACCTAGTGATGGGCAGGAAGTGATGGTCTAGGCTACACATGCTACTTCAAATAACCTATCCCCATTTTATGCCCTATAGGCTATAAATTCAGCAATGTGTGAATTACAGTAATTCTGTTTCATATAGTAGCTTACAAATGGCATATAAAAATAATTCAGTGTGGTGCTTTTATTTAGTAGTAGAATCCCATACACAGGTAATAACAGGTACATTGTGAATTCCTCTTGCAGATCTGTATTACTCTATTGCAAGCTTGAAATATCGTATGAAGTGATAAGGTTAGTACATTAAACCTATAGATCAGAAAACCCGTTTCCTGCCTGAAGTTGCTGCTTCCAGGAAGTCTTTACAATACTGTACATATACAATACAATACTAACAAAACAAGTCATAGGCCTATAATACTAACAATCAAGACAACAACATCAGCATTAGCAGAAGTTTATTGTTATGAGTACTCCACGAAAATCTAATTTTCCAACTGCTATACTAATTTGATTTTGTATACAAAAAATGAGAAAAGACAAAAACAAAAACAACAGCAACAACATGATCAAAAATTGCAAATGCAGGTTATATAGGCAGATGCCAAATTCATTTGTACATATATTTTTATTAAATTTTAACTTAAAAATAAGTTTAAAAATAAATTTAATTTAAATTGTAGACATTGTAATTTCAATATACAAAGTATTGCTTTTCTGATAATATTTACATGATTAGGCTATTGGTGTACCTATGATGTTCCAAAAATACTAATTCTTTTTTGCATTTGCTTTTGATGTATTAGCCTACCTTGTGTTATTCTTTGCATAATGTAAATCGATCTGAATTAACATTCTAAATGCATAGATTGTAAAAAGGTTGATTATTGACAACATAATGTTGTCAAAACAAGTCTTTTGTGAATAAAGAAAATGTATAGTATAGTACACACAATATTTAGTGGTTCTCACTATGTATAAATTTCAAGAAGTCAATGAGCATGATTTCTCATAGGCCTAAGTTAAACTACACCGCAACAATGGTTTTATTCGACACACGCTGAAATTATGATGCCCTTTGATCACAAGAGATTCTGTTTCTGCTTTAGTGGTTCCGGTATGATGACTACAACCCAGTGATTTGGTTATTTTCACTTCATTTATAATTTATTTTGACATCCCATACTTTTATTGTGAAATTACACCGCTGCAGTTGGGCGTACAGCCTCTTTGGTTCCCTCCAAGAGTGTGTCACGTTCAGGCTGGGTGGTGGAGCCTTGGGGTGGAAGAGGGAAGGAAAATTTTAGCTCTCTCATTTCATTTTGTGAAATATTTATGTCTTTGGACTTGTAGGCTATATTTGATGTTTTGTTGTCCTGCTTTATTTAGCTTGTCTGGCATTATCGCTGCATTGAAACTTGAGTTAAAAGTTAAAAAAGAACCTAGTAATTAACATGTAATAATAATTAAATAATTCTGATGCAAACGTGAAATGTATACATACGACTTTGTATTGCTGGCATCATAATACATCACAAGCTTCTACCTTTCAATAATATCCTATTATAATAGTAAAATGTAGGTATAAGAACTAATTACCAGAGACCCCGCTGCTCCCGGTGGAACCTACAAAGAAAAAGAAGTGTTAAACCATGAATGAGTTTTGCGGTGCTCACCTGGACCAAAATAAGCCGCTATAGGGTTATCCTTGTCACAATCATTGTAAAATAATTCAAACAATCAATGGCCTAAAATTTAACACATGAATGCATATTGTCATAACATTTTGGTTTAGAGTATTACCTGAGTCACTGCCTCTGGAAGATTTTTTCTTGGTCTCTGTAAATAAAAAGACAATGGGAAATGAATCAATGATGTATTAGACCAGGTATAGGTTTTTAGGATAAACATGGCTTTACACAATTTACATCTACTGTATATGAAACAGCAAATTATTATAAACTACAGCAGTGTCGATGTTGTACAAAGTGAAAGGTTCTGTGTGTGTTAAGGCTGTTTCAGGATCATTAGGCAACAGAGGCCTGAATGTTGAGAGCCTCATAATAAAATGGTTTCTGTCTCAATCATTGCTGCCATTCTAAAGTGTCCTTGAGCAAGGCAACGAACTACCTACCTACCAACTCATTTGTTGTAAGTTTTTATTAGGGTGATAATCTAAAACAAACACGAACATTTCCACACCTCTGGAAAGTATTAAAAAGTACAAATAGTTTCAAATAGTTTCTCCCAGGTGTGCCTGCTGGCCTATAGTGGTGCAGGCACATGCTACATACAGTATATAGTATTGCCGGACAGCACACTGTGTGTTCGAGTCCCATTCAGTGCCGCAGGTCTATCCCCTTCTCGCTGTCTGTCTTCACGTAACTATTAATAAAACTACAAAAGCCAAAAAACATTCCTTCCAGACAGCAAAGATACTGTATATTCATTTGTGAAGTGTCAGTTCCGGAAACAATGGACTGATGAACACTATGAGCTCCAAGAAACATGTCTATCTACTTTATTTTTCCCTTTGATTACACGTGTTGTTTCATCTGTATTTGTGTCTTGCTCCGTGAAACAAGAAGTTACAGTAGTGCAAAGCGACATGTTTTTGTTTTGTTTTTATTCCGGTTAGTTCCTGATACTGACAGAGAGATCGAGATTTGCCACATGACCTATAAAGACACTCCAGTAATAAAAAGAGACCTTTCTTGAGAAATGAGACCTGTCCTTTCCACAGATAAATAGATTTATTATATCTTACCCGCTTTTAAAAGGCTTTTAAAAATCCATTATTACACTAAAGCTTTTACCATCACCTAGTCTCCTATGTCTGACTTTTATTCTGATCTGTCCGTTTTTTTGTTGTTTTGTATTTTTTTTGTTTTACTGACTTACTGTATGTGAAGCACTTTGTAAACTCGTTTTTAAAAAGTGCTATATAAATAAACGTATTATTATTATATTATTATTTTAGTTTTGACATTTTAAGTATAAAACAGCAAAACCCACAATCACCAAAATAAAGAACACACAAAGAGGCAGCTTTCAGTACTGTGCCATTCGCTCAGGTCAATGTTAATAAATTACTTATACTTATAGATTCTAAGCTAGAAATAAAGTTATTCTAAAATGATTCCAACCTTTCTTTTTCTTCCTATAGAAGGCCACAGCCACTAGGACTCCCACCATCACCACCACACCAGCAGCAACGCCAGCAATAACTCCAATGTTTGGTCTGTCGTCAGAGAGGTCTAAAACCCAGACATGATGCAATTACATGACGTGGTTTATTGGTAACATTTTGGACAAACATTTTGGAAAACAGCCTCTTTCTCTAACAGATGCATGCAACTTACCCTATAATTAAATATTAAATAATATACAATAAATGAAAACTCGACACATGAAGATTAGCAAATGATCCAATGACATAATGCAAACAAGCCTCTTACCCCAATCCTTGATCTTGTGCATGTTGGACGCAGGGTGTTTCACCTCACATGTGAATCTGGCAGAGTCACTTCTTAAAATCTCCACTCGATTCATGATCTGGTAAGTGCCGTCACCGTTGGGTCGAACACCTGTGGTTTTCAAGCCGTCGTCCTGATCCACCACCCTCCCATCTCTCCTGATGTTCAGGGTAACTCCTTTGAAGAGGAATCCTGTTGCCATGCAGTGTAAAGTGATGAAGTCTGGATTCTTGCTCTTCTTGTCATACACATGGAGATCTGGTGGTTCTGCAGGGAAGCCACAAGGACACATTTTAGACGCATCTGTCATTGTAGGGATTTTACCCACCCATTCACAGGTTCCATCATTAACTTGTCAAAAGTATATTTGCACGTGATGCTGCTTTGAATTTATATAAAGCCGAGTGACTAAAAGAAATATTTTCTGGAAATATTGTAGTAATATTAATCATTATGCTGAATCTCTTTCATGTAAAAAACAAACAAACAAAAAAACAACTATATTTATTGATTATTCAATTGCAATTCTTTACCAAGTCGGTGTTCCTATTCCAATCTCATCCAGTCAATCGAACATTCTTTTGATAGAGTTTATAATTATTTGTTTTATTTGGTGGTCTTTTGGTATTTATTCCATCCTAGTGCTACCTGTAAAGCACATTGAGCTGCATGTACACACAATGTGTTAATAATGTTTCAAAATTCAAAATGATACTCACGGCTGTTCTTGAGTTGTTCTTGTCCATAGTCAACAAATTTACTTAATAAATCGACACACTCCTTCTCCAGGTAGTTTTGGATGTAGTTGCCATATAACTTGGTTTCGTCCCACTTCCTCTTGGTGGGAACTCCAAGGTCAGTGGGGGCGATCCAGCGCTTATGCTCATAATCAAAGACCAGGAAGTCGTTACCATCATAGCTGTGTTCCTGTGTGCCACTGATGAACTTTATTGGTTTGTCATCTCCAGCTTGCTTCTCAGCCGTGCAGACACTCCTCAGCTGAAGAATGTGTAAACCTGGTAAAAAGATTAACGATACAATGACAGGGGGAGGTAGTTCTGTACTATTTATATTATAAGCCATCGTCATAAGAGAGAAAACATTAAATTAAGGGGATGATTTATTACCCTATATCTTTGACACGTTGATACCTCATATGCTATTATTCCTTAAACATCTTGGTTCTTTTTCACGCTTTAAAATAAATGCCTCCAAGAGTAAATGTTATCCAGTCAATCAATTAGCACTGAGATTAAGACAATCTATTATACTGCACCATTTAAATTGGGTCTTGCTGGCTTTAAATATTTGGGGATAAATCTAACCATAATTCTCTCCTATTCTCTGCTAACTTCTCTACTTTAATGTCTAATCTTAAAGTAAGAATAACATGGATTCCTAAAATTGTTTTTAATGCTTAATATCATATTGTATATGTCCCCCAAGCTTATTATTATTATTATTATTTTTTGAGGGTCAATCACCACTGATATAACTAGTCCTTGTCATTTATTTATGGACAGTTTAGCTGCAGTACCACAATGTCCTAAGGAGGTGGGGGTGCTGAAGGATATTTTATAAAAGAGTTATTATAATACTGATGCTAGATAAAACCAAGGTTGTTTAAATTCCATGTCAACTTGGAAAATCATCAATGGTGGGCATTATAAACAAAGTGGAAATGCAAATTTGGAACTGAAGTCAAGACTGCAGAAGAGGAGGAATTATACAAAGCAGGTGCAGTGATGACATCATTATGAGTCCAAATGAGCTGTTTCTGAGAGCAATTTCCATTAAAGCTCCTATATGATATGAAAGATGGAATGTTCAAACACACACGCACACGCGCGCAAGGTTGGGTAAGTTACTTTTTAAAAGGAATCCCCTACATTTACAAGTTACTTCCGGGTTACCCAATTTCAAAAGTAACGTAACGGATTACTTCAGTTACTTTTGGATTACTTTAAGCAACTCTATTTATCAGTAATTACAGTGGATACAGTGTATATATATATATATATATATATATATATATATATATATATATATATATATATATATATATATATATATATATATATATATATATATATTTTTTTTTTTTTTTTTTTTTTTTCCACATACTTTATACTTGTATTATATAAACACAAAATCAACAAAAATTAAATAACCAAAAACCCACTTGATTGGCAGAAATAAAATGAATAATTGTACTTTGTAGTTATGAGGTTGGCATGCAGGCACTATAGACATTGATGTATTTTTCCCTCCTGTTTGTCTCACAGACACATTATCCTCACATTATCCTTGGCGGCTGCTCTACATAGATGGCGGCTGCTCTACATAGACTTCTATTGAGCATCGGGACGGTTTGTCCCTATTCAGGCTACATGAACAGCGTCCCAGCGCCCAGTTTCTGACCCCTCAATGTCGCAACTCCGACATTAGCTGGCTATTGTGTGTTTTTAAGACGTGTCGGCTCCGTGTTGCTGGAGCCTATTTAGAGAGAAGTTATTTTTATCTAAAGTTATGCTTTATCGCACGTGTTTGATTGGACCTGCTTCCATGGAATACTGTAACTCTTGACTATTGAGGATTTACTGGAGCCCACTTTTTTTTAACGTGACAACGTGACAAACATGGAGTTTATAAGGAGGGCATCGGAGACCACAGTTAATGGATTATTGGACATCGCTTCCACTTTCCAGTAAGAACACTTTTACATTTTGGTAGAAGAGATTAAAGCAGGTGACGTTGTATCAAGTTTAGAAGCGTGCACCACACACACACACACGCACACACACACACACACACGCAGCTGCTCCGTCGCTGCTGCTGCTGCTGCTGCTGCTGCTGCTGCTGCTCTGAGCTCAGTGCATGCATGCGCTCACATCGGAGCGAAATTTTGATTGATGGGACTCGTTAAGGGATCCGTTCATAAAAAAAAAAATCATGGGTGTGGACCCGGTTCCAGAAATGTAATCAGCATGTAACCCCCGTTACAATCTTGCCGTTACTGTAATCGAGATTACACGTTTTAAAATGTACTGTGAGGCGTTACCGTTACTGTTTTTTAGTAATCTGATTACTAAAAAACGCACGCACGCACGCACGCATGCACGCACGCACGCACGCACGCACACACTTTAAAAGAGTTAAAAGTCTCCTTTAAAAGAGATGGGAAAGATTACCATTATCATCAATTGGAAGAATCAACACAATCTAATGAGCATACTCCCACACCTTTATTTTTATTTTCAATGTCTACCCATTTTTCAGTTTTAAAAAAATCTTTCAAAATATAGATTGGACGATATCTAAATTCCTAACCAAATTTTCCCACCAAATTTTCAACTATATTGGGCTGCATATATTTGTAAGATTTCCTACTTGTATGCAGTTGTGCATTCCACTCTCAATATCTGGTACCAATTTAGAATTCATTTTAAATTTAACCTTCCTTCCACCTTAGGTCATATGATAAATGTATTATTATAATTATTATTATGGATACTAATAATAATAATAATTATATTTTATCCATCTATCTCTGATCCAGGTTTTTCAGTCTGGCATGAAAAGGGTCTATAATTATTAAAAAAAAATCAATATTAATTTGTTGTTTAATTTCTGTCATTCTGTTATTTAAGAAAAAAGCAAAGTAAAAAATATGAGAATGGGCAAGATGGTTTAATTTGTAATAATTGACCGTTGTCACCACATGAATGTTTGACAAATATTTTTTATGTTATGTTTGTACTGACTATGAATAAGTTAAATTCAAAACTTATATAACTTAATTATGCGTTATATGAAATGCTTGGATATCTAACCGCTGTCATTGCTGTGTCTCATCCGATCCCTGAGGATCCCCAGGTTGGGTTTGGACCACTCCTCATGTCTCTGGCGGTACTGGGTTTCTCTATCCCAGTAATCCTTCTCCATTCTCTCCATCCACGGCTGCTTGGGGACCATTTTCTTAATAGAGCTGTCATAGTAGTTAATCATCCTGTCATCCAGCAGTTCCATGTGTGTGAACTCATGGATCCCTGGGAGGTTGACAGGCTTGGAGAAAGCTGTCCAGATCGTTGTGAATGAGTGGATCTCTGGAAGTAAAAAGGAAGACATAACAGATAAGCAAACAGACATAGCGTATAAGCAGAAAGAGATAAGAAATGTAATGAAATGTATGAGTGGTTGATATTTTTGCTATCTAAGCCAAAAGCTCAGCGAGCTTTGTGCCCACCTCCATGAAGTTAAATTAGCCTTTATACTGTAGATTTCCAACTTTTATGTTCTTATCTTACGGTATGTATGATACACATTAACTACTTTGTATGCAAATGATGTATTATATGTTTTAATTTAGAGCATCAGCTAAATACAATTGTAAATTGGAATTGGAATTAACTAATCTGTACGTATTTTCTTTTGTTCATGCTTAATGTAAATGAATGTAATTCACAATTTACAATTTAGGCATTTAGCAGATGCTCTTGATCCAGAGCGACTTACAATGGTGAAAAAGTTTACAATTTAATCAGGATTTACAATACATTTTACAAAATACAATGAAGCGCTAAAAACATTGTAATACATTAGGCAACCTATATAAGTCATTTCAGAAAGAATGTAAATCTGCATTAAGCGCCTGATAAATGCATGAATTGAAAATTGCCAATGTTTTCATCCATAGGGATATTTCGGGAAATTCTGTTTTTTTTTTTTTTTTTTTTTTTTTTTTTTTTTTTTCTAATAATAAGATCTATTACCCTGTACCCACATACATCATTCGTTCTTCATATATTTGAACGGGCAAGGGCTCTAATATAAAGGCCAGTTGAACCAAGATTTTCCTGTCCTTCTCCCCATAGTTATGTTGAGTCATGATGAGATGCTTTTGTACATGTGACTGTGATAGCTGTCTGTGGCCAGGTAGTGGTACATTTCGTGTTGTTTATGTGAAAGTGCTGCTGTCATGTCATTTATTGAACTATTTATATTTACTATGAGGACTACATTGGAAATAAAGGTTTCATTACAATGTATGTGTTCATCATGGGTTAAAGCAAAATTGAAATTGTTTAAATTTGTATTTCACAAATCTAATTGACTCGCTTCCATTATATCTTTAGCTAATTTTATTTCCCTGCATTGCATTTCTTTCTTGTGCGGTGGAGCAAAGATAACCAGGGAAGGAGGAACTATAGTCTTCTCACACACACTTCTTTATCCTGTATGCTACAATATCACAGTAAAGATGATAATAATCTCATATTAGGTGAGGTTCTTTATACGTATAGAGAGCCCCCGCTGTCATGACCATCACACTAGTTTGTCCTCCTCCTTGAATTAAATAAATTACCTTTATTGCTTTTTTATGGTGGTATTATTATGGTGAATGGTCTTCTTAAACCAATCAGTAATAAAAACAAGTCAGAAATATACCTACAATATATCTACAAAACAAATAACTGTTTTTTGTTTTTTTTGTTTTTTGTTTTTTTTGCAAAAGACCTTTCATGCCGTGAACCTGTTTACCATTGTTTTGGAGATTTTGGAAACGACTTCATTTTTGAATTTCATAATAATAATAATAATAATAATAATAATATATAATCTTACCAGAGTGTCAAGTCAATGGTATTTATTACTTTTATATAGACATTTAATCAATACTATGCAGAATTAGGTATTTTATTGGCCCGGCCCTCCAAAATCATTTGGCCTATTGGGATAAATAACTGGCCACCCTTGTTCTATAGAAGTCTGAAAATGAACCAAAAGCATTGGTTATGAAACAGCTTCATGTCATCACCATGGCAGAAGTTCAAACATTAATTGTCGCCAGAGATTATGATACTTCCTGAAATATAGTAGCCTCGAACTACCCTCATTTGGCGTTGGTAACATTCAACATAATTATGAATGTTGACTGTTACCAGCAACTGAGTTGCATTGAAGTTGAATTTGAGCTTAGTTAAATTTGAAGTACAATGTAACACAGTCTGGTACCAGGCTAGAAATATACAGTAGCTGGTCATTTTTAAATACAATTCATGGTTATATGATCACCAATCTGGGAACCTTGTAGTTGAAAAGTTGTGTGTTCTTTTATTATTGACCTATAAAAGCCTCTAGTTCCTTCACAGTATTTCCTTCCTGGTTTATTAGCATTATGTAATAGATAGTTTCCTAAACGATACCAGACTGTATGTGCTGTGCTTGTCCTGAATTGACCTTTCACTATTAGGCTGTACAAATTAAGGCTGTTGAAAATAGTTAATTAATGGGATTAAATTAATTTTGTTGATTAATCTGATTAAATTTTTTAACGCAATTAACTCATGTGCACACTGACTCAACCCACTGAGCATTTTCTCATTGAAAGAAATGGGTAGAGCACGGTTTTATGGAGACATATAGCTGTGTGTCTCCCTGTAACCAGAGCCATAGAGTATAGCTGGAGGATCTACAAGCATTGAGGGCTTGTAGATCACCTATTTTGATAAATATTCGAAAGATAAATAGTTATTTTTTTTTCCACAGATTCTGTTTCTTTTTTAAATGTTGAAATCCTGTCCAGGAAAACATGCATATTTTGGACATAGTTCGAGTGGTGATTAATCATGATTAAATTAATTTTGAAGCTGTGATTAATTTGATTAAAATTTTTAATCATTCAACAGCCCTAGTACAAATATAAACTGATAAACGCTTATGTCTAGTTCAAAGGTTGTCTCAATCCTCACCAGTATACATGTAAATGTTTTAAAAAGGAAGGAAACTAAAAAGTTTCACAATGACCAAACTCACTATGGTTGTGGAATATATAGTATTAGTAGGCCTACTGATTAGGATGAGTTGATATAAAAATACAATACTCACCACAGTCCACTGTCCACAATGTCCCCACAACAGTCAGGAATGTCAATATGAAATACATTTTGACATAGCTTCCAACACAAGGTTTCAATGAAGGCTTAATCCGACAGTTGTATTACAATTTGCACTGTACAGGTAAAGCGTTAGCAGTACTCTCTCGACCTAGAGAGACTATCACAAATCATCCAGTATGTTTTTGGGTGCTGCCTTTATGAGAGATCACACGATTAAAACCAGTTGGAACCAGTTCTGCTTGCAGCTCTCATTGCTTTCACTTTCACTTCATATACAGTAGCCTAGTTAAACAGACAGTACAGTCATTGGTATAAAGCAGGGGTTTTTACCCTTTTTCATACCAGGGCCCACCATTTATTCAGTATTTGAGCCACGGACCACCATTTGATGACATTTTAGCCCCACAGACCCCAAAACTAAAGATTTCTTTTGCTTTTGTCCACAATTCCAGGCTGGATTTGGGAAACAAAACAGGCAAACATACAGATCAAAATGACCATTAATCTTCTACATTCTCTAGCTGTGTAGACTGGGGCTAATTCACATGATGAATATTTTAACTCTTGAGAGTGTAAAAATGAAACCAAATGAACCCGTAAGGGTCCATTTGGCTTCATTTTTACGTTCTCAAGAGTTACAGTTAACCAACTAAGCTGGGGACCACCTGTAACCCTCTCAGGGACCACTGGTGGTCCCCGGACCACTGGTTGAAAACCACTGGTAAACACCAAATAAAAACCACACATTTTTTTTCCATTCAGGTCCCATGCATACATTCAAAACACGATCATTGACAGTAATCAAGATAACTCAACAACATGATAACTACGACATAGAACTCAGTCAAAATATCATATATCAATACAAATATTCATTTAAGATACAAATGTATTAAGAGAACAAAACAGAGCAAAAAAGAAAATTGATTACTGTTATTTTGTATTATAATTCATTGACACAATACATCAGTTATGAAAAGAAACATCAAGCATTTTCTTGTAATGTTTCAAAACAATTCATCAGCTATATAGAGGCAAACCAGACATCACTGTCCTCTGGGTTTTCTAACATGTCACATGATCTACTGTTAGGGACACCTGATGGTTTTGTGGGGAAAAAAGTCTTCATTGCCTTTGTGTAACCGGTTGGATCCGTCTCACTCTGCCTTGTGTTAGGAGGGACAACCCAGGACTCTTGTGGAGACTACAGATGACGTTTATTCTGACAGAAAATAACGCAGAACACGTCTCCACGTTAGCCTCGTGCATACAGTACACAGGTCTCCTCTCGTTCCAATCGCGGAATTAAAAGAGGAAGAGGTGAAGGCATCATGGGAAATTATACACGAGGCAGACTGTACCAACTTAAAGGGACTATACGTAGAGAATCATGGGGAATCTTGTCAGGTAGAAGAACTGATATGATATTTTGTGTAATTATACACACTGTTCACTATTCACACTGTTACATTTGTTTAAACTTTAGATCTAGCACTCATTTTCTCCACAGGTAGATTTAGTGTGTAGAACAATGAAACAGTTAGGTAGGCGCGCGCGCGCTCTACTCAGAGTCCAGCTTGTATTCTCAGTAGCTGAAGGGTGCAGATTCTTGTAGATCACAGTAGGGAGGAAATATCCGCACTCACATAAAGTTCATTAGTTTTCTTTATTTCATCATTTCATCAGCAGTCTATACCTAGAGCAGGGGTCGGCAACCCAAGATGTTGAAAGAGCCATTTTTGACCAAAAATGAAATTCAAAATCTGTCTGGAGCCACAAAAAATGTAAGCCTAATAAGCCCTTAACCCATTGTAGACGGGAACCCCTAGTGGTAGTTTTACCCTAGTTGACGGGAACACCATTATGCGTTCTGTACAGTATGTACAGTATCAAACAATGTCAAAAATTTGATGGTGTTACACAATAATTGGTAACACTTTACAATAACGACCCGTTATAAAGCATTTATAAACATGTATAAGCAGTTTGTAGATGATTAATAAACATGAATAGACTGTTTATTAACATCCATAAATGTTTAACTAAACATTTATAACTGTATTTATAGCTAATTTATAGGTTACTAGTAAAATATGAGTAAGTAGTAAACTACTCATGAATAAGCCATTTATATACATGTTTATTTGTTCATAAATAATTTGTAACTAAAGCTATAAAGTATTTACAAAATATTTGTGGATGAAGAAATAATAATTTATAAGCCATTCATATACGTTCATGAATAATTTAAAAAAATATAGTACCCACATAGAGCATTTAAGAGCATTTAAACCTTGATATTAGTAAATGTTTACTAAAATGCTTAAAGGTAGGGGAAGTGATTTGAAATTCATGGTGTAGTACCAGCCTGGTGCACTAGGGGCCCCCAAAAGTAGCTACACTATGTGAACCTGCTGCTCTCTCCTGATTGGAGGAGAATTGTGGTGACCTGGGGAACTTTTATTAGCTCCTCTGCTAACGTCGGGGAGGGGAAACTCCATATGTGGTTTCCACACCTTATAATACAGAATTTAACAGAAAAAAAAATATTTTTTGGGTGATATCTGACAAAAGTGAAATCACTTCCCCTACCTTTAACTAAACATTTATAACTATATTTAAAGCTCATTTATAAGTTATTAGTAAATTATGGGTAAGTAGTAAACTACTCATGAATAAGCCATTTATGTACATGCGCAATTGTTAATAAATAATTTGAAACTACAATTGTAAACAATTTGTAGCTAAGTTGTAAAATATGTACAATCTATTAGTGGATAAAGAACTAATACTTTATAAACTATCCATGTATCTTGGTAAATTATTAAGACATATATGCCAACATGGTAGAACATTTAAGAATAGTTAAACATTGACATTAGTAAACGTTTATTAAAACATTTGTAACTACGGCTAAAAAACATTTATTCAAGATTAGTAAGTGCTAAACTAAGCCATTTGTAAACATTTTTAAATTATTATTGAAAAATGTATAACCTTTATATATGTAACCCGGTCGAGTGTATATAGTGTTTGGATGCATACAAGTTTTGTTTTCATGTTTACTGTTTGAGAAAAGAAAAGAAAAAAAGCGAAATGTTCCTTTAATTGGAAATGTTTTATTTTCCCTGTTTATTGTAAATGGTTCCTTTAACTTACTTGTAGGAAGTGTGTGTGTGTGTGTGTGTGTGTGTGTGTGAGTGTGTGCGTGCGTGTATGGGTTGTTGAGTGGGTGGATTGGGCACAGGTGAGGGCCATTGGAGTAATTAGGAGAGAGAGAGAGAGCGCAGAGGAGAGATCAACACGGAGGGACAGAGTGAAGAGAGGAGAAATGTGAGAAGAGAATGTAACACACGTTGTTTTCTGAAGTTTTAACCAGATTAGTGAAAAAGTAATCTGCAGATTTGAGTTACTAGTGTTGGACTGGTGAATGGACAGTGATTTCGGCGAGGAGTTACAAGGACATTATCCAGTATCACTGTGACTGCATGGTATGCTGTTAGAAGCTAGTTGGCTAAGCTAGTGAGACAGTGTATCATGATAGTGGGAGGAGGTAGCCTGTTCAGCTAAAACAGTCAACTCCTGAGCTACCAAACCTCCTGAAGAGGACGTTGTCTGCAGCAAGACATCCCAGATAGCAGGTTGAGCTACCAGGCAACGCTCTAACCTTCCTCTGGCAACGTGGGACCTGCCCCTCATCTCTTCTAAAATACTCTGCCCAAGTTAGGCCCTGGCTTCCCCATTCACCTGCATGGTGTAGGCCGCAAATGCACCAGGGGCACACACAATAACAGTGCTCTCACCACCACTCTCCTGAACTGTAGGTTTGACCAGTGACTCGCAAGGAGTGAAGATTTTAGGTTTGGACTTTTAGGGTATCAGGCCTGCAACGGGGGGTTTCTGAGTACTAATACTTTTTTGTATTTTTATTTTATTTTGAAATGCCGGCTTAGATAGGATCTAAGGTAAAAGGTATTTTCTTGTATTTACTGTAAAGTGCTTTAAAGTGCATTGAGTGCTAATAACTCTATTTTTACTGTACCAGTGATAACTTTCATTCAACTTTTTTATTTTATTTTATCGTGAATTCATATTTTTAAGTAAAACTATAAAAGACATCTCATTGTTTTTCCTGTTTGCTTAAATACGGATTTCATAGTAGGGGAATATTTCTTAAAAAGCTAACAAGGTTTTTAGCTAAAAAGGTTAAAACTAGTGCTTTCCGAGTAATAAGTTCTTAAGGGAACTCAAGTCATATTAAAGTTTGAAACTGCTAAGTACTTTTAATTTGAAAGAACTTAGGGGCCCTGCCTAGTAAGAGGTAAAAGGGGCTACATATAGAAACATTACTTCGACCTGAAGGTCCCTCTAATGAAAAGAAATGTACCTTAATTTGTAGGAATTAAGTACTTGAATGAATGCTTGTTCATGTGTCCTCCATGCTTTACTACGTTTAAAACATTCGTGAAACATCTATTAATCATCGGTAGATGTTATCAAGAGCCCTGAAGTAAAGTGAGGACAATTCATTATTTACAACTGTCTATTCAAAATGAACAAACATGAGTGTCACGTTATCATACAGTCATAACTAATGAATTGTCCTCACTTTACTTCAGGGCTCTTGATAACATCTACCAATGTTTAACGAACATGAAGAGCACATTAGTATATGCTTTGTAAAACATTCATCTACATCTATAAATCATAATCAAGTGCCCTAATGTAAAGTGACGACTATTCATTAATTACAACTGTCTATTCAACATGAACAAACATGAGTGTCATGTTATCATACAGTCATAACTAATGAATTGTCCTCACTTTACTTCAGGGCTCTTGATAACATCTACCAATGTTTAACGAACATGAAGACCACATTAGTATATGCTTTGTAAAACATTCATATACATCTATAAATCATAATCAAGTGCCCTCATGTAAAGTGACGACTATTCATTATTTACAACTGTCTATTCAACATGAATCACATGAGTGTCACGTTATCATACAGTCATAACTAATGAATTGTCCTCACTTTACTTCAGGGCTCTTGATAACATCTACCAATGATTAATAGATGTTTCACGAATGTTTTACAAACGTAGTAAAACATGGAGGACACATGAACAAGCATTCATTCAAGTACTTAATTCCTACAAATTAAAGTACATTTATTTTCATTAGAGGGACCTTCAGGTCGAAGTAATGTTTCTATATAAAGGTTATACATAGGTTATACATTTTTCAATAATAATTTAAAAATGTTTACAAATGGCTTATCCATTAATAGTTTAGCACTTACTAATATGGAATAAATGATTTTTAGCCGTAGTTACAAATGTTATTCAAATAACAAATGCTATTCTTAAATGTTCTGCCATGTTGGCATACATGTCTTAATAATTTACCAAGATACATGGATAGTTTATAAAGTATTAGTTCTTTATCCACTAATAGATTGTACATATTTTACAACTTAGCTACAAATTGTTTACAATTGTAGTTTCAAATTATTTATTAACAATCGCCCATGTATATAAATGGCTTATTCATGAGTAGTTTACTACTTACCCATAATTTACTAATAACTTATAAATGAGCTTTAAATATAGTTATAAATGTTTAGTTAAGCATTTTAGTAAACATTTACTAATATCAAGGTTTAAATGCTCTTAAATGCTCTATGTGGGTACTATATTTTTTAAAATTATTCATGAACGTATATGAATGGCTTATAAATTATTTCTTCATCCACAAATATTTTGTAAATACTTTATAGCTTTAGTTACAATTTATTTATGAACAAATAAACATGTATATAAATTGCTTATTCATGAGTAATTTACTACTTACTCATATTTTACTAATATCTTATAAATTAGCTATAAATACCGTTATAAATGTTTAGTTAAACATTTATGGATGTTAATAAACAGTCTATTCATGTTTATTGATCATCTACAAACTGCTTATAAATGTTTATAAATGCTTTATAACGGGTCGTTATTGTAAAGTGTTACCCAATAATTTGAAGTGTTCCAGTACACTTAGGTTAGTATTTCAAAGACATTTTTAGAATCGGGATAGTCTACAATGGGTTAAAGGGGAATTACACGCATTTTCTTTTTTTTTTTTCTGAGAGTGTACAAATGTGAACCAAATGGACCCTAGCGGGTCCATTTGGTTCCATTTGTACACTCTCCGAAAAAAAGGTTCTAAAAGAAAAATCATTAACATGGTGAAACACAAATTGATGGTGTCATCAAGTTGTGTTTCACCATGTTGTTGATCTTTTTTTTCAGACCTCCATTTCTAGGAAACACAGAATGGGGGGGAACTTTTTTTATCATGTCCACACAACATCTCTAAGATATATTAATGATATAGTAAACTGTTGAAAATGGGTGGTTCAGATTAAAGCTCCATCTCTGATATGTGTTGGAATTTTGTGTCATGACCAACAAGCGCTACGTCAATTGGCGACGTAACTGTCAGACAGTGCATGGCGTGTTGGGGTGCTGTCAGTGACTGAAATGTTTATATTATGTTGGCAGATCGTCCTAATGTGTATGTAATAATGCTACAGCCATGGAGCCACTAGGGCTGTGTTCTAGAGCCGCATGTGGCTCCTGAGCCGCAGGTTGCTGACTCCCGACCTAGAGAAACGTACGCGTTTCGGCGCTCTGGCCTTCCTCAGCGTTTCAAACTGCCCCCCCCCCCCCCCCCCCCCCCCACCCACACACACCCACACACACCCACACACACACACACACACACACACACACACACACACACACACACACACACACACACACACACACACACACACACACACACACACACACACACACACACAGGCACTGACCTCTGGTCATGGACTAGTGTGCCCTGTGTGAGCATAGCGTGTAGGCACAGAGCTATAGCGAGGAGGAGAATGCATTGGCGAGAGCATTTTTTTTTTCTTAAAGAAAAAGTATTTTTCTTAAAGAAAAAAGGAGTGGTTTAATGACTTATAGTTTAAGACAATTTCATTGTATTTACTTGCGCGAGCAGAGCGATCGAGCGCAAGTTTGCCTTGGGTCTACCTTGGCAGAAATATAAATTCAGGTGCTGCCTTTGTAGAAGAGATCACAAGGTTAAGGCCAGTTGGAACCAGTTCTGCTTGCAGCTCTCATTGTTTTCACTTTCACTTCATTAATAGCTAAGTCAAACTCTTCCCCCAATGAGGCTTATTTGTGCAAAATAATGCATGGAATGGATTCTTACACAATAAAATTTGGAAAATACTTCCATTATAATTTTCAAACATTTTCCTTCAGACAGTTCCAGACAACTTTTTTCTGTTATTATTATAGTACATTGAAGATGTCAGCTGAGTTTGTTTTTGCAATTAGTTTGAGATTATTACATTCATCTCAAATGAGTTGCTTTTTAGGATGAACATGGCTTTACACCATTTACATCTTGCAACTGCAAATCGCAGTGTCAAGGTAGTATAAGGTAAATGAAGAATGGTGAAGTTCTGTGGGTGGAAAAGTTGTTTCAGGATCATTAGGCAACAGAGGCCTGAAACTTCAGAGACTGTCCAGGAGGTTGTTGCTATAAACATTCAAAACGTGAATAGGTGTTTGTGATCTCACTTGTGTATTTGCTCCATTCCTGTGCAGCTTGGGGTTTCATTTTGTGACTGCCTATTTGTTGACCGATTGTTGCTGTAACACTATTCAGTAAAGGCTGTGTGCTGACATTGTTCTTTGAGCCATGGACTGGGGGTTTCCATTACATGAGGTTGTCATGTAAGTGATGGTTCCTACCCGAGTAAAATCATGATATATTTAAATCTGAGTTGTGGTCTTGCCTCATAGTTTGTGTATGTGTTTTCTGAGCACGTATAGCTCCACAGATTACATCGGCAAGACTCATAGTAGAAAGGTTTTGGTCTTAATCATTCCTGCCATTCTAATGTGTCCTTTTGAAAGTGAAACCAGTGGAACTAGTATGAGAGAGTATGACTTTTTAAAGTGTATGTACAGAAGTCAATTTGAAAACAAAAATCAATCAAACAAACAAAAACAGTTTCTGACATGACAGAGACGGACAAATTCGCCACATGACATATAATCATGCTGTGAAGTAATAATAAAATGAGACCTTTGCACTCATCTGAGTACAGTGATATGTGTTTGATATGACAGCCATAACCAGTTTAGTGTTTGAGACTTGTCCTTCCCATGACGTGCTACTTTCCGTGTTGCATTGCTATTTATTGTGTGGTTCAGATAAATAGCTTCATAATATATTTAGATAATTTTGACATTTTAAGCATGAAGGCATCACATATATCACAATCACCCAAATAAAGAACAAGAGTCAGCTTTCAGCACTGTGCTATTCGCTCATGTCAAGAGTGTAAATTAGTCATAGCCATCACTGAAGTCTGTTAAAGGTATCGTGACATTATTTGTAACATCATTTTATTATGTTGGAGATGATCCTCAAAATGTGTTTAACAGGCTTTCATAGAAAAAAATACTCAATTAATGTGTTTTTGGTCCCTTTCTTTTACATTCTAATGGGGCATGGAGAAAAACACATTCTTTTGGCCACTAGGGGTCGTACTTTACTCCTTCTATGTCAATCACTGTCATGATCCACCCACCCACCCCTCTACCCCTCCTCTGCAACAAACTTCCCCGCCTCCTAGATAGGGTTGCCAGGTCCAACCTGTTCATTTGAGGTAAAATAAGTGTTGCATGTGTGGGACATGTTGAGTGGGGAAAGGGGACAAAATGTGGTTAGTTAATAGGATAGTTAATTATTAACATTGTGATGTCATTATTCTAAAATAATTCAGGATTTCAATTCATATATAACAAAAATAGCTGATCTTGGTTGAATAGACAGGAAATACTAACTAGACCACTGACACTGTGGTTGCCTCATTTTTAGTGTCCCGAACAAATCCATAGACTTGTCTTTGAGACTAAATATTTGGTGATCAGCAGTTCAACTGTACTGCATTACAGTGGTTTTCAACCATTTTGATACCAGGGACCACTATTTATTCAGCGTTTGAGCCATGGACCACCATTTGATGACATTTTCACCCCACAGACCCACAATACCAGGCTGGATTTCAGCCTAGGGCACTGGTGGTCCCCGGACCATTGGTTTTAAAACTGCTGTATACGACATTGATTCTAATCTATACTCTTTATATCAGTTGTTTGTAAATAGTAGGCCTAATCAATAATATAAACAGAATCCTAGCCGATGTCGCACAAATTACGGGTTATATCAAAGTAAAATGATCGAGCAGAGACAGAGAGAGAGGGACAGAGAGGCAGGCAGAGACCGGCTGCTGTGCCAGAACTTAGGGTATAGAGTTGTGCAAACTCCGTTCACTTCATGGGGCCAGTCTAATGGAGGCTCTTCTACATCAACTTCTATTGAGAATGGTGGCAGCAAATAGGGACAAGTCCTGGACCTGAAGTAGGCAGAGACAGCTTTAATGGTCGTAAAACCCTTTATTTTAGATCGTTTTGTAGTAATAGTAGCTAGGCTACAACATAAACATGACAACAGTTGGCATGTTGCTCTTGTTGAAAATATCGTAGGGCTATTTCCAACTCTAGTCTGTTCCTACTCATGCTGCATGAACAGCGCAAAGCGTTCGGTTTCTGACCCCTCAATGTCGCAACGCTGAGACTAGATTGCTCTAGGCTGCGAACGGCAGCGTGCCCCAGAGTGAAAGGTGGAAGAAGGGAATTATTTTACACAATAATCAAACCTCTCTCTCTCTCTCTCTCTCTCTCTCTCTCTCTCTCTCTCTGGTATCTCGGCAGTGTCGGGACATGCAGGGACATGCAGAGAGTGTTTAGGGCAGTGCCATGTTTGATGAGAGGGCACTTCTAGCGAAATTGCATTCATGATCTGGGCTGTCGTTTACAGCCGTCGGTGTAAAAGAGGCTCGAGCTCCCTTCATGGTCTATGTGTGCACGTCCCTCAAACGGAGTAGAGAGGCGGAGAGCAGAGCAGTGGAGGCTGGAGACAGCACGGCTGTGGGTGGGTGTTTACCGTGATGTACACGCAACTATCCGGTGCCCAACCAGACGAGCCGTTTTTAAAACTAATTAGCATAACTACAAAATACGGAGAAACCACTGAATGTTCAAATACCGACTTTTTATGGTGTAATTGTTGTCAAGAACCCCCCCAAAACACAAAAAATGAACAAAAACGTGTTTTTAATGTCACGATACCTTTAAAGAGAAACCACTGGTAAGGATACAAAATAATTATTATTCTAAAATTATTACAAACTTGTGTCGTATCTTCATTGTAGTCTATAGGAGTACTTTTGACCGTGTGTGGGAAGTGAAGTAGAGTCCAGGCATGTCCTCTTTGCAGTCATTTTATTTAAGGACATTCAGCTTAGTTAAACCAAATCATATAGAGCAGGCATCCTATCTCCCTCTGCCCTACTCTCTCCAACTGCCGAGAGTGACTGACCCCAGTTGCCTGAGAGCCAGCACCTGAAGAACAGCCCCTGAAGACAGCCCCTGAAGACAGCCCCTCTGAAGAACAGCCCCCCTCTGCACCTGAGCAGAGGCCTTTATCATTGACTTAACCATTGTGTGTACCTACGTGCACACTGACCAGTGCATGTTGTATGTGCACACTTAATTACCCCTGTGTCTCCGAGCACAAATTAACTAAGGAGGTTTATTACCCCAAACCTAGAAATCTTTGATGACCTAGATGACCCAGTGGCATTCCTGCTAACTCACTGAATTGTTTAGCCTATGGCAGGCAACTGCAGAAACACGCTTAGCTCTTAAGAGATCTCAATGTTCTCACAAGTTAATGTATTTATTGCCTCAAATTTACAAGCAAATTATATAAAGCTGAATGAGTATAAAACAATATTTTCCTGAATATTATAATATGATTTGCCATTATGCCG
The DNA here is from genome assembly GCA_039105355.1 of Benthosema pterotum. NCBI lineage: Eukaryota > Metazoa > Chordata > Actinopteri > Myctophiformes > Myctophidae > Benthosema > Benthosema pterotum. Next base: position 43,061,462 of record CM076970.1, read on the forward strand.
AATCTCTAAAATCCACATTTATTGATTATCCAATCAACCAATCTGTTATGTTCCACTTCCACTGATGAACTTTAATGATTTGCCATTTCCAGGTTGTTTCTCATATACGTACAGCCATTCCTCCACTGAACAATGTGCAAAATACAATGGCAGAGGAGGGAGGTATAACAACTTATCAGGCATCAGGTAGGAGGAAACAGTCTGGAAGGTCATGATTGGTGACACTCCTAAAGTCATGCAATGTGTGACTTTAAGTTAACTTTAAAACCTATATAAACTAACTGTACAGGATTGGAAATACTTGATGTCTAACCGTATTGTCATTGTTGTGTCTCATTCGATCCCTGAGGAGGTTCACTTTGAACCACTGCTTACTTTGTGGCTTACTGGGTTTGTCTAACCCAGTATAATCCTTCTCCATCCACGGCTGCTTGGGGATGTTTTTCCGAAGTGAGCTGAGGTGTAAGCTGAGGTGTAAGTAAGTGAGTGGATCTCTGGAAGTAAAAAGAAGTATGCAAACAGACATACTGTGTGCAGACAGAGAGATAATACATAATAAAATGTATGAGGGTGCTCAATATTTTTTGCTATTCCAATTTCTGTGAAATATTTCACCTTTTGTTTCAAGTTAAGGAATTGGGGGAATAACTGGATTGGCTTGTCAACCTTGGTGACAGTGTTATGGTGGGATGCTTATCATTTTTGCCCATGTTTCAGACTAGAGTCTGTTGTTTTTGTGCAAATGCTGTGTAAGAGTCCGGAACACACAGTATAAATCAGTCAGCGGCAGTGCAGATGCATGCACACATGCACACAAACAAGCACACACACACACACACACACACACACACACACACACACACACACACACACACACACACACACACACACACACACACACACACACACACACACACACACACACACACACACACACACACAGTGTCTCAACAGATAACAAAAGGTGATGGTGATAGGCGCGGGACATTGCTTCACAGGTTTCAGTGAGGTCTTATTTCGGCAGTTTAATTGACCTGTTATCCGAGGTTATTGCAGTTTATATTGTCGACCAACTTGCCTTGGGTCCAAAGTCCAGCATGTGAATATGGGTGCTGCCTTTTTAGGAGACATAACAACATCTAATAATCTAACCACCCTAATAATTCATTCAGAATGTCTCAATGACTCTCTGAAATACTGTCATAGCTCCTCAATGGCTGCATCAATCGCTTCAACGTTTCCCACAGGTTTTGAACATAGCACTACAGAGGCTGTAACAAAGCACCTTTTCATTGTAACAAATTATTAATTAGTTTATTAGTGAATTATAATCTCCCAGCGACTTGCATGGGAAAATGCCAAAACTCACATCACGTCTTTTTTCTCGCAAACACGCGTGCTCATGCAGGCACGCATCCCAGGCCCAGGGCCGTCGCTGCAAATTTTGGGCCCCCTGCAAATTTTTATCACTGGGCCCCCACTGTGCAGCTATGCGGTATAAATACGAATAAAACCTATTAATCTGAGCTTTAATCTGGCTTCGGGCCCCCCTAAAACTGTCTAACTTTTCCCCCTCTCTCAACGCCCGTGGGTTTTCCCGTGGAAGGAGGTCAAAAGGGAGGTGAGTGTAGCAGGTGGCTACAGCCGCTGTCGTGATGGCGGATCTTGCTTTGGTCTAGTGGTTAAGATGTTGGACTTTCACTCGGGAGACCCGAATTCGAATCTTGGACCACCACATGGTGGTCTACCAATAGTTCAATGGTTCTTAATATGTGGGTCAGGACCCATGTATTGGCTTCCCCAGATAGCTCTTTATTATTTTTTAAAATGATATTTATTTATATATAGCAATTTTCAAAATATTTATCTTTGGACCCAAGTAAAACTAAATGTAATGCCTCAACTCCTACCATTCTAAGAGCTTGTTTGGGGCCCTAAATGTCAACTTTAGGATTAAGTGTCATCTGCTTGCTTCTTTTTTGCTATTGCTCAGAATTAAACAAACAATGGAAATTAACTATAATTCTAAAATGAGATATCCACAAATGTGTCTGACCTCTCATAATGCCTCCCATTGAGATACAATCTCTGTAACCGTGGCACAAGATAAAACAAAACATGTTGCCAGGGATTATGACATTGTTTACCCACTTCCTGGAATAAAGCTGGTCATATTGAAATACCAATTCATGGTTTTATGATCACCAATCCAAGAATATTGTATCCATCTTGCTGATCTTTGTGCAGTATAGTGTACTGCACAAACAGTTAAGAACAACTAGTCATATGTTTTGACCTTTTAAGTTCTAACTATTTGCCTGCCTTGGCATGCAAATGGTCTGCCTTGGCATGAATATAAATACGGGTGCCACGATAGGAGAGATAAGAACATTATGCATGACCAGGTGAACCGGTTCTGCTTCTACATTCTGTTAAAGGTTGTCACGTTGCAGGGAAATTTCTTCTTAGAAGTAATCCTTGAATATTACTGTTAAATATCCAGAATTTGTATTTTTCATCTAAAGTCTGTATTTAAAAATAAAAAGCTGTCAGTCTAATATTGCACTAGTACCATTCCAAAATAGTTTCTGTAAAATGTTCCAGTATTTCTCCATAGTTCTGTTAAAAAAGATGAGTTCTCAATGAGCCTGTTATAGCTGTACATACTGTATATTGGACTGTTGTTATTTTCTATAAGATCTACATTGAACATAAGGGTCTCATTACATGATATGTTCATTTTGGGTTGAAGTGATACTGAAATTGTCAAAACTTGTATTTCACTTGGCCAAATAAAAATGGACTCACTTCATTGCATCTCAACTCAAGAATGTATGCCATTTTATTTCCCTGCATTGCATTTCTTAGATGATTTAAGATGATGCAAAATAGACGTAAATTTGTTTGTAATACTGCACTTGAATGAATGCAACGTTTCCAAAACCCAGCTGTTCATATAGTCAAAGGGGAGTACAGAGTACAGACACAGCTGAGAACTTTTATTTTGACGAACAATCTTCTTAAAGGAGAATCCCACACCAAAACACATTGGGCATCAATCTACCTTGATTCCTGTGACATGATTCATAATCTCCTTGATTTTTGTCACAGATGCCCCATTTTCTACATTTCACCATGAGATCAGTTGCAGTTGCAGCAGCTGTTGCAGCTGCGCCAATGCAGTTTGCATGGCCGCAGGTTGTCTTTATTCTAATGTGGGTATTTCTGTAACTCCAAACCTATACTTACTTAAACTTACTTAAACTTACTTCTTTTCCACACATCACTGTCTGTCTGTCTGTCTGTCTGTCTGTCTGTCTGTCTGTCTGTCTGTCTGTCTGTCTGTCTGTCTGTCTGTCTGTCTGTCTGTCTGTCACCTGCATAATGGCCTAGAGAGGTGGGTCCGATTTTCGTGCCCTGATTGGATCTCACCTGTCAGTCAGCCCCGCCCCCTCCTGCATTACACCATTTTGAGCAACGTCCACCCAGAAGGTTGGCCGGCCGCCATTTCAATTTTACACAGCATGAGACAAAATGGAACCTGTCCTGTCCTCTCTGGACCAGCTGACAGAGGGAACTCTTGGCTTTTGAGGGCTTTTAATTATAGGATTTGGGGTCTCTCAGTTTTAAGTATTTTCAAAATGTTATGCAGATGGAATAGAAAGCTCTCTTAGCTTTCTCTTTAAGTTCATGCAAGTTAACCCCCCCCCTCCCCTCTCTCAAAACAAAAACAATTTTGAAAATAGGCTACAGATATTAGTGCAGGGATATAAGCCCTGAAATGATATTTACATATCATTTACATATCGTTTGTTTTGACCTGTTAAGTTATCAAAGGAGTATATTGTCAACCCGGGTGCCTTTGGTCCAAAGTCCTAAAAATAAATTTGGGTGCCGCCATTGTAGAAGAGATAACAAGATTAAAAGACCAGGTGAACCAGTTTTGCTATACGTTCTGTTAAAGGTTGTGACGTCAAAGGCCAATTTCATCTTAGATACCGTCATCCTTGGGTATTACTCTTAAATATCAAGAATTTCCATTTTCATCTAAAACCTTTGTTTAAAAAATAAAAAAGCTGTCCATCTGATATTGCTTCATCATTCCAAAATATTGTTTGTAAAATGTTCCAGTACATCTCAACTGTTAAGCCAACATGAGTTGCTTTCTCAGTGAGACTGTGATGGCTGTTAGAATGTATTTGCCATTTTGTTTTCCTGCATTGTCCTGCAGATGATTTTAGATGAGGTAAAATGCATGTGGATTTGCTTTAATAATACTGCACTTGAATGGAACACGTAACTTGTGTCCAAAGTACTGTTCAAATATTCAAAGTTGAATTCAGACACAGCTGAGAATTTATTCAATTATTTTTATTGAACATCTTTACCACGAGGAACAATCTTCTTAACACCAATCAGTGGCAGATGAAAAGCACATTTACACAGATATTTACAAAAACTGTCTATTACAAATATGTTAAGATATGTTCTAGTCTATGTTCTAGTCTGAAATCTGAAGAGAAATTGTTTGGTTCTCAAACATTTTCATGTCAAGGACCAAAAAAGTCATATGTATTTGGTCATGGACACCCGTCTGTGATACTTTATAGGCTACCACAGACCCGAACACACAAACCTCTGTCTGTATGCGTCTCTCTCTCTCTCTCTTCCTCTTCCCCCTTTCTGTCTCTGTCTGTCTGTCTGTCTGTCTGTCTGTCTGTCTGTCTGTCTGTCTGTCTGTCTGTCTGTCTGTCTGTCTGTCTTGCCTGCCTGCAGACTGGCCCAGAGAGCCCCGCCCCCTCCTCCCCCATGCTGTGCTGCATTACATAATTTTGTGCAACAGCAACCGTTTCCCGCCATGATGTGTTATTCCAGGCTTTCAATTTTGTACAGTGCAATGGAAGCCTGGGTATCGAGACTGACTCTCCTGTCCTCTGCAGGACCATCTGACTGAAGGGACTGTATGTTCATCTCTTGGCCTTGGAGGGCTTTATAATTATAGGTGTTTCCAAAATGTTATGGCTCTTTTTTTTGCTATGTCGATAGAGGCTATTGGCCGTAATTCTACTCTGCATCCATTGTAGTCTACCATGTATTGTATAGAGGATTCTCTTACAAACCTCTGAATGCAGATGCATAGAAAGCTCTTCTTACTTTCTCTTTCAGTTCATTAACAGTAACACCCTGCCTACATACTGGTCTAGATAGGTGGTGTCACAGCTCCGATTTCCGTGCCCTGATTGGATCTCACCGACCTGTCTGTTAGCCCCGCCCCCTCCTCCCCCCTGCTGTGTTGCATTACATCATTTTGAACAACGTTAACCCAGAAGGATTGCCACCATGATGTGTTACTCCAAACTTTAATTTTGTCACAGCACAGACAAAATGGGAGGTATCGAGACTCTCTCTCTCTCAAAAAGTGGAGGAATATAAGACTATTTGAAAGAAAAAAAAAACAAAACAATACAAAAGTTGTGTTGTTCTTGTATTAGTTTGTTTTGACCTGTAGGATATGCAAGGGTACAGTACTGTCATGTATACGCATTTGCCTCGGGTCCAAAGTCCTGAAAAATAAATTTGGGCACCGCCTTTGTAGGAAGATAACGACATTAAGACTAGGTGATCCAGTTGCGCGTCTACATTCTGTTAAAGGTTGTCATGTGAGTGGAGTTTACCGAAACTCAAGCTTATCATGCCGATCTTGGCACATCTTGCCGCATGCCATCAGCCGGCTTGATAAGAGTTCCCAGACCCGCCTCTGACTGCATCGTGAGCACATCACGGCGGCAATCCGTTGTAACGCACATTCGGCAACTATAATGTGGTTGTTTTGGTCAATATCTACTAAAACGACAACAAGCCTCCACTAACGCCTAACCTAAACCAAACCATAACCACAAGCATGTCGTCGTCCTGACACAGGGCTTAAAACAAGACGGTCAACCGGCCACGGTGATGAGGATTTCTCATCTTAATTATGCAACTCCAAAAGTACATCCAGTAGGCCAAGAGGATCGGCTTGATAAACTATCTACTGGGAATTATTGCTTGATAACAGTTGAAATGGGAGCAGGCTGTTTTCTACTTAGATGTAGTCAACCTATTGGATTCCCATCCGATATCCAATAGGATTTGTTCCAAAATCCTAGAACTTTTCTTTGGAATCCTAAAGGATTTTTTGACTATAGGGAAAATAAAAAAGCTGTCCATCCGATATTGCATCACTATTCAAAAATACAGTAGTTCTCCCCATAATTCCGTTGAGCCAAGATGAGTTGCTATCTTAATGAGACTGTGATGACTGTCTGTCGCCAGAAACAGCTTTTATTTTTAGAGGTATTGTATTTATTGTAGTTTATGTGAAATTGCTGTTTGTCATGTCATTTATTGGACTATTCTTATATGCTATTAGGACTACAGTACGTTGAAAATAAGGGTCTCATTACAATGAGTGTGTTCATTCTGGCTAGAAGTCATATTGAAATTTCAAAATAAAATAAAAATTGGCTCACGTAATTACTTCTTTATCTCAAAGACTGCATGCCATTTTATTTCCCTGCATTGCGTTTCTTAGATTATGTAAAATTAATGTGGATTTGCTTTACTAATACTGCACTTGAATGCAACACTGTGTCCAAAATCCTGTTTAAATATTCAAAGGCACAGATCAGAATTAAATCAATTATTTTAATTGAAGATTTCTTTATTATGGTGAACAATTGTCTTAACACCAATTAGTGGGAGATGAAAAGCACTCAATAAATGTACATCTTCAAAACAAATGACTTTTTTATTACAGTTATGTTAAGCTATGTTCTAGAAAACTGAAATCTAAAGAGAAATTGTCTTTTATAAACCATTGGTTCTCAAACCTTTTCATGCCAAGGACCATCAAATTCATGTGAAAAAGAAAATTGACCCCGGGGTACTTGAGGCATAAAGGTGCTGTCACATTTGGTCATGGACACCCGTCTGCAATTTATACCACAGAGCTGAATAAAAGATTTTTTTCTGTTACTATGTTTCAAATGTTTCTGTCTCTCACACCTACCTACATACTGGTCTAAAGTGGTGTAGCCTCGACACCCAGGCTTTCATTTTCGTTCGCCTTGCGCGAAAACGGAAAGCCTGGACTAACACGCGTTGGAAAGTGGCCTTGAGGGGAGTGTCAATCTTCCGGGGTGGGCGTCGCTCTAAATGATGTGACGTAGAACAGCAGTGGACGGGCGTGGGAGGGGCCGGAGATGACGACACGTTAGTGAGATCAAATCAGAGCGCAGCACTTCCGCCGTGTGGATCCCACGACACCCCCGCCCCCAAGGCCAAAATCATTGAGGGCTAGACCAGGCTAAAAGTGGTGTCACGGCTCCGATTTCGGTGCCCTGTTTGGATCTCACCGACTTGTCGGTTAGCCCTGCCCCCTCCTCCCCCATGTTGTGTTGCATTACATAATTTTGACCCAGAAGGGTGGCCGCCATGTTATGGTACTCGAGTCCAAGCTTTCAGTTTGTCACAGCACAGACAAAATGGAAGCCTGGGTATCGAGACTCTCTCTCCCTCCCTCTCTCTCCCTCTCTCTCTCTCTCTCTCTCTCTCTCTCTCTCTCTCTCTCTCTCTCTCTCTCTCTCTCTCTCTCACTTTGTGGCAGGCTGATCTGTATTTTTTCCACCCAACAGACTCACCTGATAAATTGGGGATTAGTTATTGTTAAACTGAATCCCTTTTGTTTTTGTTATTTCTGTATCTTTAGGCTTGTAGTTTTCTCTAATGTTTTTATATTTGTCACATGCAGTCAGTAAGTGGAGCTCTGTCTCCACCACTCATTGACTGCAGAGAATACAACCTGTCCTGTCCTCTCAGGACCAGCTGACTGAGGGGACTGTAGCTTCATCTTTTGGCCTTTCAGGATTTGGGGTCACTCAGTCTATCAGTTTTGGGTGTTTCCAAAATGTTATGGCTCTTTTTTCAATGCTGATTGAGGAGGATTCTCTTGCAAAACTCTGAATGCATTTGGCATAGAAAGCTCTGCTTACTTTCTCTTTCAGTTCATTAGTAGCCAAGTTTCTTGTTGTGTGTTCTTTGCAATGACTAGTCTGAACAAGATGGCTTGGTCTGAAGTCTCAAAAACAATAAACCCTTGCATGATTTTGGCCGCGCAGCAGCCGTCATAACTAGCGCTAACTAATTACAATAACAACCAGCCATTAGCAGTAGTTTATTTGTATAAAAGCACTTCATTGAAATTCTAACCATAGTCCAACTATATTTGTTATTTTTGATGACTCAGAAAAACGAAAATGGTATTGATCCCAGGCTAGGTTTGTCATATAATGTATTTCTAAAACATCCCTACTTTTATTCTGAAATTACTCAGGTGCAGTACAGGCACATTTCTCTCCAAGAGGCATGATGGGTTCAGCACAGCTGGAAAACTGAAGAAACCAGCATTTACTAGTAGTTGGTTGGTTTATATAATATAATATTTTAAAACTCCCATTCATTTCAACTGTATGTCTTTGGACTTGTGAGCTATACATTGGGTGCTGTGTTAAAGGGGAATTCCACCCATTTTTAACAGTTTACTATGTCTTTGATGTACCTTCGAGGTGTTTTTGTGTGGACATGATAAAAAGTTCCCCCATTCTGTGTTCCCAAGAAATGGAGGTCTGAAGAAAACCACTAACATGGTGAAACATCTTGATGACATCATCAAGATGTATTTTCACCATGTTAATGGATTTCTTAAGACACTTCTTTTTTTCTGAGAGCGTACAAATGCAACCAAATGAACCCGTTAGGGTTCATTTGGTTGCATTTGCACACTCTCAGAAAAAAAAGATGAAAATGGGTGAAGTTCCCCTTTAGTTAAGTTTTATTATTATTTAGCTTGGCACTAATAGGTGTCTTCCTTGTAGAAAATAACAAAATAATAAATAACAAAGTGCAAAGAATTCTGAGGCACCACTGTACTGATGCCATGGACCCACTTGGATGGCTCCAGAAATCACACAAATCAGTATATATGCAGCACAAAATTACCATGACATGTACAGTATACTGAGAAAAAAAACCTTTGTTTTTCTGGCATCATACATGATCACAAGCTTCTACCTTTAAGTGATATTGTGAAGTGAAATTCCAAGGATATAGAAAGTACCCTGCTGGTATCAGTCATGGAAACTGCAAAGAAAAGGAAGATTTAAAGTGCAATTACCATATATTATGAAATAGGTTTTAATAGTTAATATCATATTGCAGTGGTTTTCAACCATTTTGATACCAGGGCCCACCATTTATTCAGCATTTGAGCCACGGACCATCATTTGATGACATTTTAGCCCCAAAGACCTAAAACTAAAGAATTATTTTGGTTTTGTTCACACTCAGGCTGGATTTTGCACACAAAACAGTGCAGACTTCTTAATTAAATAGTGCTAATTCAGATGAATATTTTAACTCTTGAGAGTGTGAAAATGAATGGACCCGCAAGGGTCCATTTGGTTTCATTTTTACACTCTCAGGAGTTGCATCTGGTTAACCAACTTTCCATCATTTAGCCTGGGGACCGCCTGGAACCCTCTCAAGCACCACTGGTGGTCCCCGGACCACTGGTTGAAAACCCCCGTCATTGTATCAAGGTTATGATAACCATTTCAGCAAAAACATCACTATCTTTTTCTGGTTACTGATGTTGTTGTCCTAATCTGTTAAAGCAGGGGTTTTCAACAGGTGGTTCGGGGACCACCAGTGGTCCGGGGATCACCAGTGGTCCCTGAGAGGGCTCCAGGTGGTCCCCAGCTAAGTTGGTTAACCAGATGTAACTCTTGAGAGTGTAAAAATGAAACCAAATGGACCCTTGCGGGTCCATTTGGTTTCATTTTTAAAATATTCATCCTGTGAATTAGTCCTACAGTCTACACAATTAGAAGAAGGGCAAAAGCAAAATAAATCTTTAGTTTTGGGGTCTGTGGGGCTAAAATTTCCTCAAGTGGTGGTCCGTGGCTCAAATTCTGAATAAATGGTGGGCCCTGTATCAAAAAGGTTGAAAACCCCTGTGTTAAAGGGTTGTGGTGGTTTAGCTTTTACTGTGAAATATCACTAACATTGCATCACTGCATTGACAATGCATGTCCGTGTACAGTGACAGCAAATTCAGGGAAAACATACATATTGTTTAAAGTTCAACATACATAAATCATACCACTTTAGTTTAGAGCTGGATATCCGTGGAACTGGAAGCTTCACTACTCTCTGGAAATAAAACAATCATGTATTAGGTAACGGTCAGGTCACTTTTTAAGATAAACATGGTTTTACATCTGTGTAAAATGTGAAACTGACATTAAGTAATTAAAAAAAATGCAGGAATCAGCATTGCAAATCATTATTTCTTATAAACTACAGCAGTGTTAAAGACGTATAAAGTCATAAGTTCTGTGTGTGTGTGTGTGTGTGTGTGTGTGTGTGTGTGTGTGTGTGTGTGTGTGTGTGTGTGTGTGTGTGTGTGTGTGTGTGTGTGTGTGTGTGTGTGTGTGTGCGTGTGTATGTGTTGTGACAAGGCTGTTCTGTTCTGTTCCAGCGTTTCAAACAATATTCTCTCCATCCGTCCGTCTGTCTCTCACACCTGCCTACACACTGGCCTAAAGAGGTGATTTCACAGCTCCGATTTCCGTGCCCTGATTGGATCTCACCGACCTGTCGGTTAGCCCTGCCCTCTCCTCCCCCCTGCTGTGTTGCATTACATCATTTTGAGCAACGTTAACCCAGAAGGATGGCCGCCATGTTATGGTACTCCAAGCTTTCATTTTGTCACAGCACAGACAAAATGGAAGCCTGGGTTTCGAGACTCTATCTCTCTACCTCAAGGCTGTTCCACCTGAATAAAATGCATTAGTATTAGTATCTGCAAAAAGTACTGAAGACAGAAGTGTTGATACTGTGCAAATGTCATTTATTGAGAATTTGGGCTCCAATGCGAGTTTGGAGCTACGAGTTTGGGCTCCAATACTGACCCCTGGGGGATGCCACATGTAATCTCAAGATATTTTTTAGCAATATGTATCAAGCTTCACAAACTGTTGACGGCTGTCCAAATAACTCGTAATCCACTTGCAGTGCTTCTACCATTTTCTCTATTTTATTTAATAAACTATTGTGATGGATAGTGTCAGGCCATTATGAGGTCAATAAAAAATCTAATTGCATGCTGCTGATTATCGATTGCACCTGCATTTTTTTAATGCCTGAGATGTTGCACACCAAAGCACAGCAACAACATCTTTGTCAAGTTCGCGGACGACACAACTGTGGTCGGTCTCATCCACAACAACGATGAGTCCAACTACAGGGATGAGGTGAGCCAACTGACCACGTGGTGTGGAAACAACAACCTCCTTCTCAACGTGGAGAAGACGAAGGAGATCATCGTTGACTTCCGGAGAGCGCACACCCAGCACTCCCCACTGAGCATCAACGGAACTGCGGTGGAGAGAGTGAAGAGCACCAAATTCCTCGGTGTGCACATCACAGAGGACCTCTCCTGGAACACCAACACCACATCGCTGGCCAAGAAGGCACAGCAGCGCCTCTACTTCCTCCGCAGACTGAGAAGAGCCAGAGCCTCAGTCCCCATCATGTGCTCCTTCTACCGCGGCACGATCGAGAGCATCCTGACCAGCTGCATAACTGTGTGGTTTGGTGGGTGCACGGTATCCTGCAGAAAGACCTTGCAGCGCACAGTGAGAGCAGCTGAGAGGATCGTGGGCGTCCCCCTCCTGTCCCTGCAGGACATCTACACCACACGTGTGACCCGCAGGGCGCTACAGATTGCAGGTGACACCACCCACCCTACGGACGGCTTCTTCAATCTTCTCCCATCGGGGAAGAGACTGAGGAGCCTCCGGGCAAGGACTTGTAGACTGAACGACAGTTTCGTTCACCAAGCCGTCAGGATGCTGAATTCCCTGCCGCTGCTATCTCGCACTGAGCAAGCTGCTGTGCACCTGCCGCTACCCCCTCCCACGGCACATGCACAGGCACGACACGCTGAAAGCCAGAACAAGAACACTTGTACGCACACGCTGGACTTGTACGCCCACTTCGTACACACACGCTGGACTTAACTACCCCACACACACACACACACACACATACACTCATACGCACAACTCACTCACAACCAGAAGGACTGTACCGAATCTGCTGCTATCCCCCCTGCACATGTACAGCAATACCCCTACAGTAATACCCCTACTGTCATAGTTGTCATAACTTAGCCGTTAGTATAGTAGTGCCTAGTTGTAGTATGCTTAGTTTTAGTAGTACGTCTTAGTATGTTTTAGTATTTTTAGTTTGTCTTAGTATGTTTTAGTATGTTAGATGCATAGCTTTAGTCTTAGTTTTCAACTCTCACTACTTGCCACTTTATTATTATATTTATACCTGGTCGTAGCTTAGCACCTTCACCCCACTTTATACTGCTACAGTTGCACCTTAATACTCTAGTCTGTTGCACTACGTCACTTACTGTTCTTGTTTTGTTTGTAGTCGTCATTTTTCTTATTGCACTGTCTATTGTCTTTTGTCTTATTGCACTGAGGAACAATTGGAAACGTTATTTCATCCCTGTTTATGTCTTGACATACACTGGAGTGACAAATAAAGAAACTTGAACTTGAACTTGAACTTGAAACTTGAATGTTGACCTGCTCTTTCTGAAACCATATTGGCTCGATCTCTAAGAGTATATTAGCTCTATCCAAAAATCAATCTAAGCCATACCTGGGCATTATGCGGCCCGGGGGCCAAATGCGGCCCTTTGGCTGACTCTGACCGGCCCGTGAAAGGGTACTGTGGTTTTCTACCAGTGGTCTGGGGACCACCAGTGGTCCTTGAGAGAGTTCCAGTTAAATATGGAAAGTTGGTTAACCAGATGTAACTCTTTGAGAGCGTAAAAATGAAACCAAATGGACCCTTGCGGGTCCATTTGGTTTCATTTTTACACTCTCAAGAGTTAAAATATTCAGAATCTGAATTAGCCAGGGAATGCAAAAGAATGGTCATTTTTTATCTTGCCCGTTTTGTTTGTGAAAACCAGCCTGGAATTGTGGACTAATGCAAAATAAATCTTTAGTTTTGGGGTCTGTGGGGCTAAAATGTCATCAAATGTTGGTCCTCTTATGTGGCTCAAATACTGAATAGAGGGACATGGTGTCAAAATGGTTGTTCTTATGCTTACTTTTATCTTGAAATTAAATTAGACAGACTTTAGTTCAGCCTTTAGTCTTGGCCCTCCACAATATTTTATGTATCTCATTTGGCCCCTTGGGAAAAATAATTGCCCAGCCCTGATCTAAGCTGTTGTTAAAAAGTTTCTACAGTATCTTTATCAGTAAATCAGTATCAGTAATGAGACAGGTCTGTAGTTTGTGATGTGGTGTTTGCTCCCATTTTTATATAGTGGAATTACCTTTGCTATTTTCATTTGGTCTGGAAATGAACTGGTTTGAAATTATGAATGTGTGTAAATGACATGTCAATATCATTAGTTTTATCAAAAAGTTTTTTTTTTAAATATGTTTTACTATGTCCAGAATTCCATTTTCTTTCACTTCATTCAGAAACATTGAGTAGTGATTTCTTTCAACCAATCCTCCCATATGCTCACCTTCTGATCCTCGATCCTGTATTCTGGCTAGATCAGAGCCTACATTAACAAAAAAATGGTTAAAGCAATCAGCCATCTCCTCCCTATTGTAATTATCAATGTCATTTTCCGTAAAGTAATCAGGTATATTATTTTGTTTGGCACCAACTCGTATAATTTATTTAATATTTTTTTGTTTTATCCAAAGTAGAAATGGTGGAACCAGGATTTTTGATGAGATATTTAATTTCCCCGCACAGGGACAGTAAGTAGTGAACTTGAAAAAAGAATGAAATAATAATGACAGATAGAGACAGATGTGTACATGACTTATAACTAAAATTAGACCTTTGTACTCATCTTGCTACAGTGATATGTTTGACATAACAGCCATACCCAGTTTAGAGTGTTTTAGAAAAATAAAACACTTGATCTTACAATCACCCAAATAAAGAACTCACTAATAGTCAGATTTCAGCACTGTGCTATGGAGCTGCACAGTCCCGCCTGCTGGTGACATCATCCCTGTTCCAGAAACGGATTCCCTGTTCAGTTTTCTCATAGACCTTTCGAAAATGATTCATATAAAGAATCACGTCGTAACAAATCACGATGACAAACACACTCTTTTGTGACAATCAAATCATTTCTGACAAAAACAAAACAAAAAGTGTTGTATCCTGTTGTTTTGTCGTTTTCTACTTCTTGCTAATTACATATTGCATGATAGTGTTTGTTGTCATGACGACCCGAGTTGGCTTTGTCCGCGGCACTGTCGTGTTTTCATTAACCATTTCCGAAAAGTCTATGAGGAAAATGAATGAGGATTCTGTTTCTGGAACATGGGCAACGTCATGAAAGGGGCGGGACTGCGCAGCTCTATTGGGTCATGTCAAGATTGGAAATTACTTATAGTCATAACTTCAAAAGTGAAGCCACTACTAAGTTAACCATACAAAATGTGAAAGTATTCCAACCTGATATTCTCCTCCTCATATGGTTGATCACAGGCACTGAGACTCCCACCAGCAGCAGAAAACCAGCAACAACACCACAAACAATAATAGCTGGTACAGGTATGTTTGCTATCGCTATATTTGGTCCAGGGCAGCCTGGGAGCTCTAAATCCAAGACATAATTGTGTAATTTGTGTTACATGACATGGATTATTGGTAACATTTTGTCTTTCTCCAAACAGAGCATGCATGTTACACCTTCATTAAAGTTTTAATAAAATAAATAAAAACTTTACATGTGACGATTAGAACATGATCCAATACCATAATGCAAACAATCCTCTCACCCCACTCCTTGATCTCATGCCTGCCACTTGCCACAGGGTGTATCACCTCACATGTGAATCTGGCAGAGTCACACCTTAAAATCTCCACTCGATTCATGATCTGGTAAGTGCCGTCACCGTTGGGTCGAACACCTGTGGTTTTCAAGCCGTCGCCCTGATCCACCACCCTCCCATCTCTCCTGATGTTCAGAGTAACTCCTTTGAGGAGGAATCCTGTTGCCATGCAGTATAAAGTAAGGAAGTCTGGATTCTTGTTTTTCTTCTCATACACATGGAGATCTGCAGCTGGGTGGGAAGACACAAGGACACATTTTAGCCACATGGCATTGTAAGGATTTTTGTTTTACTTTATTTTTATTTTTATGTTTTGTTTTATTGTCTTATTTTATTCTTTTATTAGTTCACAGGTTCCTTAGTTTGTCAAACGTTTATTTGGGCGTGATATTACTCTGAATTTAAAATCAAATTTGACTCAACATTTTAGTCAAGTTTGACATTTTCCAGAAATATTTTACTATGATTTATTATGACTCATGATAGGGTCATGACTCTATAAAACAATATTAATTGATTAACCAATAAAACATCAATGATGTTCCACTTTACCAAATCATTGTTTCTATTTTAATCTCATCCAATCATATTCTTTTGATAAAGGATAATATTTTGATATTTTGTGGTCTTTTGGTATTTGTATCCACCCTAGTGCAACCTGTAAAGCACATTGATCTGCATGTACTGTACATACAATGATTATATAAAATCATATACTCACTGCTGTTCTTGAGTTGGTCTTGCCCCCAGTCAACTGTTAGACGTATGTTGTTGACACACACCACCATCAGGTAGTATTGGATGTAGTCGTTCCCCAACGTGTCTTTGTCCCACACCTCCTTGGTGGGAACTGCAAGGTCAACATGTGCGATCCAGCTCTTATTCACATAATCAAAGGAAATGAAGTCGTCACCGTTATAGCCATATATGAATTCGGCACTGATGAACTTGAATCCTCCAGATTGTTTCTCAGCTGTGCAGCGAGTCATAATCTGTAAACTGTTTAAACCTGGTGAAAAGGTTAAAAATAAAATGACGGGGAGTTTCAACAACTTATTAAGCAACATAACAGGTAAAGGTCATAACTCATTTTCATTACCGTTAAACCCCTTATCCCTTAACTTCTTTGCCTTTTTAAACTATTAAAAAGGAATATTTTTCAATAGTTCAAATGGCCAGTCTACAAGCTCACAGCGTATCAATAGATTGGCATATTGAACTATTCCCAAAGGTTTTTAAAAATGGTAAAAAAAAAAAGGGATAAGGGGTTTAGCATGTAATGAAAATGGAGCCTTTAAAGTCATGCAATACTTGACTTAAACAGTGATTAATACTGAGTCAACTAGAAAACATATATTATAACTTAACTCTACGTGATATGAAATGTTTTTATGTCTAACCGGTAACATTGCTGAGTCCCATGAGGAACTCCAGGTCGGCTTTGTCCACCTCCTCATTCCACTGGTCTATCTGGGTTAATGCATCCCAGTAATCCTTATCTGTATTCTCCTCCATCCACGGCTGCCTGGGGACAGTTCTCCTAATAGAGCTGTCATAGTACATAAGCATTCTGTCATCAAGCAGGGCGATGGCTGTGTACTCATAGATCCCTGGGAGGTTTGGGACAGGCTTGGATAAAGCTGTAGAGATTTCGTTGTAACTATGGATCTCTGGAAGTAAAAAGAAAGAAAAACAGGGAGAGAGAGAGAGAGAGAGAGAGAGAGAGAGAGAGAGAGAGAGAGAGAGAGAGAGAGAGAGAGAGAGAGAGAGAGAGAATAAATCTAGCACAAGCAGTAGTTCAGGTTTATTTTATTATACTCCTTATTCTCAGTCAGTGATTCATTCTGTTTCTTTAAATCAGAAGTCTATCTCCACGTCAACTCCCATCAGTCTCATTGGCTGTCAGTCACACTTACATTCTGTTCTTTATAAGCAGTCACTACTCTCAATCTTCCTACTAGCTGACTGCATGTCCCTGACTCCCTGTTCAGATGTCGGCGTTCAAATTTCCTCCACCTTCCCGGCCTCCTCCCTGTGGCACTAGTTCTGAGTGGATGATTATGTGATGATCAGGATTTATGGATTATAGCATATTGTGGTGTCTAGCTCTGTTATGGGTATCTGTGATCATGTGTTCTATGGTTTTATGTATTTGGAATGAATTGTAACTATGTTGTAATGTCTTATGTTAGGCTCTGCTCAGGGGGGTTGTTGATATCAGAGCTGTGTCTCGGTGCACAGAAATCTGAGATATCAAACGTGATATCAGACCTATGTCTCGGTACATAGATTTGATATCATATGAGTAGAGCTCGAAATGTGTCAATGAATTCCATGTTGCTATTCCAATTTCTGTGAAATATTTCATATTTTGTTTCAAGTTAGGATATCGAGGGAGAATGGGAGAGGTTGGTCAACATTATGTGCGTGCAGGACAACAGTGTTGGTGTTATAGTTTTTGCCAATACTTCAATTGTTCTTTCGTGAAAACCTGTTTAGAGTTTGGAATACGCACGGTATAAATCCGTCAGTGCACATGCACAGACACAAGCATCTAAAACTCTGTCACAATGTGTTAATTGCAAGACATGGTCTATTGGTAACATTTTGTCCAGACTTTGTGACTAAGGTCTTTCTCCAACAAATGATCCAACGGCATAACAATTAAGCCTCTTACCCCAATCCTTGACCTTGTGCATGCCGCTCGCAGGGTCTATTACCTCACATGTGTATCTGGCAGAGTCACTGCTTAAAATCTCCACTTGAATCATGATCTGGTAAGTGCCGTCACCGTTGGGTTGAACACCTGTGGTTTGCAAGCCGTCCAGATGATCCACCACCCTCCCATCTCTCCTGATGTTCAGGGTAACTTCTTTGAAGAGTAATCCTGTTGCCATGCAGTGTAAAGTGATGGAGGTTGAATTCTTGCTGTTCTTGCCATACATATGGAGATCTGCAGCTGGGTGGGAAGACACAAGGACACATTTTAGACACATCTGGCATTGTAAGGATTTTTGTTTTACTTTTACCTTTTTATCATTGATTTCTACATTGATCTCATTTCATGTTTTATTCTGTTATTTCCTCAAAAGTTCATTTGGGTGTTACTTTGAATTTAATGTCTACCGTATTTTCCGGACTATAAGGCGCACCTAAAAGCCTTTAATTTTCTCAAAAATCCACCCTGCGCCTTATAATCCGCCTTATATAATGGATCGTTCGACTGCAGTAGCTTTTATTCTATGTGAACTGTAGTAGCTTCTATTCTCTGCGCCTTATAATCAGGTGCGCCTTATATATGAAAACAGGTCTAAAAGGTGCGCCTTATAATCCGGTGCGCCTTATAATCCGGTGCGCCTTATAGTGCGGAAAATACGGTAATTTGACTAAAAGTGTAATTTTCCAGAAATATTGTACTATGATTTACTGTATCATTGTGTTGCCTACAATACAAAACAATATTTATTGATTAACCAATAAAACATCAGGAATGTTTGACTCATATCCTACAGAATAAAGGATGATATTAAAGCACATTACAGTTCTTAAATGTACCATACATACATGATGGAAGTTAATTTACATAAAATCATACTCACTGCTGTTCTTGAGTTGGTCTTGCCCGTAGTCAATATATTTATTTAACCAGTCAGACTCCCTCTCTGGGTAGCGTTGTTTGACATCGTTCCACATCTTGCTTTCGTCCCACTTCCACTTGGGGGGAACTCCATGGTTGACGGAGGCGATCCAGCTCTTATTCACATGAGCGAAGGGCAGGAAGTCGATGAACTTTAATGGTTTGTCATCTCCAGTTTGCTTCTCAGCCGTGCAAAACCCTGTTAAGAGTCCAGAATACACTCAGTATAAATCAGTCCGTGCACATGCACACACATACACGCATGCATGCATACATGCACACACGCACGCACGCAAGCACACACACACACACACACACACACACACACACACACACACACACACACACACACACACACACACACACACACACACACACACACACACACACACACACACACAGTGTCTCATGACAGCATGGCCTAGTTTCAGTGGTGCTCAACATGTGGGCCAGGAAACCAAACCAAATGCAAGGGTCCATTTGGTTTCTTTTTTACACTCTCAAGAGTTAAAATCTTCATCATCTGACTTAGCACCACTTAATTAAGAAGTTTACACTGTTTTGTTGGCAAAATACAGCCTGGATTTGTGGACAAAATCAAAAGAATTCTTTAATTTTAGGCCTTTGTTGTGAAAATGTAATCAAATGGTGGATCAAAAAGGTTGAAAACAGGGGTTTTCAACCTTTTTGACACCAAAGACCTAAAATTAAAGAATTCCTTTGATTTTGTCCACAATTACAGGCTGTATTTTGCCAACAAAACAGTGTAAACTTCTCAATTAAGTGATGCTAGTGCTAGTGTTCATGGAATGCGATCCAACTCCAAAGGTTTTGCATGTGGGATGCCTGCCTCCTAAATGGAGGCGTTTTTAAGTGACCCCAAACTTTTGAACGCTAGTGTATAAGTAAATGTAACAGCTACTACAATTCTAAGAGCTTGTCAGGGTCCTTAGAATTTGATCTAGGGCCTAGGGCCAATTGGCCAAATATATGGTAAACATAAAAACCTCCCGTCCTTTCTTCCTCGTATTTTATGCATGATGTTTTACTAGTAACTATAGCATTATTTTGATAGATACCAAATTGTATTTGAATTACAAAAAATGAAAAAAAAGAAAGAAAGAAAAGAAAAAGGAAGAAGAAGAAGAAAGAAGAAAAAAGAAGAAGAAAGAAATTTTGAAATGTGTTTCTGGTTGATATTGAGTCTTGACGGCTGCAAGTGTTTCTTCACATTGGCCAGACTCACCAATGGTTGTAGAATAGTCCTGATTAGAGTTTATGTAATAATATAATACTCACCACAGTTCACTGTCCACAAAGTCCCAACAATCAGGAATATTAGTATGGAATACATAGCTCTGTTACTATCCAATATAGACGCAACCAGGTGCAGCCTCAACAGAGAACGTAAAAGGTGATGGTGATAGTCTCAGGACATGATCACCAATCCAGGATTATTGAGTCCAACTTGCTGGCCTTTGTGCATTATAGTGTACTGAGCAGTTAGGAGCAACTAGTCATATGTTTTGTTTTGACCTTTTACGCTCTAACAATTTCCCTCACCTTGGCATGTAGGCTACCGGAAAATGGTCTGCCTTGGCATAAATATAAATAGATGCCACCATTGTCTGAGAGATAAGAACATTAAGACCAGGTGAACCGGTTCTGCTTGTTAAAGGTGGTCGCGTCGCAGGGGGATTTCTTCTTAGATATTCAGAATTTGCAATTATCATCTAAAGACTGTTTAAAAATAAAATGCTGTCAGTCTGATATTGCATTCAGTATCCAGTATCTCCCCATAGTTCCGTTGAACCAAGATTAGTTGCTTTCTAAATGAGACTGTGATGACTGACTGTGGCCAGATACAGATTTTTTTTTAGAGGCATTGTATTTCTTGTAGTTTATGTGTACATGGCCTGTGTTAGGCCTACTCCAGGCTTAATTTTTGTCCACAGTTTCAACGAAAACGAAAGCTTGCATATTTGCATATGTTTCTGTCTGTCTGACACCTGCATTATGGCCTAGAGAGGTGGGTCCAATTTCCAAGCCCTGATTGGATCTCACCTGTCGGTCAGCCCCGCTCCCTCCTCCCCCCTGCTGTGCTGCATTACACCATTTTGAGCAACATCCACCCAGAAGGGTGGCCGCCATGATGTGTTACTACAAGCTTTCAGTTTGTCACAGCACAGACAAAATGGAAGACTGCGTATGGAGACTCTCTCTCTCTCTCTCTCTCTCTCTCTCTCTCTCTCTCTCTCTCTCTCTCTCTCTCTCTCGCTCTCTCTCGCTCTCTCGCTCTGCGTTTCCAAATTATGGCTCTTTTTTCAGTGCTGATAGAGGCTATTGGAGGGAATTCTCTTGCAAAACTGATTGCATTTGGCATAGAAAGCTCTCCTTGCTTTCTCTTTCAGTCTCTCTTTCTCTCTCTCTCTCTCTCTCTCTCTCTCTCTCTCTCTCTCTCTCTCTCTCTCTCTCTCTCTCTCTCTCTCTCTCAGAAGAAAAACATAAAAAAAAACATTTTGAAATTAGCGGAGGAAATTAATAGAAGTCAATCAAATATAAACACAGAACAATAATGAAAATAAAATAAAGATATTAGGGAACAGTAACCGTGAATTGTGATGTTTCGTTGGCAGACTGTAGCGTGTTGTTTTGCAATGACTAGTCCGAACAAGTTGGCTTGGTCTGCAGTCACCCATAGTCTAAAAACAATAAAGCAGCTGATTTGGGACCTTTCACTGTCAGGTTGTATTCAAAACAGTATACTCTGTTGCTGCCTAGTGATGGTAGGCCTGTGCTACCTGCTCCAAAAAGGCCTAGGCCAGGAGTGCCCACACTTATTTGACATGACAGCTAATGGACAATGTTCAACATGATCTACCACCCCCAAAAGTGAGCTGAGCTTCATAATAGTGGCACTGGCATTACATATACTGCAAGACAAACACAGGGTTAAAAGCCTTTCTCCCATTCCGTATGGAAGTGGACAGTGGTACATTTTCTGGTTCCCTTTAATGCCATACTGACTCTTGAAAGCCAAGCATTTGGCTACATTTAGAAGCAGTGAAGATTTCTGTGATATTTGTTTATATTGTTTTGTCTTTATATTTAAATTAATTATTTAGGGTCATGTGTGGTGTACCTGCACAGTGGTGGTAGATTACAATCCACATTTTGGGTACCCATGAAGAACTTCACAAAATATCAGTCCACTACCCTAATGGTGCACTTCAAGCCACAGAGGAGAGACAGCAAAATCTTTTTGCGTCCGATGGCCGTGGCCGATGTTCCATCGGTCATGGATGGTGTTAAACAAGTCCCGACCAACAGTAACGGTCGTGACCGGTGGTATCGGGTCAGCAAACCTGGTGACCGTTTTACTATCGGCCGTGGCCGATGGACCATCGTTCGCGCCCGTTCTTCACCGATTGCTACTAAACATAACCTATGCCATATGCACAGTGTGGGTACAGAGCTGTAGCGAGGAGGAAAATGCATGGCGAGAGTGGACTCCTAGAGCAGGAGTTTTTCAACAGGTGGTCCGGGGACCATCAGTGGTCCTTGAGAGGGTTCCAGCCGGTCCCCAGGCTAAATGATGGAAAGCTGATTAAACAGATGTAACTCTTGAGAGTGTGAAAATGAAACCAAATGGACCCCTGCGGGTCCATTTGGTTTCATTTTCACACTCTCAAGAGTTAAAATATTCATCATCTGAATTAGCGCCACTTAATTAGGAAGTTTACACTGTTTTGTTGGCTAAATACAGCCTGGAACTGTGGACAAAACCAAAAGAATTCTTTAGTTTTAGATCTTTGGGGTGAAAATCTAATCAAATGGTGGTCCGTGGCTCAAATGCTGAATAAATGGTGGTCCCTGGAGTTGAAAAGGTTGAAAACCCCTGTCCTAGAGCATTAGTGAGTATAAGCACCCCCATTTCATTCTGTTAGAGCGCTGCTGGATCACAATACAACTAACAGAATCTCACAAAATATAAGGCATAGGTTGTCGCTTCGCACCACGTTTCGAGCAATTTCCTTCATGTCCTTCAATGTCTCCTACACTACGGTACAGTACTAACCAAACATTTCAATATACTGACCAATCACGACAACAACCAAATGTTAGGAGTAGTTTATTTGTATAAAAGTACTTCATGAAAATCAATCAATCGTCATCAATCAACAAATCTAATATGTGTGTTGGTCTAGGCATATATCAACTGGAATACTATATTAGCAACTTTGATTTGATTACCAAAAATGAGAGCAAAAACAAACAAAAAATGCAAATGCATGTTGCTGTGTGTAGACAGCTGGCGGTTATTGGTTTAGCTACAGTATGAAGCTAAATTACTGTTTCTGTACATATAATTTATTACCTCATGTTATTCCTTGCTTCTTGTAAATCTGGATTAAGAACGCCTACTAAATGCTATAATTGTAAAAAAAAAAAAAAAAAAAAAAAAAAAAAAGCTATAGAGGCTGAAGCAATATAGCTTAATGTTGTATTGACAATATACATAAAAAGGAGTTCTTGGGCAAACCTCTGGTAAGGTCACTTTGTGTAGTTTTTAGGAACTTTAGGAAGAAGTGAGCCTGATTTTGAACCATACTACTAGTTTAATCTCACCAATTGGCAGTTGCTACAAGTTGGACTAGAAGACGCATATAAAAAAATTATTCCTATAAGCTAAATTGTACCACAACAAGAGTTATAATGATGAGCATTCAATGCCATTGATCCCAGGCTAGATTTATGACATAATTTCTACCACATCCCATACTTTTATTCTGAAATTACACAGGTGAAGTACAGGGTACAGCCTCTTGGATTCCGCCCAAGACAGTGGCCTATACAGGCTGGCTGGATCCACCATTACCAGAACCCCTACTGGTGTCAGTGGAACCTGCAAAGAAAAGGAAAAGTTAAATCATGAAACATTTAAAACAGTCAATAACAAAGTTCAGGGATATTTCACTTAATTTGATCACCTACTTTATCTTATGTGAACACCCCAGACATTATTTACCCTATTAATTACTTGATTCAGTATTTAGATATTTGTTCATTTTAGCTGCCCCGCCACATTCCTATACAAATTGATTATAAATTAAAACTCAATTTTAACGATTCAGCAAAAAAGCATCTGTTTTTTTTTTCTGGTGACTGATGTCCTAATATGTTTGAGGGCTGTGGTTTTGCATTTACTGTTACCTAGGCCTATAGGCTTACTAAATAATTATCCATAATAATTAAAACCTGCAATTCTAAAAGTCTAGAAATCACATGATCCCCCAATTAAAAATGTTACAGTACTCCCCTGCCTTCTTCATCATGAGTTGAAGCTCTTATTATTATGAGTAATTATTTGGTAAGGCTCGGTCTGGTGGGACAAGCTTTTGGCCTACCACAAGAAGACTTACACTATACATGGCTACACCATAGAGTTCGAGAATATTGTTGTTTTATTCTTTAATGTCCACCAGTGTGAAGCAGAAGCTGCTAGATTAAAAAAAAAAAAAAAAAAAAAAAAAAAAAAAAAAACATTTTAAGATTAAATGAAAACTGTACATTATGTATTAGGATGACAATATCAGTCACCAGAAAAAAAATATTGGGTGTTTTCAATTAATCTATCATGGCTAAAGTTATACTGGGTTTGTATAGAAAGGGGCCAGGGCAGCAAAAATGAATATCAAGCATCGAAATACTGAATTGAGTAACGTAAAAACTGTCTGGGTGTTTGCATAAGTCTGTGTTTTTAAGTGAAATATCCCTTTAATTGTGCAGGATGTACAGTGACAGTAAATTTTCAACATAAATAAATGCATATTGTCCTACCATAGAGCAGGCTAGTTGTTGGGCCATTCGGTGTTTCACTATCCCTCTCTGGAAATCAAATTACAATGAGATCACTTTTTAGAATGAACATGGCTTTACATAATTTACATCTATAGAAAATGTCAAACTGTCATATTAATTAATTTAAACCATGCATTAGCATTGCAAATCATTATTTAATAAACAGCAGTATAAAGAAAGTAGGCCTGCTGTATAAAGTCAAAAGTTCTGTGTGTGGCAAGGCTGTTTGGGGATCATTACGCAACAAGGAGGACTTAAAGTTATGAGTCTCATAATACAAAGGTTTCTGTCTCAGTCATTGCTGCCATTCTAAAACTGCCTACCAACTAATTTGTTATGAAATATTGATATTATTATTATTATTGATTGAAATATTTTGGAGTTAGGTGGTTAATTCTTAACCTCGGCAACAACCATTTATTTTTGTTCACATTTGTCTCAAATAGTTTCTTCCAGGGGTGCCTTCTAGAATAGTCGTGTTGTGGTTCAGGCACATGCCTGAGCAGATATACTGTATATATGTTGTTGTTTTTTGTATTTTTGAGGACATATTTATTCCCTTCCACATGTAGAAAGTGGTCAACTTGGAGAAAAAAAAAGTTCCTAATGACACCGGAAGAGAGAGAGACCAATTTGCCACATGACCTATAAATAAAATTAGACCTGATACTCATGACCTTGTACTCATCTCACGACAGTGATATGTTTGATATCACAGCCACAACCAGTTTAGAGTGTTTGAGATGTATCCTTTCCATTAAATGGTAAATGGTGCATTTATATACCGCCTTTATCCAAGGTGCTATAGATTGTGCATCACATTCACCCATTCACACACACATAAAGTGTCTTGCTCAGGGACACATCGACACTAGCTCTGCAGGAGCCCAGGATCGTATACCGGCAACCTTGTAGTTACCATCCGGTTACTCTACCTCTCAGCCACTGTAAAGTTTTACTTTACATTGCTGTATTGCATAGTGTGGTTCAGATAAATAGAAGTAATGTACTTGTATATCAACGTAGTAGCAACACATCCTCACCGTATATACAGGGTATAATTTATTAACACATAAGCTCACAATCACCCAAATAAACAACAATTCACAAAGGGGCAGATTTCAGCAATGTGCTATTCACTCAAGTCAAAAGTGTTAATAGTCATAACTTTAAAGGGGAATTCCACCCATTTTCAACATTCTAATATGTCATCAATATACCTTAGAGGTGCTGGGTGGACATGATGAAAAGTGAAACGTTTCCCCATTCTGGAGGTCTGAAGAAAATCATTAACATGGTGAAACACGTCTTCAAGATGAAGATCATCAAGATGTATTTCACCATGTTAATTGATTTCTTTAGATGATCTTTTTTCTGAGAGCGTACAAATGGAACCATATGAACCTGTTAGGGTTCATTTGGTTGCATTTGTATGCTCTCAGAAAAAAATGTTGAAAATGGGTGGAATTCCCCTTTAAAGACAAGCTACTACTAAGCATACAAAATAAAGTTGTAAAATTATTCCAACCTTGTCCTCTTGTCCTCTTATAGAGGATCACAGCCACTAGGACTCCCACCACCACCAACAGCAAACCAGCAACAACACCACCAGCAATAGCTCCAATGTTTGGTCCAGAGTCGTCAGAGCGGTCTAAAACGCGGGCCAGACATGATAGTGCAATTACATGACATGGTTTATTGATAACATTTTGTCCAGACATGGTAATCAGAGTCCTTCTCCAACCGAGCATGCATGCAAGTTACACCATCATTAAAGATTAAATATAATATAAATAAAAACTTGACATGTGAAGATTAAAAAATGGTCCTTTGCAAACAAGCCTCTTACCCCACTCCTTGATCTCATGCCTGCCACTAGCAGGGTCTATCACCTCACATGTGAATCTGGCAGAGTCACTTCTTAAAATCTCCACTCGATTCATGATCTGGTAAGTACCGTCACCGTTGGGTCGAACACCTGTGGTTTTCAGGCCGTCATCCTGATCCAGCACCCTGCCATCTTTCATGATGTTCAGGGTAACTCCTTTAAAGAGGAATCCTGTTGCCATGCAGTATAAAGTGATGACGGATGGATTCTTGTTCTTCTTGTCAAACACATGGAGATCTTCAGCTGGATGGGAAGACACAAGGACATATTTTAGCCACATCTGGCATTGTAAGGATTTTTATTTTACTTATTATTGTTTTATTTATTATACTACTACTGCTATTATTATTACCCTTATTATATTCTGTTATTTCTTCACAGGTTCTTCAATGATTTGTAAAAAGTGTATTTAGGAGGGATATTACTCAAATTTGGCTCAACATTATTAAGTCCAATTTCTGTAGTTATAGAAATATTGTACTATGATTTATCATCATGTTGACTCTCTTTATAACGTAAAACAATATTTATTGATTAGCCAATAAAACGTCAAGGATGTTCCACTGTACCAAAACAGTATTTCTTTTTCCATCTCATCCAGTCATTCTAAAATTCTTTTGATAAAGAAGAATATTATAGTTTGAGGTCTTTCGGTATTTATATCCATCCTAGTGCGACCTGTAAAGGACATTGATCTGTATGTACTGTTCATACAATGATTATAAAATCATACACTCACTGCTGTTCTTGAGTTGGTCTTGCCCCAAGTCAACTAGCCAACCTAGCCTGCCGACACACAACACCATCAGGGTGTGTTGGAGGTAGTTGTTCACATCCTTCTGTTTGTCCATCCACCGCTTGTAGGGAACAGCAAGGTCAACATGTGCAATCCAGGTCTTAGTCACGCAATCAAAGGAAAGGAAGTCGTCACCGTCATAGCCAAGTATGTATTGGGCACTGATGAACTTAGGTTCTCCAGCTTGTTTCTTAGCTGTGCAGCCAAGCCTCAACTGAAGGATGTGTAAACCTGGTGAAAAGGTTAAAAATAGAATGACAGGCAGTGAGTTTCAACAACTTATGAAGCATCATAACAGGTAAAGGTCATAACTCTAAAAGTCATGCAATAGGCCTACTTGACTTTAAGAGTGACCGAGTCAACTTTAAAACATAACTTAACTCTATCCTATATGAAATGCTTTGATGTCTAACCGGTGTCATTGCTGGCTCTCATGAAGTCCTCCAGGTTGCTTTTTTCCACCTCCTCATTTTCCTGGAATATCTGGGTTTCTGTATCCCAGTAATGCTTATCCAGCCCCTCCATCCATGGCTGCTTGGGGATAGCTTTCCTAATAGAGCTGTCATAGTATTCAGTCATTCTGTCATCCAGCTGGAAAATCTCTATATGCTCATATATCCCTGGGAGGTCGACAGGCTGGGATAAAGCTGTAGAGATTTGGGTGTAATTGTGGATCTCTGGAAGTAAAAAGAAAGACAAACAAGTAAGCAAACAAACAGAAATACTGTAAAGGCAGAGAGAATAAATATAATAAAATGCAGGAGAGTAGTCAATATTTTACTATTCCAATTTCTATGAAATATTTCATATTTCACAGAAGTTTCATATTTCACAGAAGTGAGGTGTGTGCAGGACCCCATAAGGGAAAAACTTGAAATGCAAACTCTTGAAAGTGGCACCTTTAAAACAAGCCACTTTACAAGAAAAATACTGGATGGATCTTATATCTGTTTTGCATGTCATATATAATTCTTATAAATTACAAAAGTATATGTTTCACTTTACAAATAAATACCATCTTATATTAACTTTATACTTGTACAACGCTGTATGTACAACGCTGTATATGAAATGTGCCACTTTCAAGATTTTGCGTATACATTTTTTCCTTTCGTGACATCAGTGTTGGTGTTGAAGTTTTGGGGCAATACAGAGTCCTGAATCAGCTCACATGCACACACACAAGCAGGCATCTACAACCCAGACATGATGTGAAGACTTTAAAGATTAATTAAAAGTTTAAAATAAAATAAACACTTGACATGAGAAGATTAGCCAAACCACTGAGCACAAGTGTCTAAAAAACGTCTAAAAGTGAGAGTTTTTTTTTTTTTAGGGGGATCTTAGATTAGATGCTAATTATCAGTGTTGGTCAATATTACTTACTCGTTGCCCCTTAGACAAAGTAATATCATTACTTTAATACTTACTGGAATTGAAGAGTAATATATTACATATTATGTTATTACTTTATACATTGTAAATGTCTTTCTTAGATAAAAATAAATAAATAAAAAATAAAAGGAGCAGAGAGAAGCAATGGGAACATTTTAACCTTGAATCACAAAACAGACCTGCAACTAACAAAACCAGATTTCGAAATTTGTCTCTTTGACTTTTTGAACTTTTTCACAATTGTTTTCAAAGACAGTTGAGGTCTTGTATTTAAAAAATAAAATACAAAATAAAGCAGCAAGCGAATTATAGTGTACATAACTGTGCACAGGATACAGTGGTGGACTGGATCAATCTAGTGCACATCTCTGTTGTTACAGTACCTGTCTTGTAAATCTGTTCTATTTTTGCATGCGACAACAAGCTCATTTTAAACAAGTAACTTGGAGTTACTTGCAAAGTAATGCTTTAGGCTACTTATTACCCATTTTTGCAGAGTAATCTCGTTACTTTACTTTTTGGAGCAAAAGTAATAATATTAGTAATATGTAATCTAAAATGTGTTACTGCCCAACACTGCTAATTATACATCTAAATCAACATCTAAGATTAGACATCTAAAAAAATCACTTCTAGACCCTTTTTAGACATTTTCTAGATATGTGCTCAGTGGGAATGATCCAACGGCATAAGAAGCCTCTTACCCCAATCCTCAATCTCCTCTATGTTGGACGCAGGGTGTGTCACATCACATGTGTATTTGGCAGATTCACTTCTTAAAATCTCCACTTGATTCATGATCTGGTAAGTTCCATCACCGTTGGGTTGAACACCTGTGGTTTGCAAGCCGTCCTGCTGATCCACCACCTTCCCATCTCTCATGATGTTCACGATAACTCCTTTGAGGAGGAATCCTGTTGCCATGCAGTGTAAAATGATGTAGGATGGATTCTTGCTCTTCTTGCCATACATATGGAGCTCTACAGCTGGGTGGGAAGACACAAGGACACATTTTAGCCATATCTGGCATTGTAAGGATTTTTGTTCTATTTTATGTTTGTTTAATTCTGTTATTTCTTCACAGGTTCATCATTAATTTGACAAAAGTGTATTTGGGTGTGATATTACTTGAATTTAATGTCAAATTTGACTAAAAGCATCATTTTGAAGAAATATTGTACTATGATTTATCATTATGTTGAATATCAATATTTACAATACAATATTTATTTATTTACTGATTGCCAATAAAACATCAGGAATGTTCCACTTTCATATCCTTTATCAAAACATTATTTTGATAAAGGATACCATATACAGTACTGTAATCATGCACAATACATACAATGATGGAAGTTGTTAATAATGCTATATAAAATCATATACTCACTGCTGTTCTTGAGTTGGTCTTGCCCGTAGTTGATATACTTATTTAACTCTGGATAGTGTTGTTTATATTCATTCACCATCTTGTCTTCATCCCACTTCAACTTGGGGGGAACTCCATGGTCAATGGGGACGATCCAGCTCTTATGAGCAAAGGACAGGAGGTTGATACCACTGATGAACTTTAATGATTTGTC
Organism: Benthosema pterotum; assembly: GCA_039105355.1. Classification (NCBI taxonomy): domain Eukaryota; kingdom Metazoa; phylum Chordata; class Actinopteri; order Myctophiformes; family Myctophidae; genus Benthosema; species Benthosema pterotum. Next base: position 43,091,625 of record CM076970.1, read on the forward strand.
ATCTCCAGCTTGCTTCTCAGCCGCACAAAAGCCTGTTAAGAGTCCGGAAGCCACACAGTATAAGAGACCTTTTTTTAGACATTTTTTGGACCTGTGTTCAGTGTGATGCACATAATACAAAAATAATTTGTATTATTTTCATTGTATTTATTTATGTATTACGATTTTCTATATACTTATCTGTAGTTTATACATAACTAACTGTAATGACTACAATTTTAAGAGCTTGTCAGAGGGTGATCCCTAGAATTTTATCTATGGCCTATAGTTCAAATGTATGAAAACATAAAAAAAAAACTCCTGTCCCCTTTCTTCCTCATATTTCCTGCATGTTTTACTAGCATTATGTAACACATAATATTCTAACTGTGCTGCTTTATTTTGATAGATACCAAATTGTATTTAAATTACAAAAAAAGAAAAGAAAAAAGAAAGAACATTTTGAAACGTGTTTCTCGTTGACATTGGCGGCTGCAAGTGTTTCCTCACAATGGCCAGACTCACCAATGGTTGTAGATTAGAATAGTCCCGATTAGAATGAGTTGATGTAATAATATAATACTCACCACAGTTCACTGTCCACAATGTCCCAACAATCAGCAATGTTAGTATGGAATACATAGCTCTGTTACTATACAATATAGACCTAACCAGGTGCAGCCTCAACAGAGAACTTAAAAGGTGATGGTCTTTGTGCAGTATAGTGTACTGCACAGTTAAGAGCAACTAGTCATATGTTTTGACTTTTTACGCTCTATGCATTTTCCTGCCTTGGCATGTAGGCTACCGGTAAATGATCAGGTGCCACCTTTGTACGAGACATAAGAACATTAAGACCAGGTGAACCAGTTCTGCTTGTTAAAGGTGGTCACGTGGCTGAGAGATTTATTCTTAGATACAGTAATACTTGGGTATTACTGTTAAGTATTCAGAATTTGCAATTATCATCTAAAGACTGTGTTTAAAAATGAAAAGCTGTCAGTCTGATATTGCATTACCATTACCGTTCCAAAATAGTTTCTGTAAAAATGTTTCAGTATCTCCTCATAGTTCCGTTGAACCAAGATGAGTTGCTTTCTAAATGAGACTGATGACTGACTGTGGCCAGATACAGATATTTTTAGAGGCATTGTATTTCTTGTAGTTTACGTGTAAGGTAGGCTTGTCAATATATAGTCAAAGGGGAATGCAGACACAGCTGAGAATTTTTATTTTGAGTATCTTAAGTATCTTTTCTTAACACCAATCAGTCAGGAACTCTGAACTCCTGCGCAGTGTGCTAAGTCAGAAAGGTTGAGTCCACTTCCAGGCCATGAGTGCGGCCTGTGTTAGGCCTACTCCAGGCTTAATTGTTGTCCACAGTTTCAACGAAAACGAAAGCTTGCATATTTGCATATGTTTCTGTCTGTCTGACACCTGCATTATGGCCTAGAGAGGTGGGTCCAATTTCCAAGCCCTGATTGGATCTCACCTGTCGGTCAGCCCCGCTCCCTCCTCCCCCATGCTGTGCTGCATTACACGAGCAAGATCCACCCAGAAGGGTGGCCGCCATGATGTGTTCCTCCAAGCTTTCAGTTTGTCATAGCACAGACAAAATGGAAGACTGCATATCGAGACTCTCTCTCTCTCTCTCTCTCTCTCTCTCTCTCTCTCTCTCTCTCTCTCTCTCTCTCTCTCTCTCTCTCTCTCTCTCTCTCTCTGTGTGTGTGTGTTTCCAAATTATGGCTCTTTTTTCAGTGCTTATAGAGGCTATTGGTCTTATTCTGCTCTGGATGCATTGTTAAGCATCTTACTCTGGACCCAGAGAATTCTCCTGCAAAACTCTGACTGCATTTGGCATAGAAAGCTCTCCTTGCTTTCTCTTTCAGTTCAATCTCTCTCTCTCTCTCTCTCTCTCTCTCTCTCTCTCTCTCTCTCTCTCTCTCTCTCTCTCTCTCTCTCTCTCTCTCTCTCTCTCTCTCTCTCTCTCTCCCTCCCTCCCTCTCAGATGGAACACAAATTTGAAAAAAAAAAAAAAAAAAAAAAAAAAAAAGAAATTGGTGGAGGAAGTAAGTAACGTAAATGGTGATGTTTCATTGGCAGACTGTTATGCTTTTTTTTTGGCAATGACTAGTCTGAACAAGTTGGCTTGGTCTGCAGTCACCCAAAGAGTCTGAAAACAATAAACCCTGTAAGAAGGGACCTGTCATTAGCTTGTATTCAAAACAGTATACTCTGGTGCCGCCTAGTGGGTTAGGCCTGCTCAAAATAATCTATCCAGCTTTTTATGGACTAGGCCAGGGGTGGCCTATATAGGGGTGCCCTTTCACCTCCCAGGCTTTCATTTTCATCCACGTTGCATGGAAATTGGAAAGCCTGAAATAATCTGTTACTGACAGTGGCCTAGAGGGAGGAGTGAACCTTCCGGGGTGGGCGTCGCTCCAAATGAAGTGACGTAGAACAACAGTGGAGGGGTGGGGGAGAGGCTGGGGATGACGACACGTTGGTGAGATCAAATCAGATCAACCCATCTAGTAAGTAACCTTGCCAGGCCATGATGTCAGGAGGCCCGGCTGAGCCATTGAGGCCCATATAGGTCAGGAGCCTATCTCCTGTTTCTGTAGCGTGAGGCAGCTTGATGTACAAGTACACCCCCGGGCCTGGACATGACGCTAGTATATCGCAGGGACATACCAGCTCAGTGGCCATACCAGCTCAGTGGCCATACCAGCTCAGTGGCCTTGTGGTTAGAGTGTCCACCCTGAGACTGGGAGGTGGGGGTTCGATTCCCGGCCGGGTCATACCAAAGACTCTAAAAATGGGACCCAAATGCCTCCCTGCTTGGCACTCAGCATCAAGGGTTGGATTGGGGGTAAGTCCCTGCGATCAGCCCATCTGCCGTCTAAAAACTGACGGCACGCCGACCCCCTAAGCCAAAATCATTTCAGCTTCGGCCAGGCCAGGGATGCCCACACTAATTTTAACATGGTCAACATGATCTACCCCCCCCCCCCCCCCCCCCCAAATGACCTGATAATACAAACAAGGGGAAATATACCCCCTTCCTTCTGTATGGAAGCAGTGAAGAGTTCTGTGATATTTGTTTATAATTGTTTTATATTATTATTTAGGGGGCATATGTGGTGTACCTGCACAGCATATAGTGGTAGATCACAATCCACCTTTTGGGTACCCATGAAGAAAATTGTCGATCCACAGTAATGGTTATGCACATCAAGCTAGATGTGCATGAAGAGACAGCGAAATATATTTGCTCAATGGTCCATCGGTCGCAGACTGGTGATAAATGAGCCCCGACCGATAGCAACAGTCGTGACCGGTATTTACTACCAGGTGGCGTGTGGGCACAGTGTGTGGACAATGGAGAGAATGGTCACTCTTGTATTGTATATGAACGCATTAGTGATTAATACTGTATAAGCACCCTATACCTTGTTCTTTCTGAGCAGCTGTTTTATACAGTGCTGTTGAGTATGCTTGCAGATGTGCAGTTAAAAAAAACTGTCAGTATGAAATGTTTCTACTCAACAACAGACGGAAATAATAATAATAAAACCTATAATAAAGCTTTAATCCCAACCCAATAAACCTGTTTATACAGCCAGTTGCTGCTTCTTGATAGTCGACAATACTAATACACTACAATTATACTAATCAGACAAAAGTCATTACAATATACTAACCAAGCGCAAACAACCAGACATTAGCAGTAGTTTATTTGTATAAAAAGTACTTCATAGAAATCATGCAGACTATACTACAACTACAATACTACATTTGTTGCCTGATTTGATTACAAAAATGTGAGGCAAAAAACAAATAAAAAACAATAGGCCCAAAAATATTGTTTTTTATTTGTTTTTGAGCTCGCATGTCCAAAGACATAAATATTTTGGTCATATTATGACCAAAATATTTATGTCTTTGGACATGTGAGCTCATTGGCTGCTTTGTTAAGCAAGTTTTATTTTCATTTAGCATGGCACTTTGTAAGCAGTATGTATGAAGCAAGTTACCATAACATGTAGTATACCTAAAAAAAAAAACAAAAAACAAAAAACATTGTATTTCTGGCATCACAAGCTTTTACATTTAAAAGATATTGTAAGGTGAAAATGCAGGGGTATAGAAAAAACAATTACCAGAAATCCTGTTGGTGTCAGTGGAACTTGCAAAGAAAAGGTGCAATTACAGTATATACAACGTATTACTAAAATAGTTTTTTTTAATAGTTAATATCATATTGTATACATCCCCTTGAGTTTTTTTTTTTTTTTTAATATTTTTTTATCCCACGATTTTGCGACCCATTTTTTCACCCAGTGCCAATTCCTAATGTGATCCTGGGCTCTACACACCCTCCACCAACCTGGGGAGGCAGCGGACTGGCCTCATGCTTCCTTCAATGCATGAGGAGTCCAAGCTGCCTTCTTTTCACCTGACAGGGGGGAGTTTCCCTGGTTGGACGTAGCGCGTGGAAGGAACACGTTATTCCAACCAGTTCCAGTCCCCTCCATCAGGCGCCCCGGCTGGCCAGGGGGAGGCAGTTTAGAGTCCAGGATTACAGCATGTTTTTGTGAGGGTATCTACCCTAGGGGACACGGGGAGAACATGCAAACTCCACACAGAAAGGCCCTTTCACCAACCCCGCCTCGGGTATGGGCACTGATGACGCGGAGGAGCAGACACGCCGCCAGCACCCACAGCATGCAGCGCCCCTAGCGGGAATCGAACCCAGAACCTTCTAGCTGTGAGGCGACAGCACTAACCACTGTGCCACCGTGCCCATCCCCTTGAGGTTGTATCTAATGGTTTGAGCCTCAATCACCACTCTGGCAAAGCCAGTCATGTTATTTCTTTCTGGACTTTGAAAGCAGTTAAGCTGCAGTAGGCAATGCCTTACATCAGGGATGTCAGACTCAAATACACGGCGGGCCAAAATAGAAAAGTCAAGGGACAGAGCAAACAGCAAAAAGTTAATTTCTTTCAAAAATCAGCTATTAATAGCAATTTAAAGTCTGTTAATTGTAAGGAAAAAAAATGAAAATGTATTATTAAAACTCAGTTTCAGGTTCTGTAATCCTCACATAGTAAAATGACAAAGTAAATCAAATGATTTCAAAAGTAAAACAATGAGTTGCATTCATTTCTTACACTTAGAGGGCCAGTTCTAACAGTATTTAATTATCACCGCGCGGGCCAAAGATATTTCATTCACAGGCCTCATTTGGCCCCCGGGCCTTGAGTTTGAGACTGAAGAAGAGGAAGAATTATAGAGCTGCGCAGTCCTGCCCCTTTCATGACGTCGTCCGTGTCCCAGAAACGGAATCCTCATGCATTTTCCTCATAGACTTTTTCAAATTTAATAAAAACACGATTGCGCCGCAGACAAAGCCAACTCGGGTCGTGACAAATCATGACAACAATGAACAAACACAATATTATCATGCAATATCTAATTAGCAAAAAGTAGAAAATGGCAGGATACAACACTTTTTGTTTCGTTTTTTAATCTTAGAAATTATTTGATTGTCCCAAAGATTGTGTGTCATCATGATTTGTAACGACCCGAGTTGGCTTTGTCCGCGACGTAATCATCTTTATATGAATCATTTTCGAAAAGTCTATGAGAAAAATGAACGGGGAATCTGTTTCTGGAACAGGGGCGACGTCACAAGGGGGTGGGACTGCGCAGCTACAAAGCAGGGTGCATTGAGGACATCATTATGAAGCCAAAATCAGATGAGCTGTTCCTGAGAGCAATTTACATTAAAGCTCCTGATTAAACTTGTGACCACCAAAAACAATGAATTTCATGTTTGATTGAGTTTTACAGCGCTTAATGCGCTTAGCTGGATCAAAATAAGCCCTTATATTGTAGGGTCTACACTCTACAGGGTTATCATCACTGTAAAACAATTCAAACAATCAATAAAAGAGTAAAGGGATATTTCACTTAATCTCATCATCCACTCTGGCTTATGTGAACACCGTTTGTTAATTATTCGATTCAGTATTTAGATATTTGATGTTCATTTTAGCTGCCCTGCCACATTCCTATACAACTCCAATATAACTTAAAACTCAAAAGATTCAGCAAAAACATCAGTATTTTTTCTGGTAACTGATATTTCGTGCTAATATGTTAGAGGGCCATGGTTTTGCATGCATTTACTGTGAAATATCCCTTTAATAATGCGGTATGCCTTCACTGTACATTCAGGTAAAATATGCATATGGTCTAAGGTTCAACATGCACATATGCATCTTGTCATACCATTTTGATCAGTTTAGAGCAGCATATTAACATTGGCACTGGAGGTTTCATCACTGAATCAACTGTACCATGTAATTTGCTATGAATATTAAATATTTTAGAGTTAGGTGGTTTCTTAGGCTTGGCAACAGATATTTTTGGGTTACTTACAGGGGCACCTGCTGGCCTAGGTTATGCCTAGGCCATCCATCATGAGGATGAAGGTTAGAGACAGGCTTAGTAAATATGAAACAATGGGAGGTCGCAACAATGGGAGGTCGTAACAATGAAATGGCACCCTGGCCTAGTGTTCTATAGTGCAGGGGTTTTCAACCTTTTTCATCCCAGGGCCCACCATTTATTTAGCATTTCAGCCCCACAGACCCCCAAACTAAAGATTTCCTTTGCTTCGCTCCATGACCATTATGGACCCGCCAGGTCCATTTGGTTTAATTTTTACTCACCTGTCAGTCAGCCCCGCCCCCTCCTCCCCCTGCTGTCTGCATTACATCAGTTTGAGCAACGTCCACCCAGAAGGATGGCCGCCATCATGTGTTACTAGTACTACAGGATCTCAATTTACACAGCAGAGACAAAGTGGAAAAACATCAAAACAAAAACATTTTTGAAAATACAGATATTAGAGGAAGAATACAAGCCCATTTGAAATGCAACTGTATTAAGCAGACAGAAATCAAAAAATGATATTTACATATCATTGGTTTATTTTTTTTGTGTTAGTTTGTTTTGATCTGTTAAGTTATCAAAGAAGTATATTGTCAACCCGTCTGCCTTTGGTCCAAAGTCCTAAAAATAAATGTGGGTGCTGCCATTGTAGAAGAGATAACAAGAGGACCAGATGAACCAGTTCTGCTTCTGTATTCTGTTAAAGGCCGTTTTCTTCCTAGACAGTCTTCCTTGGGTGTTACTGTTAAATATCCATTTGCATTTCTCATCTAAAACATCTTTTTTAAATAAAAAAAAGCTATCCAGTTGATATTGCTTCACCATTCCAAAATTCCAAAATAAAATGGTCCAGTACATCTCAACTGTTAAGCCAACATGAGTTTTTCCGATGAGAGTGTGATGGCTGATACAGGTACTTTTAGATTTCTAGTCGTTTATGTTGAAGTGTTGCTTATCATATAATTCATAATTCATTGGACTATTCTCATTTATGATGACTACACTGAAAATTTAGTTTAGGTCGCTTTTGAGGGTGAACTTGCTTGACATTTACATCTAGAGAAAATGTGCAACTGTCATATTGCCATATTAATTAATTTAAAAATACATGCATTAACATTGCAAATCACTATTTCTTAAACTACAGCAGTGTTAAGGAAGTATAAAGTCAACGGTTCTGTGTGTGTGTTTGTGTGTGTGTGTGTGTGTGTGTGTGTGTGTGTGTGTGTGTGTCTAGTCGTTTTTGTTGAAGTGTTGCTTGTCATATAATTCATAATTCATTGGACTACTGTATTCTCATTTATGATGACTACACTGAAAATAAGGTCTCATTACCATTACAATGTACAGTATGTGTTAGTCCTAGGTTAAAATTTCTGAAATTTGTATTTCAAATAAAAATGCCAAATAAAAATTAATTCATTACATCTCGAACTCAAATACGGTTAGAGTGTATGCCATTTTGTTTTGAAACTCTTCACCTAATCTCACTTCACCTTGGAGTATGTTTGAGCCAATAAAAACAAATAACTGTCTATTACTGTGGGATTCCTGGTCACATGACTAGCAGGAAATACAAAACTGCTGTCCTTCCTGCTAGACCCCGCTACAGACTGCAGAGTGCAGGCTGCCTCCACATTGCTTGGGTGTGACGTCACATCCTTTTTTGAATGGTTTCAATGGGCACTTCTGACTAGTTCCTGTCTGCATTTTTGACAGTGGTCAGGCAGCACAAAAGACCCGCCCACGGCCGAAATTCAGACCGGAACAAGCCGGAAGTCTCATTGACACCCTTTAAAAAATGCAGGACGTGACGTCACAGCTTGGCTGAAACTTGGACTGTGGATTGCACAGTCTGTAGCGGCTGGCACAGTCTGCGTTTCGGCCAAGCTGTGACATCACGTCCTGCATTTTTTGAATGGGTGTCCCAGTGTAGAGACACCCTCTCAGCTGCCTCTGCACTGCATCTTGCACAGTCCGTGTTTCGGCTGGGGTGTGACGTCACGTCCTCCTTTTTTGAATGGGTTTCAAAGGGAAGTTCCGGCTAGTTCCTGTCTGCATTTTGGACAGTGGTCGGGCAGCAGGAAAGACCCGCAGGCGACCCGCAGTCCGCCGAAATTCGTTGGTCCATCGGTCGCGACTGGTGATAAATGATTTCCAATAGCAACTGTGGGGACCGTGGTATCGATTGGCAAACTGCTGACCTTTTTATTAGTGGCCTGTGTGGGCACAGAGTGGACATACAGCTGTAGCAAGGAGAATGCATGGCAAGAGTGGTCACTCTTGTATTGTATAGTGATTAATACGGTATAAACATCCCCACCTTGGTCTGTCTTATAGAGTGCTGCTGGACCATACTATACAACTAACTGCATCACTCACAATAAAAGGGTTAGCTGGTCACTTCGCACGACATTTAGAGCATGCAGATTTGCAGTTAAAAGAAAATTGGCAGTATGAAATGTTTCCTCTTAACAGACAGAAACAGCAATATACAATACTAACAATACTAATCAGACAAAAATCATCACAATATACTATACTAAGCAATCAAAATAAGAACCAGCCATTAGCAGTAGTTTATTTGAATAAAAGCACTTCATGGCAATCATACAGGCTAAGCATATTCCAACTACAATACTATATTTGTCACTTTGAGTACAGAAAATGTGAGCAAAAAAAAAACAAACAAAAAAACAATAGCAAAAACTGCATGCTATGTAGACAGAATTAATGTGTAGACCTACCATTTCTATAGCATGTACAGATTCAATATACATAGCATGTATTACAGCTGATGCTGCCTTCTGCTGTCTGTGGCTTTTCTTCTCTCATTCCCTTCTCATTCTTTCGCTCCTCTGTGTGCCTTATATGGCGATAGAGAACACACATGTGAGCAAAACACACGCAAGCACGCACACACGCACACGCACACGCACACGCACACACACACACACACACACACACAACACACACACACACACACACACACACACACACACACCACACACACACAGGCTATGGTTTGTATATGGTAGGTATGGTGTGTCTTCTCATTGGCTGGCAGCAAACCTACCAAATAATAATTAGGGGAGTACATTAACATTTGGTGATTTCTGGAATTTTTTTGAATTGCAGGTTTTAATTGTTATGAGTAATTATTTGATAAGCCCAGGCCCAGGTCTGGCCAATGAGCACAGCCCCAGACCTGATTTGCTGCCATGCAGCCAATGAGAAGACTTACACCGTACCTGGCTACACCACAGCGATCGAGAATACCAGCCATTTACTAAAATGATATATACTGAAGACAATGGGTGCAATTCTCAATCGCTGTGGTGTAGCCAGGTATGGTGAAGTATTCTCATTGCCTGCATGGCAGCAAATCAGGTCTGGGGCCTTGGGGTACGTCAAAAGCCTACTCCACCAGCCCTGGGCCTGAGCTTACCAAATAATTATCCAGAATAATTAAAACCTGCAAGTCAAAAGTCCAGAAATTATCTGACCCCCCAATTAAAGTTACTGTACTCCCCTGATTTGTTCATCATGAGTTGAAGCTCTTGATGACTGGTTTTAATTATTATGATAATTATTTGGTAGGCCCAGGCCCAGACCTGGTGGTATAGGCTTTCGGGCCTACCTCAAGTCCCCAAACCTGATTTGCTGCCATGCAGCCAATGAGAGGACTTACTCAGGAATTGCACCCATTATTAGTCGCAGTAGTTTGTATTGGAAGGGGACAGGGCAGCTAATATGAATAAGTATAATACAGCTAATATGAATAAGTATAATACACTGAATTGAATAACCTGAAAAAAAAAAAAGTCTGGGTGTTTGCACAAGGCTGAGTAGACAATAAAATTACCTTCTTGTGGGTGTGTGTTAAGTGGTGGTTTTAGAGTATTGTTTCATGCTTCTTATTTCTTTTAACTTTATTTTAATTGCATGTGTTCATTTGTAGCACTTTGACATTCTGTAGAATGTCTGTAGAAAGTGTGTGTGTGTGTGTGTGTGTGTGTGTGTGTGTGTGTGTGTGTGTGTGTGTGTGTGTGTGTGTGTGTGTGTGTGTGTGTGTGTGTGTGTGTGTGTCTGAAATATCCCTTTAACAATGCACTCTGTGTACAGTGAGTAAATATATAGGGGAAAAAACATGTGGCCTATACCCCATACATAAGTGCATATTGTCATACCAGTTTGGTTTAGGTCAGCATATTATCAGTGGTACTGGAGGTTTCACTCTTGTTATCTGGAAATAAAATGACAATGGACAATGATCATCTATATACAATGTGAAACTGCCATATTAATTAATGCATTAGCATTACAGATCATTATTTCTTACTTCATAGTACTTTATAAGTCAAAGGTCATGTGTGTGTCGCAACAGAGGCCTGAATGTTGAGAGTCTCATAAGGGAAATATTTCTATCTCAATCATTGCTTCCAATCTAAAGTGTCATTGAGCATTTCTTATAGGCTATATATAAACGTGTGTGCGTGTGTGTGTTGTGTGTGTGTGTGTGTGTGTGTGTGTGTGTGTGTATATATATATATATATATATATATATATATATATATATATATATATATATTATATATATATATATATATATATATATATATATATATATACAGTATGTATATATATATATATATATATATATTATATATATATATATATATATATATATATATATATATATATATATATATATATATATATGTTGTTGTCATTCCGCTCCTTGTTTTTGTCCCACACCTGCTTGGTGGGAAGGAGAGCGAGGGTGCACACGTGCGTGCGTGCGCTCGCGCGCGAGAGAGAGAGACAGAGAGAGACGTTTAAACCTACATCACCTAGATAAAGTAAATAAAATGTCATGTGTTTGAGATGTGTCGTTTCCATGAAGTTTTTTTTCTAAATGTTCGCATTTTAAATGAAAGACAACATATGACCTCACAATCACCCAACTCACAGCTTTCAGCACTGTGCTATTTGCTCATATCAAGAGTGGTAATTACTTATAGGCCTAGTCATAACTTTAAAGAGACTACTAAACTAAAGGCCACTACTAAGCAAACAAAATAATGTTATTGTAAAATGATTCTAACCTTGTATTTTCCTCACGTAGATGATCGCAGCTAGTGAGACTCCCGCCACCACCAGCAAACTAGCAACAACACTACCAACAATAACTCCAATGTTTGGTCCAGAGCAGCGAGGGAGTTCAGAGCGGTCTAAAACCCAGACATTATAGTGTAATAATTACATTTACATGGTTTATTGGTAACATTTTGTCCACACTTTGTAAACAGGGTCTTTCTTTAACAGAGCATGCATGCAAGTTACACTATCATTAAATATTAAATAAAATAAATAAAAACTTGACATGTGAACATTAGAAATGATCCAATGGCATGCAAACAATCCCCTTACCCCAATACTTGATCTGGTGCCTGCCACTTGCAGAGTCTATCACCTCACATGTGTAGTTGCCAGTGTCACATCTTAAAATATCCACTCGATTCATGATCTGGTAAGTGCCGTCACCGTTGGGTCGAACACCTGTGGTTTTCAAGCCGTCCTGATGATCCACCACCCTCCCATCTTTCCTGATGTTCAGGGTAGCTCCTTTGTTCAAGGTAACTCCTTTGAGGAGGAATCCTGTTGCCATGCAGTATAAAGTAAGGAAGTCTGGATTCTTGTTTTTCTTCTCATACACATGGAGATCTGCAGCTGGGTGGCAAGACACAAGGACACATTTTACCCACATGTGGCATTGTAAGGATTTTTGTTTTACTTTATTCAGGGCTTGCTTATAGCGAGACCTCTATGTTCTCCACTCCACTTTTTATATTTATTATTATTTCTGCCACTTTTTTCGATTATCTACTACTTCCACATACTTTATGCTAGACTACTTATTTAAAGGTAGGGGAAGTGATTTCACTTTTGTCAGATATCACCCAAAAAAAATTTTTTTCTGTTAAAATGCTCTATTATAAGGTGTGGAAACCACATATGGAGTTTCCCCCTCCCCCACGTTAGCAGAGGAGCTAATAAAAGTTCCCCAGGTCACCACAATTCTCCTCCAATCAGGAGCGAGCAGCAGGTTCACATAGTGTAGCTACTGTTGGGGGCCCCTAGTGCACCAGGCTGGTACTACACCACGAATTTCAAATCACTTCCCCTACCTTTAACTTTGTTCATATTTCTTTTCCCCCGTAGAAAATGCATTGATTTCTGTCAATGTCATTCTGAAATCAAGCTCACTTTTGCAGCCTTGTCGTAGAAACGTGATTTAAACTTTAAAACGCTCACACAACCATTGACATTGTGGTGGACATTGTGTGCAAATATGTCGCTCGATTTGCCCGATATCGCAGTTCGATCGAAGGCCTAATTAGCGCTTTTTTGAGTATGGCTGCTGATTAGTCAGAGTGGAGGAGCACATTTTTCTTAACAGTTGTTTTTAGCGAACAAATTGTCATCCCGGCCACAGTATTCCCTTTACATGCATGGTTTTCCGAGATTTTGTTGTCACACTCATCGCTTTCACCCAATGCCACTACCAAAGCCCAGACACGTACAGAACCGGAGCTATTGGCCTCAAACCGAGATGATGTACCGTCAGGTCCCCTATTCAAAACCATTTAGAAGATCGCCTTTTTTACTCTCACATTTCTTGTTCTTAAATCGCTCTCATGACCACGTTTTTTATCGTACTGACGCCACGATCGCACACAACATACACAACAGACCTGGGAAGCCCACATCGAAAAAAGTAATCGCATCCGAAGTTTCCCTTTTAAGTTATAGCGACCTGTTCGAAAAGATGTTTTCTATTGTAAGTGAATGGGCTTGTAACAGGCAATACTGGCTGGCTTTGCATAGATTGGCAGGCCTGGATGTGATACAATGATACAATGTATTAGTTTACAATACAATGTATTAGGGCTGGGACTTTAACTGATTAATTGAGATTAATTATCACAGAAACAGTAACGCGATTAACACAATTAACTCATTTTAATCGAGACCCCAAAACTAAAGATTTCTTTTGCTTTTGTCCACAATTCCAGGCTGGATTTCAGAAACAAAGTCACAGTCAAACATACAGATCAAAATGACCATTAATCTTCTACATTCTCTAGTTGTGTAGACTTGGACTAATTCAGATGGTGAATATTTTAACTCTTGAGAGCGTAAACATGAAACCAAATGGACCCGCAAGGGTCCATTTGGTTTCATGTTTACGCTCTCAAAGAGTTACATCTGGTTAACCAACTTTTGATCTAGTTAACCAAATTTTGATCTGGTTAACCAACTTGCAGTGTCAACACAGTTTTGATTTAGAAAAACTCTCACACGCTATACCAGCCTGTTTTAATTGACAAAAAATGCTGCTTGGTTCAAATATTGGTATGCGATTAATTGAGATGAATTAATTACAAGACTTCAAATTAATTAGATCCAAAAATTTAATCGAGTCCCACCCCTACAATGTATACAATGTATCAACTGTCACACACACACGTGCTAATGGGACAGGCGTGCCCAAATATGGAGTGTGTGTTGCACGCACGCATACACAGACAGACAGACATTTCAGCCTGACTTACACAGCATGTTAGCATTAACATATTAGCATGTTAACATTAGCTTTAACTATTGAAAGCGTTAGCATTATCTAAACCTATTAAAAGTATTGAAAACAATGTAACTGATTGAAGGTCAACTGTTACACACACGTGCCAAATGTACCCTAGCATATAGGTTTGTAGGTAACCAAATGGACCCTTACAGGTCTTTAATAGCATAAACCCGCCTTTTCCTATAATTGGCTGGTCTTTCACAGCTATAACTTGGGTTTGGAACATGCTACTGCCTCAATATTTGGTAGATGGAGGTACTGGACCAATATAGAAACACGTTGTATTGCTTAGGCCAGGCCTGCCCAACGTGGGGTCCGCGGTCTACCGGTCGATCGCGGCGTGATCACGAGTCGATCGCGGGAGATGCGGGGGGAAAGAGAAAAAAATGGGATGGAAAAGAAAAAAGAGCGATTGTGCGTGCGTGCGTGCGTGTGTGTGTTCAAGAGGGTGCCAGATTTCCATGAAGCCTTTCCATGAGCCTCCCAGTAAAAAATAACACCCGACCTGGCAACCTAGCTATCACACGTGTCCCACAGCAAATACGTCATCACAACAACATGAGCATGGAACTGACACTAGTAGCTGTATCACCTCGGAACCCTCACGTTCAGAAACAGAATGTGAGTATTTGAAAGGTTTTTTTTTAAAGTCTGTACCGCAGTGGGGCAAGTTGTTTTGCTCTCAAAGCAGTACAAAGTCGCGTTGGTAGCTGGCTGGTTGCTGGTCAACGCATGCCGTCTGTGTCTGCAGAGCCCACGGACCCCTGTCATGTCAGCCTAACCAGACAACACCCACGCTGGAATTATTGTGTTTCGACTGGTGTGTGTGTGCCTTCACGTTAGCCTCCTTCTCCCTGTCTGTTGAGTATTGTTAGCTTGTTTGTGTGTGTGTGTGTGTGTGTGTGTGTGTGTGTGTGTGTGTGTGTGTGTGTGTGTGTGTGTGTGTGTGTGTGTGTGTGTGTGTGTGTGTGTGTCGGAGCGGAGTAGTTTGAGCCTTTGAGGGTGACCAGATGTCCCCGTTTCTGTGGGACAGTCACAGGGTGACCAGAAGTCCTTCTTTGCGTGGGACAGTCTCTCATTTCAAAAACTTTTCAATCCCACACATTGACACCCTGTCCCACATTGTGACTGACAGACTACAGTGGTCAATTGTCCTAATAGACCCCCTTCTGTTTTCTGTTGTAAAGTTTTCTCTTTTCATGCTAGATGTGTTTTAAGCCTGTTAAAATAACAGGATAAATACATACTAACATGAATAAATAACAAAATGATGGCTGGTACTATTAAGACTATGTGCAATAGGGGTGTGCTGAAATATCGATATATCGATATATTGCAATACTTCCTCCCGCAATAAATAATCGATATGCCGTCGGCAGATATCGATAAATCTGTGAGGAAAAAACGCGACGAGGAGCGTCCGTAATGGGGATAAATAGGGGAGGATTGCACTGAACAGAGCACTGAACGCTCCCTCTTCACAATCACCATCACCACACACAAACACACGCAGCATACATCGCAATATAGCAGGAGAGAGAGGAAAAAGCAGCTCTATGTTGCATGTCGTGCACGGACCACCACACACTCTCTCTCTCTCTCTGTCTCTCTCCGTCTGCTCCGTCTGCGCCCCCCCCCCCCCCCCCCCCCCCCCACACACACACACACACACACAGTTGTAATATGATCCGACAGCGCAGCGCTTTCTCTTCATTGAAAGAGAAACAGAGTCGGAGAGTCTCAAATCTGCTCTTGTTAATCATGTTCTACTCACCGCGGCATTCGCATATTGATCACCTACCTTACGTTGTGATATCCACTGTGTCTGTTATGTGTAGCTGTTAAAAGTAATTCCGTCAGAAAAGTGAAAAGTGAAAGTCCCACGCTCCAAACGAAAAGGCAACACATACTCCATGGCTTTAGATGTTGTAGGAACTCTTCTCTTAGAATAATTGTAGTATCCTCATAGCATAAAGCAGAGAGTCTTCTTGTAAACTAAACTTTAGTCTAACTTTGTCTCTCCATATAGTGCCTGCACGGAGCAGCAGCACATTGCATAGGGTATTTTTTCCCCTTGAAAATAATTATCAGGCAATATACTTTTTTCTTCTGTAAATATTAAAAATGAAGAAGACAGTTCAGGAACGTGTCTGATTAGGGATTTCCTTTTATTCTTCAGGTATATCCAGTGATTTTTACTACGTTTTTATATATCTTTTTTAATAATCCTCCCTATAGTGTGCTGACTTAAAAGGTTAAAATTACCATGAGCACCTGCTACTGCACTGGGGAATTGGCTTTTAACACATGAGCTGATTAGATTCCATTGGTTCTAAATGACATAAAATATGAGTTACAGTATGAATTATGATCGGTTTGAAAAGTAGAAATATAAGCTTTAGCTGCCTATAAGAAGTAGAATAAAAAGTTAGGTATCAGAATAAAATATCCAAAAGTTGAGGATGTACTCTAGTAATTTCTGTTTTTGCCTTTTATTTATATATTTATTTTTTTGCAATTACAGGTATCGTGATATATCACTGATGAATTTCAGGCAATATATCACAAATATCGCAATATATTGAATACCGTGATATTATCGTTATCGAGGCCCTATTATCGTGATATGTATCGTATCGTGAGGTACCCATATCGTCCCAGCCCTACTATGTATGGACAAATATTGAGGCATGAGGCTTGTGTGTGTGTGTGTGTGTGTGTGTGTGTGTGTGTGTGTGTGTGTGTGTGTGTGTGTGTGTGTGTGTGTGTGTGTGTGTGTGTGTGTTGTTTGCAGTCTGTGAATTATGCCAACAGTATTGTTCTGCAACGTGTAATAACTTTTCTTATGATTGCATTTGCAATGGCAGTGTTTGACCAAGTCTGTTGTACTTAATGTACTGTTGTAGGCCTACTTATGACAAGTCTGTTGTACTTTATGCTTATATGGACATAAAGTAAAGTGGTAAAACCAAGTAGTGTTGTGTTGTTGTGAAGTTACTGCAGGCTGGCAACGATGCGTGTGGTTTGAAATGTTGATATTGGACTGGTAGATCCCGGAGTGGTTGGCTGCTGAAAAGTAGATCTTGGGTCAAAAAAGGTTGGGCACCCCTGGCTTAGGCCCACCCCTTCTGTATTCCTATTGGCTGGCCTTTACACAGCCATAATTTGGGTTTGCAACATGCTACCGCCTCAATATTTGGTAGATGGTCATACTGAGCCAATAGGAACAAGTTAGCATTACTTAGCATTATTAGCATTTTCACAATAGTTAGCATTACTTAGCATTATTAATAATACTTAGCATTAGCATTCCTTAGCATTATTAGCATTAATAGCATTTTCACAACACTTAGCATTATTAACTATACTTAGCATTAGCAGTACTTAGCATCATTAGCACTACTTAGCATTAGCATTTGGGGTACGTAGCATTACTTGGCACTATTGACAATACTAAGCATTAGCATTACGTATCATTTATTCATCGTTTTACTTTTCTTTTTATAAAACCTTTTATCTTTTTTACTTTTCACTCAGTGTACTGTTTTTCAGCTTTAATATACTTTCTACTGCACACAACATACATTGCGTCGTTTTGGCGAGCCCTCACAGTTTCTGCAGGAACTATCTTTCTAGTTATTATGATTATTATGTTTTATTTCATTCTGTTATTACTTCACAGGCTCCTAATTAATTCTTCAAAAGTGTATTTGGGTGTGATATAAAGACATTTTCCAGAAATATTTTAATATGATTTAATATGACTCTTTCCAGAGTCACGGCTCTTTATAAAACAATATTTATTGATTGATCAATAAAACATCAAGGATGAACCACTTTACCAAATCAGTGTTTCTATTTTAATCACATCCTGTCATTCTATCATTCTTTTGATAAAGGATAATATTTTGATATTTTGTGGTCTTTTGGTATTTATATCCACCCTAGTGCAACCTGTAAAGCACATTGATCTGCATGTACTGTACATACAATGATTATATAAAATCATATACTCACAGCTGTTCTTGAGCTGGTCTTGCCCCCAGTCAACTGTTAGACGTATGTTGTTGACACACACCACCATCAGGTAGTGTTGGATGTAGTCGTTCCCCAACATGTTTTTATCCCACACCTCCTTGGTGGGAACAGCAAGGTCAACATGTGCGATCCAGCTCTTATTCACATAATCAAAGGAAATGAAGTTGTCACCGTTATAGCCATCTATATTCTTGGCACTGATGAACTTGAATCCTCCAGCTTGTTTCTCAGCTGTGCAGCGAGTCATACGCTGTACACTGTTTAAACCTGGTGAAAATGCACAGTACATTAAAGGTAGGGGAAGTGATTTCACTTTTGTCAGATATCACCCAAAAATATATTTTTTTCTGTTAAAATGCTCTATTATAAGGTGTGGAAACCACATATGGAGTTTCCCCCTCCCCCACGTTAGCAGAGGAGCTAATAAAAGTTCCCCAGGTCACCACAATTCTCCTCCAATCAGGAGAGAGCAGCAGGTTCACATAGTGTAGCTACTTTTGGGGGCCCCTAGTGCACCAGGCTGGTACTACACCATGAATTTCAAATCACTTCCCCTACCTTTAAAAATAAAATGATGGGGAGTTTCAACAACTTATGAAGCATCATAACACGTTATGGTCATAACTCTCATAAGTCATGCAATACTTGACTTTAAGAGTAATTAATACTGAGTCAACTATAAAACATATATTATAACTTAACTCTACGTGATATGAAATGTTTTGATGTCTAACCGGTAACATTGCTGACTCCCATGAGGATCTGCAAGTTGTCTTTGGACACCTCCTCATTCTCCTGGTGTGCCTGGGTTAATGCATCCCAGTTATCCTTATTCACATTCTCCTCCATCCACGGCTGCCTGGGGACAGTTCTCCTAATAGAGCTGTCATAGTACATAACCATTCTGTCATCCAGCAGGTGCATGGCTGTGAACTCATGGATGCCTGGGAGGTTTGGGACAGGCTTGGATAAAGCTTTATACAACCCCAAATCCGTTGAAATTGGGACGTTGTGAAAAATGTCAATAAAAACAGAATGCATTGATTTGCAAATCGTTTTCAACCTATATTGAGTTTAATACACTACAAAGACAGTATATTTAATGTTCAAACTGATAAACTTTATTGTTTTTTGAAATTATACAATCTTTTGTAAATTGATCCCTGCAACACGTACCAAAAAAGTTGGGACGGAGGCAACAAAAGACTGGGAAAGGTCATGAATGCACAAATAACGCCTGTTTGGAACATTCCACAGGTAAACAGGTTAATTTTAAACAGTTTAATATTGTTATTGAGTATAACGGGACCATCCCAGTCGCTCACAATCAAAGATGGGGCGAGGTTCACCACTTTGTGAACAATTCTGTGAGAAAATCATCTAACGATTTAAAAACAATGTTTCTCAACATTCAATTGCAAGGAATTTGGTGATTTCATCATCTACAGTCCATAATATAATCAAAACATTCAAATAATCTGAAGAACTTGCTATACTAAAGCATCAAGGCCGAAAACCAACATCTAGCACTTGTGACCTTTGATCCCTCAGGTGGCTCTGCATTAAAAACTGACATCATTGTGTAAAGGATATTACTGTGTGGACTCAGGAACACTCAGAAAACCATTGTCAGTTTACAGAATTTGACGCTACACCTGCGATTGCAAGTTAAAACTCTACCATGCAAAGCAAAGCCATACATCAGAAAGGTTGGTTTGAAAAAACAACTAGAAAAACAACCAGAAATGCCTTCTCTGGGTACAATATCATTTAAAATGGTTATACACAAAGTGGAAAAGTGGGCTGTGGTCTGATGAGTCCACATTTCTAATGATAGTGGACCCAGAG
Organism: Benthosema pterotum; assembly: GCA_039105355.1. Lineage (NCBI taxonomy): Eukaryota > Metazoa > Chordata > Actinopteri > Myctophiformes > Myctophidae > Benthosema > Benthosema pterotum. The sequence continues at coordinate 43,111,604 of CM076970.1, forward strand.
AAGGCATTTCTGGTTGTTTTTCAAACCAACCTTTCTGATGTATGGCTTTGCTTTTCGATGGTAGATTTTTAACTTGCAATTGCAGGTGTAGCGACAAATTATGTAAACTGACAATGGTTTTCTGAGTGTTCCTGAGTCCACACAATAATATCCCTTACACAATGATGTCAGTTTTTAATGCAGAGCCACCTGAGGGATCAAAGGTCACAAGTGTTTGGTGTTGGTTTTCGGCCTTGACGCTTTAGTATAGCAAGTTCTTCAGATTCTTTGAATGTTTTGATTATATTATGAACTGTAGATGATGAAATCACCAAATTCCTTGCAATTGAATGTTGAGAAACATTGTTTTTAAACCGTTGGATGATTTTCTCACAGAATTGTTCACAAAGTGGTGAACCTCGCCCCATCTTTGATTGTGAGCGACTGGGATGGTCTTGTTATACTCAATAACGATATTAAACTGTTTAAAATTAACCTGTTTACCTGTGGAATGTTCCAAACAGGCGTTATTTGTGCATTCATGACCTTTCCCAATCTTTTGTTGCCCCCGTCCCAACTTTTTTGGTACGTGTTGCAGGGATCAATTTACAAAAGATTGTATAATTTCAAAAAACAATAAAGTTTATCAGTTTGAACATTAATTATATTGTCTTTGTGTTGTATTCAACTGAATAGAGGTTGAAAACGATTTGCAAATCAATGCATTCTGTTTTTATCTACATTTTACACAACGTCCCAATTTCAACGGATTTGGGGTTGTACATTTCAATGTAATTGTGTATCTCTGGAAGTAAAAAGAAAGAAAAACAGGTTAGCAAACAGAAATACTGTACGGACAGAGAGAGAATAAATATAATAAAATGCATGAGAGTGGTCAATATTTTTGCTATTCCAATTTCTGTGAAATATTTCATATTTTGTTTCAAGTTATAAAATCGAGGGAAGAATTGGAGTAGTTGATCAACATTGGGAGGTGTGTGCAGGACAGTGGTGTTATAGTTTTTGCCAATACTTCTATAGAGTCTCTTGTACAATAAGAGACAGACTTTGTAAACAGGGTTTTTCTCCAACAGAGAATGCATGCAAGTTACCCCATCATTAAAGATTAAAATAAATAAATAAAAACTTGACATGTGAAGATCCAGATCATAACAAGCCTCTTACCCCAATCCGTGATCTTGTGCATGCCATTCGCAGGGTCTATCACCTCACATGTGTATCTGGAAGAGTCACCTAGTGAAATCTCCATTTGATTCATGATCTGGTAAGTGCCGTCACCGTTGGGTCGAACACCTGTGGTTTTCATGCCGTCCAGATCATCCACCACCCTCCCATCTCTCCTGATGATCAGGGTAACTTCTTTGAAGAGTAATCCTGTTGCCATGCAGTGTAAAGTGATGGAGGTTGAATTCTGGCCGTTCTTGCCATACATATGGAGATCTGGTGGAGCTGGATGGGAAGACACAAGGATACCTTTCAGCCACATCTAGGATTTTTTTATTTTACTTTTTTATCAGTAGCTGACTGGAACAAACTGCAGAAGTCCCTAAAACTTACGTCATTAAGCTTCTGTGGGTTTATTTTTGGGAATTGATCTCTAGCATTTCAGCTCATCAATGTAACTCTTTTAATTAATTGCATTTTCATATTTAGTGTGGTTGCCCGAAGGGCAACCAGACTCTTGTATTACAAGTAGTTTAATTAGTGTGGTTGCCCAAAGGGCAACCAGACTCTTGTATTTCAAGTTGGAAAACTTCGTCACGCTACTCCTCCCACAGTTTTTGTCGCATGCACCCGAGTCATATGTCAAATCGACCGGCTTCCTCGGGAATGGTGTGCTTGTATTTTTCTAAGAGATCCGTTGTATAGTTTAATTGATATTAATTTATTTGTTAATGTGGGTTAACCCATGTTAACCCAGATGCGGTTGTGGGCATGGGTCGGCCCACGTGGGTTTGTGGGCAAAAAATCAAGTTCAAGTATTTTTCCCTCGCAGACCATAAGGGCTATTCTTACAAAACTTGGGGAGGATGTTCATAATGATTTAAAAAATGAATTGCCTTTTGATGTTATCGTTCGGCCAGATGGTGGCGCTATAACAGGCCACTTTACGTTTTGGCTTATAACTCTTGAACCGTAGGTCGTAGAATCGGATTTCTTGTTTCCATGGATTCCTTGGATCATGACGCATCTCCCCAAATAGGCCACGCCCATTTCCGTTAAAAATTTTAGAGACGCAATTTTGAATTTTGTCCAAAACACACTTTTTGCCCCCATTCCTTCATATTTGGTCCAAATCTCATAAAAATTGGTACGGAAGGTCTCTGGACCAATCTGATTAAAACAGCATTGGGGGAATTTTGATTTTGCGTATCGTTTGGCCGCAATGGCCTTCTGAAATTTGTGGGATCGGCCTATTTTACAGAAAATGCCACAAATCACGCATCAAATGTCCAATCCACCCCAAATTTGAATCACAGGTCTTGGGTGAGCCCTTCAATACGCAGCCAAAAGCAATTCCATTTTCAACCATAGGGGGCGCCATAAATGCACAAAATGTAACTATTTGTTGCAAAAACGCCATTTTGGGGGAATAAATGCCCTCCAAATTACTTCCACATGATCCCGGGGATGACTTGACAAGTTCACATCATAATTGGTTTGGGAGGGGCCTACGCAAGTTAGTGGGAGGGGCCTATTTTACAGAAAATGCCACAAATCACGCATCAAATGTCCAATCCACCCCAAATTTGAATCACAGGTCTTGGCTGAGCCCTTCAACAGAGGGCCAAAAGCAATTCCATTTTCAACCATAGGGGGCGCCACAAGTGCACGAAATGTGCGAAATAAATGCCCTCCAAAATACTTCCACGTGATCCCGGGGATGACGTAAAAGTTCACATCGTAATTGGCTACCGGAAGCTGAGGGGGGGCCGACGCAAGCGACAATGGCAACCACACTTTGCAATTTTTAAATTGCGAACATTCTAGTTATTATTCCGGGTCCGCTCACTTTTTTCGTCGCGCTACTCCTCGCACAGTTCTAGTAGCACGCACTTGTGCCATACATCATATCGAGCGGAAAAAATCAGAATGGTGTGCTTGCATTTTGCTAAGAGAAATATTACATAGTTTAATTAATATGAATTAATTAGTGCATTATTTTGGCCCATTGAAATGAATGGAAAAGTGCAAAAAGTGAAGTTCAAATATTTTTCCCTCGGAGACCGTAAGGGCTATGCTTACACAAACCAGGGAGGATGTTCGCAATAATTTTAAAAATTAATTGCCTTATGACATATATAATTACGTTATCGTTCGGCCAGATGGTGGCGCTATAACTGGTCACTGTACATTTTGGCCTATAACTCTTGAACCGTAGGTCGTAGAATCAAAATTCTTTTTTCCATGGATTCCTTGGATCATGACGCATCTCCCCATATAGGCCACGCCCATTTGCGTCAGGATAGATTTTCCGCCATTTTGAGTTTTCTCCAAAACACACTTTTTGCCCCCATTCCTGCATATTTTGTCCAAATCTCACGGAAATCGGTACACATGATCTCTGGAGATATCCGATAAAAACAGCGTTGGCAGAATTTTGATATCACGTATCGTTAGGCCGCAATAGCCTTCCGAAGTTAGTGGGAGGGGCCTATTTGACAGAAAAGGCCACAATTCATGCACCGAATGTCCAATCCACCCCAAAATTGAATCACAGGTCTAGGGTGATGGCTTCAACAGATAGCAGAGAGCAATTCCATTTTCAACCATAGGGGGCGCTACAAGTGCACGAAATGTAACTATTTTTTGTAAAAAATATCCAATCCACCCCAAATTTGAATCACAGGTCTTGGCTGAGCCCTTCAACAGAGGCCCAAAAGCAATTCCATTTTCAACCATAGCGGGCGCCACAAACGCACAAAATGTAACCATTTGTTGCAAAAAAAAAAAAAAAAACGCCATTTGGGGGGAATAAATGCCCTCCAAATTACTTCCACGTGATCCAGGGGATGACGTAACAAGTTCACGTTGTAATTGGGTACTGGAACTTGCGGGGGGGGGGGCGACGCAAGCGACAACGGCAACCACACTTTGCAATTGTTAAATTGCGAATATTCTAGTTGTATTTATGTTTTGTATTCTTCATATTCTTATTATGCCGTTGATGTCCTAGATGTCCTTGTTGGTTTTATGTACCTGTATTCGGTACATTGAACATGGGAGCTTGCTCTCAATTGTATTTAGGTCATCATCGTGGTTATTTTTAAAAAATAATTTTATTTCATGTTTTATTATATTCTTTATTACAACGTATATTCGATATTACTTCAAAAGTTTATTTGGAAACTAAATGCCTAATTTTCCAGCAATATTGTACTATGATTTATCATTGTGCTGCATCTTTTTATAAAACAATACTTATTGATTAACCAATAAAACATCAGGAATGTTCGACTTTCATATCCTAAAGGATACAGGATAATATTATTTGATATTTTGTGGTCTTTAGTGCTACCTGTAAAGCACATTGCTGTACTTACATGTACCGTATATACTACAGGTACATACAATGATGGTAGTTGTTAATACTGTTATATAAAATCATACTCACTGCTGTTCTTGAGTTGGTCTTGCCCGTAGTCAATATATTTATTTAACCAGTCAGACTCCCTCTCTGGATAGCGTTGTTTGCCATCGTTCCACATCTTGTTTTCGTCCCACTTCCACTTGGGTGGAACTCCATGGTTGACGGAGGCGATCCAGCTCTTATTCACATGAGCAAAGGGCAGGAAGTCGATACCACTGATGAGCTTTGATTTGTATCCATATCCAGTTTGCTTCTCAGCTGTGCAAAACCCTGTTAAGAGTCCACAATCCACACATATAAACCAGTCATCCACACATATAAACCAGTCAGCGCACATGCATACAAATGCACCCATGCATGTGTAACGCCCGGGATTCGAACCCGGGTCTCCCACGCGAAAGTCCAACAGGGGCAGATACTAGACTTTGGAGGCCATCTCGACAGAGGCTGTAGCTACCTGCTACACTCACCTCCCTTTTGACCTCCTTCCACAGGGAAACCCGATCTGGGTCACGGCACCAATGTAATGCCCGGGATTCGAACCCGGATCTCCCATGTGAAAGTCCAACAATCGACTTTGGAGGCCATCACGGCACACACACGCACAGTGTCTCATCATGACATCATGTTCTAGTTTCAGTGGTGTTCAACATGTAGGTCAGGTGGATCCATAGGGGTCCCCACATAGTTTTTGTTTTTTTAATTTTAATTGTATTTATTTATGTATTGCGATTTTCAAAATACTCTGCAGTCTATATATATATATATATAACTAAATGTAATGACTACTACAATTTGTAGTAGCCTGTCAGGATGCCAACTCTCTCTCTCTCTTTCTCTCTCTCTCTCTCTCTCTCTCTCTTTCTCTTTCTCTTTCTCTTCTCTCTCTCTCTCTCTCTCTCTCTCTCTCTCTCTCTATATATATATATATATATATATATATATATATATATATATATATATATATATATATATATATATATATATTATATATATATATATATATATATATATATATATATATATATATATATATATATGCTGTATATCAGGAATTAACAGGAGGCGCCCCATCGTGACGTATGCCACAGCAGGTGGCCAAAAGGTCACAACGGGTGGGCAAACGGTTGCAACAGGTGTCCAAACGATCGCGACTGATTTGTTATTTTTCAACTTCTGTGAAATCATGTTGTGGTCGCGACCATTATGCATAACAATCACGAATGTTATGAGTTAACAGTCACAAAACTGTGTCCAAACTCACCAATGGTTATAGAATATATTTGTCCTGATTAGAAAGAGTTTATATAAAAATACATACAATACTCACCACAGTTAACTGTCCACAATGTCCCAACAATCATGAATGTTACTATGGAATACATATTATAGCTGTCTGTTAACTATGCAATAGAATGAACCAGCTGCAGCCTCAACGGAGATAACAGAAGGTGATGGTGATAGTCTCAGGACATTGCTTTATAGGTTTCAGTGAGGTCTGATTCCAGCAGTTGAATTGAACTGTTATTTGAGGACACTAGTTTATATTGTCGTCCAGTTCGGGTTTAAAGTCCCTCCTTTAAATCTACCATAATAATTCACCGATTGTCTGAATGTTTGTCTCTCTGAAACACTGTCGTAGCTCTTAATCTTGAATTGGCAGCTGCAACAGACCAATACGGCGTGGTAAGCACGGCTGCCAACATTATACAGTTTGAGATAGGCAATGAGAAGATGTGTGATTGCCGAGAGACAAGATAGGCAATCAGCTTTCTGGTACAAAAACCTTCCCATGTAATCTGATAGTAAGATACTGCATTTAATCCAATAATAAAAATACATGTTAGATAAACTTCTTTATCTAACAGCTCAGCCAATAGGAATGTTGTTTTCCTGACAGTGTACACTCACAAAAAAGGGCTGTGAAATAAAAATCAATAGCATGGTAGAACACACGTTGTTGATGTCAGCAATGTTTCACCATGTTAATGTTTTTTCAGACCTCCATTTTTACAGAATGGGGGACTTTCTTATTATGTCCACACAACATCTGTAAGGTATTAATGACATAGTAAAATGTTGAAAATGGGTGGAATTCCCCTTTAAAACAGATGTTGCACACACAATAGGTCTCATTTGCGCCACCATTGTGGAAAACAATATTCAATCTCCAGTTTGTTCCTCTCTGAGGCTGCAACAAGTATGTTATAGTGTAGTGAGAAGTCCACACTACAAAGTGTTAACTTAGTTTGGACTTCATGGGCCCTATTTTAATTGTCTTAAGTATCAGGCCATAAGTCTTAAGTCAAAACCTAGGGTTGTGGCAATGCTGTTTGGCTACTCACAACAGCCAAACAGTTTTGCCACACCTCCAAGTTTTGACTGATGACTTAAGACCTGATACTTGCCTGTTATCACTAGTGCTGCACGCTATAGGCCTGATTTTGGGGTTCGAGCCTTGCCAGAAATGTGCGAACGTTCGCTTCCAATTAAGTCATTAAAAGCATGCTGTCTGCTTGCCCTTTTCTCTTTACTATTAAAATCGCGGATGTTGTCAACGTTCGGGGGAGTTTTCTACACTCACAAGATGTGATTGTGAATACATCATAGTGGGGACGAGGGTCAGTGACGGTGACGGCCCACAGCTTTCCTGGGAGTTTGGAGCCGGTGTACGGATCCGACAAGGATAACGCACACTGTTTTAATTGGTTCCATGGCGTGCTGGCTGTGGGCTGCTGACTCCCGTGAGGCGGTGGTCTGTCGGTTCGTTTGGTTATTTACAAACATGTTTACCAATATTACTCTCCTGTTTTTGATGTTATTGTCACAATTTGTCCCATGATCTATAATCCATTCACCCAGTGTCCTCGCTTTCCAACGGCAGACAATGAATGTTGGTCAGTCAGTCATCGTATAGTATAGACGGAGTTACGCAAACTCTGTTGACTTCAGGGCCAGTCTAATGGCAACTCTCCTACATAGAGTATGGGCCACCCTCATTGAAAACAAGACACCAGAGAGCCAATCAGAGCCACTACAAAAACAAGTGGACTCCTGTAATGGGCCTGATGGGTGTGATTGGTACCACACTCTACTTGACAAATAGAGAGTGTGGTGCAGAGGAGAGAGAGACCTGTGTACTATTGTGAAGATAGCCTGATTGTGAGACTCTGACAATTTAGTGGGCGGGGACGGGGTCCAATGGAGTGAACAGGTTCTGTGGGATGAACCAGGCTAATGTGAAGGGGTGTGGAAGGAGAGATCTAAGGTGCCAGAAACTTTAGTATTAGTATCAAAGTTATCCTAACTACAATTTACAAGCTGCAGCCAAGTACGGCGTGTTGGGACACTGGGGGGAACGATATCATCAGTGCCGCCTTGGATTCATATATAAAATTCCGGGCAATAATGAGCATTGAGAGTGAGATGATTCCATGTTTTGTTGGATTACTGGTTGGGGTACACCTTATAGGCTGGGGTACACCTAACTTTCACTTCATGTCAATCTAAGGAGCTTTACTGAGGGAACACAAATCCCCCTTGTTGACTCAATGAGCCCTTACTGATGTAGCTACGTGTCCATGTTTAGTCTGTGAGGGCTATCCTCTATAGCCCTCACAGTCCCAAATGAGCCCTTCGCTAAGTCCCTCCCCAATCTGGCCTTGTCCAAAGTGCATCAATAATACCCAAAGTGAGCACGGAGAGAAGAAGTTGAGATTGGCAGCTCGGGTCTCAGATGGTGCTGTTCATTTCACAGAGTAGCAGCTACACATCCTCACAGCCTAAAAGGTAAAATTTGCCTTTTATCCAGACCATGGATAAAAGGGATGTGTTGGTAGCAGCATACAAGCAGGAATAAAGCATATACACGGGCCAAGTCAAGCCGGAGCTTGACCTGGACACAGCCGGCCACAAGGAAGTGACTCACCAGACTAAACAAGGATTCACATTTGACAACATGAATACACATTTACTCAGACAATTGTCGCCAACGGTTGCTCTTTGAACCAATGCAAATATAGTCATACATTCAAATTAAAGTCCTTTGTAACTCACCTGTCTTTTCATGTCAACACTTCATTGTCACCTAAAATGTTTCTGTTTATCTCCTGTGCTCACCTGAAGGTCTGACCAGTTGAAGTTGAAAGGTTGTAGAGGTGTAAGTGAGTGAGTGGATCTCTGGAAGTAAAAGAGAAGCAGATATGCAAGCAGACATACCGTACAGAGAGAGCGAGATAATAAATATAATAAAATGTATGAGAGTGGTCAATGTTTTTGCTATTCCAATTTCTGCGATGGGTGGAATAACTGGATTGGCTCATCAACCTTGGTATTGGTTTTATAGTAGGATTCTTATCATTTTGCCAGTGCTTCAGACAAGAGATGGTTGATTTTGTGCAAATGCTGTATAAGAGTCCAGAACACACACACATACTGTAAATCGTATAAATCATGGAGTAGCTCTTCCATGTCCGGCGCTGGGAGTCTGGTGCAACACACAGGTCCTGTGCCTCCTGGTGAGAGCAGGATTGGGCCTGGTGAGACGTAGGAGGGGCACGGACAGGTGTCAAACCACAGAGCCTAGTCCCTCCACGCATCAGAACCTCCCAGTTTTGGCGGAGTATTTCAGGGGCGGTGGATTGGACGGCCTTGGCCTTTCCCTTGTGGGACTGATCAGGGGTAGCTACTGGGACGTGAGTCGGGGCGTCATGAACCCCGGCTGGGTCACCTGAGTTAGGGGTATGATGTTCGAGAGACCCGAAACCCCAATGAGCTTGGGATACATCACTGAAGACACGTCCCAGTTTGCATCCATTCGATGTATTAAAAAACCGACCAACCTATTTATAGTGACTCATAGGAATAGACTACGTGACAACCAGGGAAAGACTTGGTGACCACCGGAGAGACGGGTGGCAGCCGGAATGTAGACGGCACCCGGGTTAGCAGTATGGGCTAGCGCCCCAGCCTGTGTCGTCCGTGAGGAAGACGCCCAAAAAACCCTTGGTTAGTCCTTTAGGAGGGCCGTTTGTCCACCGCTCATGGAGTCTCTTCCATGTCCGGCGCTGGAGTCTGGTGCAACGCACAGGTCCTGTGCCTCCTGGTGAGAGCAGGATTGGGCCTGGTGAGACGCAGGAGGGGCACGGACAGGTGTCAAACCACAGAGCCTAGTCCCTCCACGCATCAGAACCTCCCAGTTTTGGCGGAGTATTTCAGGGGCGGTGGATTGGACGGCCTTGGCCTTTCCCTTGTGGGACTGATCAGGGGTAGCTACTGGGACGTGAGTCGGGGCGTCATGAACCCCGGCTGGGTCAACTGAGTTAGGGGTATGATGTTCGAGAGACCGGAAACCCCAATGAGCTTGGGATACATCACTGAAGACACGTCCCAGTTTGCATCCATTCGATGTATTAAAAAACAGTCAGCGCATGCACACATACACGCAAACCAAACATGCACATGCGTGTGTGCGCGCATGCAAATATGGCACACACACACACACACACACACGCACACACACACACACACACACCCACACACACACACGGACACACGGACACGGTACACACGCACGCGCACACACACACACACACACACACACACAAACACACACACACACACACACACACACACACACACACACACACACACACACACACACACACACACACACACACACACACACACACACACTCATTGTCTCAACTGATAACAAAAGGCAATGGTAGGCGCGGGACATTGCTTCACGGGTTTCAGTGACGTCTTATTTCGGCAGTTTAATTGACCTGTTATCTGATCGGTTATTGCAGTTTATATTGTCGACCTGTTTGACTTGGGTCTAAAGTCCAGCATGTGAATATGAGTGCTGCCTTTTTAGGAGACATAACAGCATCTAATAATCTAACTATCCTAATAATTCATTCAAAATGTCTCAATAACTGTCTCTCTGAAATACTGATTCTAAAAAATTCTAAAATGAGATATCCACAATTGTCTGACCATTCACAATGCCTGCCATTGAGATTACCGTAATTACCGTGACCGTGGCACAAGATAAAACAAAAAATGTTGCCAGGAATTATGACATTGTTTACCCACTTCCTGGAATAAAGCTGGTCATATTAAAATACAATTCATGGTTTTATGATCACCAATCCAGGAATATTGTGTCCATCTTGCTGATTGACAGCTAAGAGCAACTGATATTTTAAGTTCTAACTATTTGCCTGCCTTGGGATGTGTAGCACCCAGCCATGAGCCAGCCACAACAGCCCCGCCAATCGGGCTCAGCCCGATTGGCCCGACTTGTTGTGTGTTGGACTGGCGAGTGGGAGTCCCGGGTTCGATCCCCACTTCTGCGTAATACTACACATGCAAATGGTCTGCCTTGGCATGAATATAAATGTGGGTGCCACGATAGGAAAGATAAGAACATTATGACCAGGTGAACCAGTTCTGCTTCTACATTCTGTGAAAGGTTGTCACGCCGCAGGGAAATTTCATCTTAGAGACAGTAATTGTTGAGTATTACTGTTAAATATCCATAATTTGCTAAAGACTGATTAAAATAAAAAGCTGTCAGTCTAATATTGCATTACCATTACCATTCCAAAATAGTTTCTGTAAAATGTTCCAGTATCTCCCCGCAGTTCTTGTACATATATTGGACTATTGTTATGTTCTATGAAGACTGTTGAACATGTATGTGTTCACCCAAATACTGAATACAGAAATTTGTCGAAACTTGTATTTAGCCAAATTAAAATGGACTCACTTCATTGCATCTCAACTCAAGAATGTATGCCATTCCATTTCCCTGCATTGCATTTCTTAGATGTTTTAAGATGATGTAAAAAGGATGTGGATATGTTTTTAATACTGCACTTGAATGAATACAACACTGTCCTAACTTGTTTCCAAAACCCTGTTCATAGGGGATGGGATTCAGTGCATGGACTGGACATTAGAATACGGTTTCATAATTTCCACCTGTGTAGGGCACCATAGCACAGCCTGCCAGAAATCAATAGTAGAAGAAGAAGAAGAAGAAGAAGAAGAAGAAGAAGAAGAAGAAGAAGAAGAAGAAGAAGAAGAAGAAGAAGAAGAAGGCCATTTTTACCATAGAGTAATAAAATAACAGAGGCCGGACTGGAGCGATAGCCCCGCCCCCTTGTTATTCATTTCAATACAAGTTGCTCATTGGCGCTTTGAAGCACCCGGAAGACCGCCGGAAGTGCGCCTATTTCCGCATTGGGGCACCAAAATTTGGTGCCCCAATGCGGAAGTATTTCTCCATGAACGCGCCCGACGCAAGGGATTATGGGAACCATGAACGAGCGCCGTCGCGCACGAGCAAAGGAAAAAAACATCAAAAAGCATCAAAAAACAAGCTTGTGGGTTTGCATTGAGCTTATTATCTGTCATATAATACATCCGTTGTGTTTTGAGAGGTAGTATATGACGTGAGGACCGCTGGTTTATTCAGAAAACAACTTAAAAACAAACTGCCCTGTCCACGTGCACAAAGCAAACGAGCGTGCGTGCTCTCGGGGCGTTCGTGCATGAATTCCACCCGCCTGCAGTACCAAACTTGGCCACCAGCGCAGGGATCTTCAAGCCTGGAGGCGCTGTCTGCCGGTGTGATTTTGACTCTGTTCCCCTCACAGGGTGAAGGAGAAACCTGGTAGGCCTTGTTTGTTGGCTGCTAATCCTGCTGGTGGCTTTTGTCTGAGCACATGCATGTTGTTACTAGTGTTTTCTTTTAGCCCTTTTAGTCTGACATTGTTTTATTTGATGTATATATTTATTTTCAGTCTTCAAACCACAAACAGACGAGTGATGGTTGCTGCTACTGTGTCTAGAGACATGGAGATGCTGATAAAACGGTATACATTTTATGCGCTTTATGAATCAACATGTAAACCAGGTTTCAGTTTGTAACACTGCTGTCTTTTCTTTTAGCAGTGGTATTAGTGATGACCCTGCTGCCCTTACCTGCATTGGTTGTGCCATTGTATACTGTTTTCACTGCAAACCAAAGTAGCTTTTATTGTCCCTTTTTAATGATGATGATTTAATGCAGTGTTTATTTGTAATGCACAACTAGGGCTGGCAACTAATGTGTCTTTGTGTTTCTTTAGAGACCTGTCCAGCCACTGTTTTTCCACTCTTAGTTTAACGTTTTTGTTTATTCAAATTATTTGTTTCATTTATAGTATGGGCATTTAAGCAATATTTGAGTTGACTTCATATTGGCTTGTTGGCTACTAATGTAACCTTGTTAAAGGCCGAGTCCGCCCTGCTGCACATGGCACTTTCTCTACTGTTAGAACTGCACTGTGGGACCTCTGGTTTTATTGGTGTGTATTTGGTAAACCTTGCACTCCATGTTTTGTATTGATTTGTTGTGTTTTAGTAGTTTTGGTACTAGGCCTGTCCCCTTTCTTCCTCCAGATTGGAAATTAACTGTGCACGGGCCGACCCGCCCTTCATTAGGAGAGCCAGTTAAAGGGGAGTTCCACCCATTTTCAACATCTTTTCTGAGAGCGCTCTCAGAAAAAAAGAAGTGTCTAAAGAAATCCATTAACATGGTGAAAATACATCTTGGTGGTGTCATCAAGATGTTTCACCATATTAGTGGTTTTCTTCAGGCCTCCATTTCTTGGGAACACAGAATGGGGGAACCTTTTTTTGAAGTGCTGCAAAGCACTTCCCTTAAACGGTTTACAAGATGTGTGTGTGTGTCTGTCTGTCTGTCTGTCTGTCCCTGTCTGGCTGCGTGGAGCTCTGCGTGGAGCTGCGTGGAGTGAGTGGAAACGTCCCATTGTGCTTGTTTCTTTGACCATGTGGCAACATCAACATGCATAGCAGTGACCGTCGCATAGACGATGCAGTGTTGCCAACTGCCAAAATCCAAAATGCACTAGTGGCACTTCCAAAATGCACTAGAATGCGCTAGATGCTCGCCTGGAGTGGAATATGACCATTAAATGACCATTAATCTTCTACATTCTCTAGTTGTGTAGACTTGGGCTAATCACATGATGAATCTTTTAACTCTTGAGAGTGTAAAAATGAAACCAAATGGACCCGTAGGGGTCCATTTGGTTTCATTTTGACGCCCCAACTCACCAGCCAAAAAGCACTAGATTTTCCGCCAGGAGTTTTTCACTATAATTTTGGCGCTATGGGGGTCTGACAAAGCGCTAAATATAGCGACAAACGCGCCAAGTTGGCAATACTGATACTATGTACAAGCTGCCGTGTGTGTCCCTGCGTGCCTGCGTTGAAGTCGGAATGGGAACGTCCCATTGTGCTTGTTTCTCTGAACATGTGGCAACATCCCAAGCACCAATACCACCACGTCACAGAAAAGCTCATTGATTGGCTAACATGGCGCTACAGACCCAGTCTCATTCGTCGAACAGAGCAGAGCCATCTAGTAGAAGGCTTGCGACATTGAGGGGGCAGAAAACAATGCGTATGATCCAATACACTTAAATGCATTCGCTAACCTCGGTTGTCCCAATTTAATACAAGTATATAGATGAGCCGCCATTGAACTGGCCCCATGAAGACGGCATAGTTTTCGCGTAACTAAAGGCTCTGGCCTCTAGTAACCACACAGCCACAGGCTATGCTCCGCCCCCTCCAGGCAGCTTTCCAGCTGAGCTCTGACCGCCCGCTCTGAAGCGTAGCGCTCAGCAAACACCAGCCAACGGTGGACTTTGGCTTAGTTATCAATAATATGTGTATATAAAATATATCTAACTCATCGAATCTGCTAGTTAGATCGATTTGGTTCTTATAAAATAGTTGATTGGTGCAAGTATACATATTATGAAGATAGCTTTTCTCATTTTGACTGCCTGGGACTTCTCATTCACTTACAATGGGCTTCGGAAGAACTCCGAATTCTAAAAACGTTTTTTTTAAATAGCGGCTGTACCTGAAATATTAGTGGAGATTTAGCATCGAAATGGGTATAAACTTATATAAACACTTGGTTTGCTAACCTACAAGTAGTCGAAAGTCATTTTCTGCTATAGATATGTCTCTCCATTCTAACCCGTCTTCAGAGAGGCTGATTGACAGCTCTCTGCTGCTGGTGGTAGTGCTGCTGCACGGAGCTACGTGCTGTCTGTCTCTACAGTGTACAAAATAAACAAAATCATTGATGGTTATCTTGTTCCAGAACACTGAAAGTGATCAATTTCCCCCTTAATGCATAGAATGGTTAGGTGTAATGACATTTATTCTGTTTGCACAGACAAGATTTAAATAAATAATATTGTCAACACCAAAATAGTGCGATACCAGGGCCCAAGGCAAGCCAGTGGATCCCAAACGTTTTTATGTCAAGGACCCCCAAATTGACATTCAGGACCATACGGTCCCATTAACAAATGAGGGAGTCCAGGGACCCCCAAATATCGATTTGGATGGTTCTAGCAGCAATTCTCAACCTGTTTAGTTTCAGGGACCACTGAGTTACAACAACATGGTTATAGTGTGGTTACCACTGGCATATTTTCTGCATTGAAAATAACCCATAATTTACTGTATTCAGTATTAGTTCCCAATCCATTTACAGTTTTAAGGTAGTGGTGCTGTGGACTTGCATTTGCCATGCAGGCTTATAGCCCCAATTATTCTAAAGTGTGTTTCAGTATACTGTAGCCGCACACGCAGCACTTCATTTCACACGGGTGTGATTTTTTTTATCATGTCCAACCAGCACCCCTAGGGTATACTAATGACATATTAGAATGTTGAAAATGGATGGACTTCCCCTTTAAACTAGTCACTTTATTGTCTAGCTTGATCAAGCCAAAGTAGCTACTTAGCTTGCCTGGTCAAGCCAGTTATACACTTGTCACTTGTTTTATCTTGTCCTAAGATTTTAATGCCTTGAAATCAAGTATTGTAATAAAGTTAAGTTTTTCCACACAATGCCTCTTGTAAATTGTTCCTGTTAAATGGGAAGTTGTCAGTTATAAGTGTATTCTAGGGGTTCCTCTTGCCCCCCTTAAAAAGCAGGAGGTGGTGTAGTCAGGCCAAATCACCCAGTTACTACATTATATGTTAAGCTATGTTCTAGTCTGTTCAAGTCTGAAATCTGAAGAGAAATTGTTTCTCAAACATTTTTATGTCAAGGACCACCAGGTTGTTGTGTATTTGGTCATGGACCCCCGTCTGCGATACTTTATGTTTATTCCACAGACCCAAATATAAGATTTATGTTTGTTAAAATGTTTCAAAGAATATTTAGAATGTTTAATCTCTGCCGTCTCTCGGTCTGTCTCTCTCTCGTCACAGTTCTTGTCTGTCTGTCTCTCTCGCTTGCCTATACATACTGGCTAGAGAGGTGGTGTCACAGCTACGATTGCACGATTTCCGTGCCCTGATTGGATCTCACTGACCTATTGGTTAGCATGTCGGTTAGCCCCCTGCTGTGCTGCATCACATCATTTTGAGCAAAAAGTCCTTGAAGTATGGCCGCCATGATGTGGTACTCCAGGCTTTCAATTTGTCACAGCAAAGACAAACTGGAAGCCTGGGTATCAATACTCTCTCTCTCTGGGCATTTCCAAAATATGGCTCTTTTTCAGTGCTGAAAGACTATTGGTCTGATTCTGTCCTGGATGCATTGTTAGGAGTCTTCCTGACTTCTCTTGCAAAACTCTGAATGCCTTTGGCATAGAAAGCTCTTCTTGCTTCCTCTTTCAGTTCAGTAATCTCTCTCTCTATCTCAGAAGAAAAACACATTTGAAAAAACATTTTGAAATGAGCGGAGGAAGTCAATAAAAGTCGAGAAAATATAAACAAATGAAAATGAGGAAATAAAATAAAGATATTGGGGAACAGTAACTGTGAATTGTGATGTTTTGTTGGCAGACTGTTGCGTGTTGTTTTGCATTGACTAGTCTGAACAAGTTGGCTTGGTCTGCAGTCACCCATAGAGTCTGAAAACAATAAAGCAGCTGATTTGAAAATGGTCAACATGACCTACAGTAGGCTACAGTATCTGTCACTGTCAAGTTGTATTCAAAACAGTATACTCTGGAGCTGCCTACTTTGAGTAGGGCTGTGCTGCCTCCTCGAAATTATTTGTCCCCATTTTGATGGCCTAGGCCAGGAGTGCCCACACTTATTTTACTGGAGAGCTACTTTTAAAATGGTCAACATGATCTACTACCCCCAAAAATGACAAACAAGGGGAAGAACAAGGGAACAAAGACAAACAAGGGGGAAAAGCCTTCCTCCTGTATGGAAGTGGTACATTTTTTTTTTTTTCTAATTTTATACTGACTCTGGAAAACAAAGCATTTTGCTACTCAGAAGCAGTGAAGAGTTTTGTGATATTTGTTTATAATTGTTTTATATTATTATTTAGGGGGCATATGTGGTGTACCTGCACAGCATATAGTGGAAGATCACAATCCACCTTTTGGGTACCCATGAAGAAAATTGTCAGTCCAATGGTTATGCACATTAAGCCAGATGTGCATGAAGAGACGGCAAAATCATTTTTTCGATGGTCGCGACTAGTGATAAATGAGTCCAATAGCAATGGTGGGGACCGGTGGTATCGATTGGCAAACCGCTGACCTTTTTATTAGTGTCCTGTGTGGGCACAGAGTGGACATACAGCTGTAGCAAGGAGAATGCATGGCAAGAGTGATCACTCTTGTATTGTATAGTGATTAATACGGTATAAACATCCCCACCTTGGTCTGTCTGGACAGCTGTCTTATAGAGTGCAGCTGGACCATACTATACAACTAACAGCATCACACACAATAAAAGGGTTAGCTGGTCACTTCGCACCACATTTAGAGCATGCAGATTTGCAGTTAAAAGAAAATTGGCAGTATGAAATCTTTCCTCTCAACCGACAGAAACAGCAATAAACCTGTGCTTCTTGATAGCCTACAATACTAATCAGACAAAAATCATCACAATATACTATACTAAGCAATCAAAATAAGAACCAGCCATTAGCAGTAGTTTATTTGAATAAAAGCACTTCATGGCAATCATACAGGCTAAGCATATTCCAACTACAATACTATATTTGTCACTTTGAGTACAGAAAATGTGAGCAAAAAATAAAAAAAAAAAAAAAAAAAAAAAAAAAATCTAAAATTTGTAGACCTGCCATTTCTATAGCATGTACAGATTCAATATACATGGCATGTATTACAGCTGATGCTGCCTTCTGCTGTCTGTGGTTTTTCTTCTCTCATTCCCCTCGCTCCTCTGGGTGCGTTCTATGGTGATAGAGAACACACATGTGAGCAAAAACACACACACACACACACACACACACACACACACACACATACACACACTCACACACACACACACACACACACAGGCCATGGTTTGTAGCCAGGTATGGTGTGTCTTCTCATTGGCTGCATGGCAGCAAATCAGACCTGAGCCTGGGCTTACCAAATAATTACCCAAAATAAATAAAACCAGCCATCAAGAGCTTCAACTTGTGATGAACAAAGTAGGGAGTACAGTAACATTTGGTGATTTCTGTAATTTTTGAATAGCAGGTTTTAATTATGAGTAATTATTTAGTTAGCCCAGGCCCAAGTCTGGTGGTAGGCCTACAGGCTTTCGGCCTACACACAAGGCCCCAGATCTGATTTGCTGCCATGCAGCCAATGAGCACAGCCCAGACCTGATTTGCTGACATGCAGCCAATGAGCACAGCCCCAGACCTGATTTTCTAATTTCCAATGAGAAGACTTGCACCTGGCTAAACCACAGCGATCGAGAATACCAGCCATTTACTAAAATGATATATGCTGAAGACAATATCCGTCGCAGTAGTTTGTATTGGAAGGGGACAGGGCAGCTAATATGAATATCAAGTATAATACACTGAATTGAGTAAACCGAAAAAAAAAAAAAAATCACACCCGTGTGAAAGAAAGTGCTGCGTGTGTGGTGGTCTTCACCAGCTGTGTGCGTGCTAAGCGGCACGATTCTCAAGATATCTGCGTGTCTGCATGCTAACCGGCACGGTTTTTGCTGCTCATTGCTGCTTGTTTCTCTGTTATTGCTAACCGGCACGGTTTTTGCTTGTTTCTCTCTTATGTGGCAACTTGCTTGTTTCTCTCTTATGTGGCAACATGCAGAGCAAACCGTGCCGGTTAGCACGCAGACACGCAGATATGTTGAGGTCGTGCCGGTTAGCACGCACACAGCTGGTGAATCGTCTAAGGAAGTGCTTGCTACGCAGCACTTAAAAAAAGTCTGGGTGTTTGCACAAGGCTGAGTACACAATAAAATTACGTTCTTGTGGGTTAGGGTTAAGTAATGGTTTTAGAGTATTGTTTCATATGTTTTTATTTCTTTTGGCTTTATTTTGATTGCATTTGTAGCACTTTGACATTCTGTAGAATGTATTATTATTAGTATTATTGTGTGTGTGTGTGTGTGTGTGTGTGTGTGTGTGTGTGTGTGTGTGTGTGTGTGTGTGTGTGTGTGTGTGTGAAATATCCCTTCAACAAGGCAGTCTGTGTACAGTGAGTAAATATATAGGAGAAAAACATGTGGCCTAAAGTGGCCCAAGTGCATATTTTCATACCATTTTGTTTTAGGTCAGCATATTATCAGTGGTACTGGAAGTTTCACTCTTGTTATCTGGAAATAAAATGACAATGGGCAATGATGTATTAGGTCAGGTACTAGATACTAGATACAGATACTAGACTTTGGAGGCCATCATGGCCACCTGCTACACCTCTACCCGTTATGTTTTACTTTTACTTAATGGCTGGCGCATGCCTCTCCCCTCAGCCTCACGTTTTTCTCTTTTTTCTGTCCCCTCACGCCAAAAACTCCTAAGTTTCTATATCTAAGTTCTATATGATCACCAAACCTCCCAAACCTTTTGCTGTATGGTGCATTTATAAAGGAAATTGCAAAAAAAAAAAAAAGAAAAAAAAAAGAAAAAAAAAAAAAAATCATCTTCTTGATGAATCATATCTCGGTCAATTCTGGACCATTTCTTCAAAGTGCTGTGTGATTGTCAAACATCAACCTCCTATTTGATAGCATGAGCGGGTATTCTCTACGAAACGGATCAAGCAAATATTAATGAATTAATAATAAACGAAACGTATCTATCAGGAATTCTGTGAACTGAATCAGCAGCAGCAATGTGTTAATTAATGTCTTTAACTATATTATATAGCTTACGTAAACACAAGGGAGTGTCAGACAGCAGGCAATCTACAGCTGTCTATAGGACAATCAATAAATAAGGAGATGAAGTGAACTGATGCAGCAGCTGTTCCACTTGGACATCTCCAAGGCGCACAGACGTACATGCGCTCTGCATTCTCATATAGGTGATTGGGTGCTTTTAAATCCCGTTATCTATTACCCAAATCTATTCGACGTAAATATCAATTTAAGGGACTGCGTGTGCCTTTGACCACACCTCCAGTCGTAAATAAAGGTGTCAGCATTAGGAATAGTGGCTAAGACGAGAAGTAATAAGGGAATTTGTGGCTGGCAGCGGGCCGCGTCACGGACAGCGCATGTTACGAAAATCGGGGCAGGTATTGGATGTTATATGCCTAGTCTTAACGTTAAAGAGACTACTAAACTAAAGGCCACTACTAAGCAAACAAAATAATGTTATTGTAAAATGATTCCAACCTTGTCTTTTCCTCACGTAGATGATCCCAGCCAGTGAGACTCCCGCCACCACCAGCAAACTAGCAACAACACTACCAACAATAACTCCAATGTTTGGTCCAGAGCAGCCAGGGAGTTCAGAGCGGTCTAAAACCCAGACATTATAGTGTAATTACATTGACATGGTTTATTGGTAACATTTTGTCCAGACTTTGTAAACAGGGTCTTTCTTTAACAGAGCATGCATGCAAGTTACACTATCATTAAATATTAAATAAAATAAGTAAAAACTTGACATGTGAAGATTAAAAAATGATCCAATGGCATAACGCAAACAAGCCTCTTACCCCAACACTTGATCTGGTGCCTGCCACTTGCAGGGTCTATCACCTCACATGTGAATCTGGCAGAGTCACACCTTAAAATCTCCACTCGATTCATGATCTGGTAAGTGCCGTCACCGTTGGGTCGAACACCTGTAGTGTTCAAGCCGTCCTGATGATCCACCACCCTCCCATCTTTCCTGATGTTCAGGGTAGCTCCTTTGTTCAAGGTAACTCCTTTGAGGAGGAATCCTGTTGCCATGCAGTATAAAGTGATGAAGTCTGGATTCTTGTTTTTCTTCTCATACACATGGAGATCTGCAGCTGGGTGGGAAAACACAAAGACACATTTTACCCACAAGGCATTGTAAGGATTTTTGTTTTACTTTTTTTTTTTTAACTATTTTATTTATTTATTTATTTTGTTATTATTATGTTTTGTTTTATTATGTCTTATTTTATTCTGTTATTAATTCACAGGTTCCTTATTAATTTGTCAAATGTTTATTTGGGTGGGATAATTTAAAATCAAATTTGACTCAACATTTTAGTCAAATTTGACATTTTCCAGAAATATTTTACTATGGTTTATTATGACTCTTTATAGAGCCATGACTCTTTATAAAACAATATTTATTGATTAACCAATACATATTGTTACCAAAAATGTTCCACTTTACGAAATCAGTGTTTCTATTTTAATCTCATCCAGTCATTCTATCATTCTTTTGATAAAGGATAATATTTTGATATTTTGTGGTCTTTTGGTATTTTTATCCATCCTTGTGTAACCTGTAAAGCACATTGATCTGCATGTACTGTACATACAATGATTATATAAAATCATATACTCACTGCTGTTCTTGAGTTGGTCTTGCCCCCAGTCATTGGTTAGACGCATGTTGTTGACACACACCACCATCAGGTAGTATTGTTTAGAGTCGTTCCACACCTCGTCTTTGTCCCACACCTCCTTGGTGGGAACTGCAAGGTCAACATGTGCGATCCAGCTCTTATTCACATAATCAAAGGAAATGAAGTCATCACCATTATATCCGTATTCCCATTTGGCACTGATGAACTTGAATCCTCCAGCTTGTTTCTCAGCTGTGCAGCGAAGCATACGCTGCCAACTGTTTAAACCTGGTGAAAAGGTTAAAAATAAAATGACGGGGAGTTTCAACAACTTATGAAGCATCATAACACGTTAAGGTCATAACTCTTAAAGTAATGCAATACTTGACTTTAAGAGTAATTAATACTGAGTCAACTATAAAACATATATTACGACTATTATAACTCTATGTGATATAGGGCATTAACTAAATATTCGACTATTCGAATATTCGACTAGCAAAACACTATTCGACTATTAATTCATTATTCGTTATTCGCTAATAATAATTTTTGATATAAATTTTTCTTTTTTCTGCAGCAGTCATTGTGGATATGTGCTGTGGTGTTTGGTAGTGATTGTTGGTTGATTGCTTGATTTTTGTGTCATAATGTAACTGGGCCACAGTAGTGTAATAGGCATGCATTGTTTCAATGGGAAGTCCAGAATCACACATTTTATTAGCTAAAAAACAAATGTATACAGTACAGTATATCACTATAGACTAGTCGCCAATTATTCGACAACCAAAGTATTCGATTCGACTAGCAAAAAACGTGTTTGGTTAATGCCCTAACGTGATATGAAATGGTTTGATGGCTACCAGTGACATTGCTAGGTCCCATGAGGATCTCCAAGTTGACTTTGGTCTTCTCCTCATTCCCCTGGTCTACCTGGGTTAATGTATCCCAGTTATCCTTATCCACATTCTCCTCCATCCACGGCTGCCTGGGGACAGTTCTCCTAATAGAGCTGTCATAGTACATAACCATTCTATCATCCAGCAGGTAGATGGCTGTGTACTCATGGATGCCTGGGAGGTTTGGGACAGGCTTGGATAAAGCTGTATAGATTTCGGTGTAATTGTGGATCTCTGGAAGTAAAAAGAAAGAAAAACAGGTAAGCAAACAGAAATACTGTACGGACAGAGAGAGAATAAATATAATAAAATGCATGAGAGTGGTCAATATTTTTGCTATTCCAATTTCTGTGAAATATTTCATATTTTGTTTCAAGTTATAAAATCGAGGGAAGAATTGGAGTAGTTGATCAACATTAGGAGGTGTGTGCAGGACAGTGGTGTTTTTTGCCAGGACAGTTTTTTTTGCCAATACTTTAGACTAGACTAGAGTCTCTTGTAATAAGAAACTTTGTAAACAGGGTCTTTCTCCCTCAGAGCATGCATGCAAGTTACCCCATCAATGGCGTTGGAACAACAGATGTTCAGGAGGCGGAGAAACACACATTGGCTCTACCCTTCACGCCATTCTCCGCCCCACACCAATTTACCTAACTCTATTTATACCCGCCCAATACCACCCAGAAACCTTCGCGGTTATCCTGCCACGCAGCACTGCACACAAGCCACAGACCTACAGGCTTTCGAATTGACTTGATCCACTGTTCTGCTTTTACTCACCGTCGCCCACGGAAACCACTTTTTCCGCGCGTTCTTTGCGACTCCCGAGTCCCGGCGCTAGCCGCGGCGTCCTCGCCGTCCTCCAGCAAAGCCGCCCGCCTTCCACCGACCCCCGCCACGCCACGGCTCCCGGCGCCAGCCGCGCCGTCCTCCACTCCTCCTCCAGCTCCGTCTTCGCCCCGCGTTCGCCGGCGCTCCCTGGTCCGTCCCTCCACGCGGCACCGGCTCGTCACGCAGACGCCCTCCCGGGTCCCGCTCCGACTTTCAAACCGGCACGCCGTCACCCTCATTGCTGGGCCTTTGCAGTGTTGATGACGCCCCTCGGCGCCGAGATGACTGCTGGCCGAGCTGTACAATCCATCCGCCCTACCACGAAGCTAAGTTTCTTGCTACATCTACACGACCCTCTTCTTTCTTTCACGACTCACGTAGCTCATGTTTTTTCGCCTGGCATGCCATCGCATCAGGCTTCGCAAGCCGTCTCACGGCGCGTAACGTCATCTCTCAGTGACAGCTGCTACGGTGTCCTCCTAGTCCAGTTCCTACATGTCCCTGAAATTTTCTGGTAGTCCAGTTCCTGCAGTGTCTCCAAATATGTTGCTATCCCGGTTCCTACCATGTCCCCGTGATATTTTGGTAGTCCAGTTCCTACCGTGTCCCCAAAATATTTTGGTAGTCCAGTACCTACCGTTTTCGACATTTTGGTGGTCCTGCACCATGTACCCAAAACTGGACCGTGATGTTCACCCGACCCTCACCCTCACCCTCACCCTGCTAGGGCCTCCGCAGCCAACCCTCACCTTGCACCCTCACCCCGGTACGGCCTCCGCATCCAACCTTCACCCTGCACCCTCACCCTGCTACTGCCTCCGCAGCCACCCTCATCCTGCCACTGCCTCCGCAGCCACCCTCATCCTGCCACTGCCTCCGCAGCCACCCTCATCCTGCCACTGCCTCCGCAGCCACCCTCACTCTGCACCCTCGCCCTCCTACTGCCTCCGCAGCCACCCTCATCCTGCTACTGCCTCCGCAGCCACCCTCACCCTGCACCCTCACCCTCCTGCTGCCTCCGCAGCCACCCTCATCCTGCCACTGCCTCCGCAGCCACCCTCATCCTGCCACTGCCTCCGCAGCCACCCTCACCCTGCACCCTCGCCCTCCTACTGCCTCCGCAGCCACCCTCATCCTGCTACTGCCTCCGCAGCCACCCTCATCCTGCCACTGCCTCCGCAGCCACCCTCACCCTGCACCCTCACCCTCCTGCTGCCTCCGCACCCACCCTCATCCTGCTACTGCCTCCGCAGCCACCCTCATCCTGCTACTGCCTCCGCAGCCACCCTCACCCTGCACCCTCACCCTCCTGCTGCCTCCGCAGCCACCCTCACCCTGCACCCTCACCCTCCTGCTGCCTCCGCAGCCACCCTCACCCTGCACCCTCACCCTCCTGCTGCCTCCGCAGCCGCCCTCATCCTGCGCCCTCACCCTGCCACTGCCTTCGCAGCCACCCTCACCCTACTACGGCCTCCGCGGCCAACTCACCCTCACCTTCCTACTGCTTCCGCAGCCACCCTCACCTTGCGCCCTCACCCAGCTACTGCCTCCGCAGCCACCCTAACCCCGCTACGGCCTCCGCGGCCAACTCGCTCTGCACCCTCACCCTGCTACGGCTTCCAGCCACTCTCACCCTGCTACGGCTTCCAGCCACTCTCACCCTGCTACGGCTTCCAGCCACCCTCACCCTGCACCCTCACCCTGCTACGGCCTCCGCAGCCACCCTCACCCTGCACCCTCACCCTGCTACGGCCTCCGCAGCCACCCTCACCCTGCACCCTCACCCTGCTACGGCCTCCGCAGCCGCCCTCACCCTGCACCCTCACCTTGCTATGGCTTCTGAGGCCGCCCTCGCCTTGCTGCGTTCCAACCACCCTCGCCCTGCTACGGCCTCCGGCCACCCTCACCCCGCACCCTCGCGCTGCTACGGCCTTCGGCCACGCTCACCCTGCGCCTTCGCCCCACTACGGCCTCCGTCCGCTCTCACCCTCACCCTGCTACGGCCTCCGCGGCCACCCTCACCCTGCTACGGCCTCTGCGGCCACCCTCACCCTGCTACGGCCTCCGGCCACCCTCACCATGCACCCTCACCCTGCTACGGCCTCCGCGGCCACCCTCACCCTGCTACGGCCTCCGCGGCCACCCTCACCCTGCTACGGCCTCCGCGGCCACCCTCACCCTTGCACTTTCATCCCAACCCTTTCACCCATCCCTGCGTCCCACTCGATATCCTCTGTCCCTCCCGTCCTTGGCGCAATCGTGGACAACCTGACCACCGGCGCTCCTCATGCTCTGCCTTTAATCCCACTCGCTCTCCTCTGTCCCTTCTATCTCCAGCGCAATCGTGGTCAACCTGACCACCGGCGCTCCTCATGCTCTGCCTTTCATCTGCTCGCTTTCCTCTGTCCTTTCTATCTCTGGCGCAATCGTGGACAACCTGTCCACCGGCGCTCCTCTCGCTCCATCCTTGACTTTCTTTCCCTTCCTCCTCCGGGCCTCCGCGGCCCCTTCAACCCTGCTACGGCCTCCGCGGCCACTCTCCCCCTGCACTTTCATCCCAACCCCTGCACCCATCCCTACATCCCACTCAATTTCCTCTGTCCCTCCCATCTTTGGCGCAATCGTGGACAACCTGACCACCGGCGCTCCTCGGGCTCCGCCCTCACTTCTTTTCCCTTCCTCCTCTGGGCCGGCCGTTCCGCTGAGCGCTGCTGCCGCCTCCGATGCCGGCTCCGCCCAAGTACCCCTCTGTTCTCTCCTGTCCTCCTCTTACCCCTCCCTCCCCAACCCAATCCCCCTTTTGCTCCCTCCGCAGCCGATCCAGGACCGCCCGGCGAGCGCCAGCCCCTCCCCACTTTTGCCCTCGCCCTGGGGAGGTCAGCTGGGCCGCTTCCGTGCTCGATCCGTCTTCCGCCCAAGCCGGTGTTGTCGCTGGTGCTGGACCGATTGGTCCTTTTGGGGCCAGTAACGCCCAGCGTACCTTAATCATAGGCTCCCCCTTACACCCGAATCCCGTCATTTTCCGTCACCACACTCAACTAGAACACCACCTGTCACCAGCCTTCACCCACCTAAAGCTGCAGAGTTCACGCACATTCACCTCTACCACAACTTCACCTAAACCCTGCCACGGTCCTCCTCACTCCTACCAGCTTCCTCTCCTTTCCCTCCTTCACTATCTTCACTTGCCTCGCTCTACCAAAGCTCGCCCCGCAGTACAGCACAGAGCTTTCACGACCGTCCACCTCACAACTTCCCCTTCCCAAGACCACCCTTCCGGCACTTACTAGTTTTCAGCCCCTACACCCTTCTACCCACTCCCCCACAACTAGAGTGCTCAGCAGCGCTACTTTTCCCCACTAACCCCTTTTCCAGCTCATCATTCACCAATCCAGCACGCGCACACCGCTGTCCATCCCCTAGCACTGCTCCAGCGTAACCACAGCCTCCTCCAGCACGGCCGGCACAAGCCATCACTGCACTTCAGACACGCACCCCTCTTCAGACACCTTCTGAAACCGCCTAAGACCCATCTCTTCTCTCACACTTTAGCAGAGTTCCAAATCGTCATACGGTACCACTCTTCCTACCGATCTGCCACTGTTTATGCTGTTTGCTACCGTCACCATTCTTTGTCCCTTCCTACCCTGTCTTAACACTGTTCTGTTTGACTCGCGTTTTACCGTTCATTATTTCTCTGCCCCGTAAAGCACTTCAAGCTGCACTTGAGTATGAAACATTCTTAATGGACAATGTAACTTCCGCTACCCCACAATTCGATCTCGCCACGCCAACCAATATCCACTTCTATAGCCCCTTCGGATGCCCAGAGTCCAACAGCCAACACCAATTGGGCCCTGCCTCCCTGACCTGGCCATCTACAACTAGCGTACCCAACACGCTAATTATCCTCTACATGGCAAACTGCCCAAAACTCATCCGCCATTCCATAAACACCCCGTCAGTCTCTTGAACCCTCTAACAATATCCTCACTAGACACCGCCAACTCTGTTTTTGCCATCCTTCAAACCCCTTCCACAAACAAAGTAAGCATTAGCCACTGCTTCCTGCTCCACCCATGCCAATCCTCTCCTTCCTAAATTCCTCCCAGAAAATTTCCAAACCACTCACCCCACTGACTAACCATCCAGCTAACGGCCTTCCTCCCAAGTGCTTATACACTGCGGATACGAACATCCACATTCCAGAATAGCATAGATTAGCAGTTGCCCTTATGTTTCTCTTTTGGGGGTCAACGTCCATGCGCACCGCAAGACGATCGCCAGACGACCTGCGCACCGCAAGATGATCGCCAGACGACCCCCTCCCCAAAGTCCCAGGGTCAGCGAGCCCCTCCGGAACCTCTACAGCCCGGCCGACGCCTCCCATGATCCATTCCATTCATTCATCCATCCATTCTATCCTAATTGTCAATAAACCACTTAAACTTCCCAATGGTGTTTCTTCCGACTAGTGAAATGGCGTTGGAACAACAGATGTTCAGGAGGCGGAGAAACACACATTGGCTCTACCCTTCACGCCATTCTCCGCCCCACACCAATTTACCTAACTCTATTTATACCCGCCCAATACCACCCAGAAACCTTCGCGGTTATCCTGCCACGCAGCACTGCACACAAGCCACAGACCTACAGGCTTTCGAATCCCACCTCCACCCCTTTCACCTCCATGGTTCATTCACCTCTCCTCTCTCCCATATCTCAGGTTCCTGCTGGGGGGTCAACGTCCATGCGCACCGCAAGACGATCGCCAGACGACCTGCGCACCGCAAGATGATCGCCAGACGACCCCCTCCCCAAAGTCCCAGGGTCAGCGAGCCCCTCCGGAACCTCTACAGCCCGGCCGACGCCTCCCATGATCCATTCCATTCATTCATCCATCCATTCTATCCTAATTGTCAATAAACCACTTAAACTTCCCAATGGTGTTTCTTCCGACTAGTGAATTAAAGATTAAAATAAATAAATAAATAAAAAATTGACATTTGCAGATCACATGTCAAGTAATAAGCCTCTTACCCCAATCCGTGATCTTGTGCATGCCATTCGCAGGGTCTATCACCTCACATGTGTATCTGGCAGAGTCACTGCTTAAAATCTCCACTTGATTCATGATCTGGTAAGTGCCGTCACCGTTGGGTTGAACACCTGTGGTTTGCAAGCCGTCCAGATGATCCACCACCCTCCCATCTCTCCTGATGTTCAGGGTAACTTCTTTAAAGAGTAATCCTGTTGCCATGCAGTGTAAAGTGATGGAGGTTGAATTCTGGCCGTTCTTGCCATACATATGGAGATCTGGTGCAGCTGGATGGGAAGACACAAGGATACATTTCAGCCACATCTAGGATTTTTGTTTTACTTTTTTTTTTATCAATAGCTGACTGGAACAAACTGCAGAAGTCCCTAAAACTTACGTCATTAAGCTTATGTGGGTTTATTTTTGGGAATTGATCTCTAGCATTTCAGCTCATCAATGTAACTCTTTTAATTAATTGCATTTTCATATTTGTATTTATGTTTTGTATTCTTCATATTCTTATTATGCCGTTGATGTCCTAGATGTCCTTGTTGGTTTTATGTACCTGTATTCGGTACATATTGAACATGGGAGCTTGCTCTCAATTGTATTTAGGTTATCATCATAGGTTATGATGATGATGGTGGTTATTTTTAAAAATTATTTTATTTCATGTTTTATTATATTCTTTATTACAACGTATATTCGATATTACTTCAAAAGTTTATTTGGAAATGATTTGACAAAATGCCTCATTTTCCAGCAATATTGTACTATGATTTATCATTGTGCTGCATCTTTTTATAAAACAAT
Source organism: Benthosema pterotum (assembly GCA_039105355.1). Classification (NCBI taxonomy): domain Eukaryota; kingdom Metazoa; phylum Chordata; class Actinopteri; order Myctophiformes; family Myctophidae; genus Benthosema; species Benthosema pterotum. The sequence goes on from CM076970.1 coordinate 43,140,620, forward strand.
ATTTATTGATTAACCAATAAAACATCAGGAATGTTCGACTTTCATATCCTAAAGGATACAGGATAATATTATTTGATATTTTGTGGTCTTTAGTGCTACCTGTAAAGCACATTGCTGTACTTACATGTACCGTATATACTACAGGTACATACAATGATGGTAGTTGTTAATTATGTCATATAAAATCATACTCACTGCTGTTCTTGAGTTGGTCTTGCCCGTAGTCAATATATTTATTTAACCAGTCAGACTCCCTCTCTGGGTAGCGTTGTTTGCCATCGTTCCACATCTTGTTTTCGTCCCATTTCCACTTGGGGGGAACTCCATGGTTGACGGAGGCGATCCAGCTCTTATTCACATGAGCAAAGGGCAGGAAGTCGATACCACTGATGAGCTTTGATTTGTCATATCCAGTTTGCTTCTCAGCTGTGCAAAACCCTGTTAAGAGTCCACAATCCACACATATAAACCAGTCATCCACACATATAAACCAGTCAGCGCACATGCATACAAATGCACCCATGCATGTGTAACGCCCGGGATTCGAACCCGGGTCTCCCCTCCCACGCGAAAGTCCAACATCTTAACCACTAGGCCAAGAGGACATCCCCTTGGTCCAGGAGCAGATACTAGACTTTGGAGGCCATCTCGACAGAGGCTGTAACTACCTGCTACACTCACCTCCCTTTTGACCTCCTTCCACAGGGAAACCCGATCCGGGTCACGGCACCAATGTAATGCCCGGGATTCGAACCCGGATCTCCCATGTGAAAGTCCAACATCTTAACCAGTAGACCAAAGGGACCCCTTGGTCCAGCGGCAGATAATAGACTTTGGAGGCCATCACGGCACACACGCGCACAGTGTCTCATCATGACAGCATGTTCTAGTTTCAGTGGTGTTCAACATGTAGGTCAGGTGGATCCATAGGGGTCCCCACATAGTTTTTATTTTTTTAATTTTAATTGTATTTTTTTATGTATTGCGATTTTCAAAATACTCGGCAGTCTATATATATAACTAAATGTAACTACAATTTGTAGTAGCTTGTCAGGATGTCAACTCTCTCTCTCTCTCTCTCTCTCTCTCTCTCTCTCTCTCTCTCTCTCTCTCTCTCTCTCTCTCTCTCTCTCTCTCTATATATATATATATATATATATATATATATATATATATATATATATATATATATATATATATATATATATATATATATATATATATATATGCTGTATATCAGGAATTAACAGGAGGCGCCCCGTCGTGACGTATGCCACAGCAGGTGGCCAAAAGGTCACGACGGGTGGGCAAACGGTTGCAACAGGTGTCCAAACGATCGCGACTGATTTGTTATTTTTCAACTTCTGTGAAATCATGTTGTGGTCGCGACCATTATGCATAACAATCACGAATGTTATGAGTTAACAGTCACAAAACTGTGTCCAAACTCACCTATGGTTATAGAATATATTTGTCCTGATTAGAAAGAGTTTATATAAAAATACATACAATACTCACCACAGTTAACTGTCCACAATGTCCCAACAATCATGAATGTTACTATGGAATACATAGCTGTCTGTTAACTATGCAATAGAATGAACCTGCTGCAGCCTCAACGGAGATAGCAGAAGATGATGGTGATAGTCTCAGGACATTGCTTTATAGGTTTCAGTGAGGTCTGATTCCAGCAGTTGAATTGAACTGTTATTTGAGGACACTAGTTTATATTGTCGTCCAGTTCGGGTTTAAAGTCCCTCCTTTAAATCTACCATAATAATTCACCGATTGTCTGAATGTTTGTCTCTCTGAAACACTGTCGTAGCTCTTAATCTTGAATTGGCAGCTGCAACAGACCAATACGACGTGGTAAGCACGGCTGCCAACATTATACAGTTTGAGATAGGCAATGAGAAGATGTGTGGTTGCCGAGAGACAAGATAGGCAATCAGCTTACTGGTACAAAAACCCTCCCATGTAATCTGATAGTAAGATACTGCATTTAATCCAATAATAAAAATAAATGTTAGATAAACTTCTTTATCTAACAGCCCAGCCAATAGGAATGTTGTTTTCCTGACAGTGTACACTCACAAAAAAGGGCTGTGAAATAAAAACCAATAGCATGGTAGAACACACATTGTTTATGTCAGCAATGTTTCACCATGTTAATGTTTTTTCAGACCTCCATTTTTACAGAATGGGGGACTTTCTTATTATGTCCACACAACATCTGTAAGGTATTAATGACATAGTAAAATGTTGAAAATGGGTGGAATTCCCCTTTAAAACAGATGTTGCACACACAATAGGTCTCATTTGCGCCACCATTGTGGAAAACAATATTCAATCTCCAGTTTGTTCCTCTCTGAGGCTGCAACAAGTATGTTATAGTGTAGTGAGAAGTCCACACTACAAAGTGTTAACTTAGTTTGGACTTCATGGGCCCTATTTTAATTGTCTTAAGTATCAGGCCTTAAGTCTTAAGTCAAACCTTAGGGTTGTGGCAATGCTGTTTGGCTACTCACAACAGCCACAACAGTTTTGCCACACCTCCAAGTTTTGACTGATGATTTAAGACCTGATACTTGCCTGTTATCACTAGTGCTGCACGCTATAGGCCTGATTTTGGGGTTCGAGCCTTGCCAGAAATGTGCGAACGTTCGCTTCCAATTAAGTCATTAAAAAAGCGTGCTGTCTGCTTGCCCTTTACTATTAAAATCGCGGATGTTGTCAACGTTCGGGAGAGTTTTCTACTCTCGAGGACGAGGGTCAGTGACGGTGACGGCCCACAGCTTTCCTGGGAGTTTGGAGCCGGTGTACGGATCCGACAAGGATAACGCACACTGTTTTAATTGGTTCCATGGCGTGCTGGCTGTGGGCTGCTGACTCCCGTGAGGCGGTGGTCTGTCGGTTCGTTTGGTTATTTACAAACATGTTTACCAATATTACTCTCCTGTTTTTGATGTTATTGTCACAATTTGTCCCATGATCTATAATCCATGCAGTGTCCTCGCTTTCCAACGGCAGACAATGAATGTTGGTCAGTCAGTCATCGTATAGTATAGACGGAGTTACGCAAACTCTGTTGACTTCAGGGCCAGTCTAATGGCAACTCTCCTACATAGAGTATGGGCCACCCTCATTGAAAACAAGACACCAGAGAGCCAATCAGAGCCACTACAAAAACAAGTGGACTCCTGTAATGGGCCTGATGGGTGTGATTGGTACCACACTCTACTTGACAAATAGAGAGTGTGGTGCAGAGGAGAGAGAGACCTGTGTACTATTGTGAAGATAGCCTGATTGTGAGACTCTGACAATTTAGTGGGCGGGGACGGGGTCCAATGGAGTGAACAGGTTCTGTGGGATGAACCAGGCTAATGTGAAGGGGTGTGGAAGGAGAGATCTAAGGTGCCAGAAACTTTAGTATTAGTATCAAAGTTATCCTAACTACAATTTACAAGCTGCAGCCAAGTACTGCGTGTTGGGACACTGGGGGGAACGATATCATCAGTGCCGCCTTGGATTCATATATAAAATGCCGGGCAATAATGAGCATTGAGAGTGAGATGATTCCATGTTTTGTTGGATTACTGGTTGGGGTACACCTTATAGGCTGGGGTACACCTAACTTTCACTTCATGTCAATCTAAGGAGCTTTACTGAGGGAACACAAATCCCCCTTGTTGACTCAATGAGCCCTTACTGATGTAGCTACGTGTCCATGTTTAGTCTGTGAGGGCTATCCTCTATAGCCCTCACAGTCCCAAATGAGCCCTTCGCTAAGTCCCTCCCCAATCTGGCCTTGTCCAAAGTGCATCAATAATACCCAAAGTGAGCACGGAGAGAAGAAGTTGAGATTGGCAGCTCGGGTCTCAGATGGTGCTGTTCATTTCACAGAGTAGCAGCATACAAGCAGGAATAATTAAGCATATACACGGGCCAAGTCAAGCCGGAGCTTGACCTGGACACAGCCGGCCACAAGGAAGTGACTGACCAGACTAAACAAGGATTCACATTTGACAACATGAATACACATTTACTCAGACAATTGTCGCCAACGGTTGCTCTTTGAACCAATGCAAATATAGTCATACATTCAAATTAAAGTCCTTTGTAACTCACCTGTCTTTTCATTTCAACACTTCATTGTCACCTAAAATGTTTCTGTTTATCTCCTGTGCTCACCTGAAGGTCTGACCAACGCCCCACAGGTGAAAACAGAATAATTAGCATATAGAATGACTGGTATAAATTACTGCGTATGAATATTGATTGTTAACGACACAACAACGGTATGGGAAATGCCGATGTCTAACCGCAGTCATTGTTGTGTCTCATTCAATTCCTAAGGATAGCCAGGTTGACTTTGAACCACTACTCACTTTGCTGGATTATCTTGGTTTGTCAGATAATCCTTCTCCAGCCTCTCCTCCATCCATGGCTGCATGGGGATCTCTTTCCTAAGTGAGCTGTCATAGTAAACCAGAACAGTGGCCTTGTGGTTAGAGTGTCCGCCCTGGAACTGGGAGGCCGGGGTTCGATTCCCGGTCGGGTCATACCAAAGACTCTAAAAAAATGGGACCCAATGCCTCCCTGCTTGGCACTCAGCATCAAAGGGATGGATTGGGGGTCAAAATCAGCTAATGATTCCCGAGCGCGGCAAGCCGCAGCTCACCGCTCCTTGGAGCTCACCGCTCCAAGTGATGGGTTAAAAGCGGAGGTCCAATTTCGCTGCGGTAACGTAGTGACAAATCATGCGACTTTGACTTTGACTTTGACTTTGATAGTAGCTATAATCATTCTGTCATCCAGCAGATCTAGCTGTGTAATCAGGGATCCCTGGGAAGTTGAAAGGTTGTAGAGGTGTAAGTGAGTGAGTGGATCTCTGGAAGTAAAAGAGAAGCAGATATGCAAGCAGACATACCGTACAGAGAGAGCGAGATAATAAATATAATAAAATGTATGAGAGTGGTCAATGTTTTTGCTATTCCAATTTCTGCGATGGGTGGAATAACTGGATTGGCTCATCAACCTTGGTATTGGTTTTATAGTAGGATTCTTATCATTTTTGCCAGTGCTTCAGACAAGAGATGGTTGTTTTTGTGCAAATGCTGTATAAGAGTCCAGAACACACACACATAAATCGTATAAATCAGTCAGCGCATACACACATACACGCAAGCCAAACATGCACATGTGTGTGTGCGCGCATGCAAATATGGCACACACACACGCACACGCACACACACACACCCACACACACGGACACGGACACATGGACACACACACACACACACACACACACGGACACGGTACACAAGCACACACACACACACACACACACACACACACACACACACACACACACACACACACACACACACACACTCTCTCATTGTCTCAACCGATAACAAAAGGCAATGGTGATTGCTTCACAGGTTTCAGTGAGGTCTTATTTCGGCAGTTTAATTGACCTGTTATCCGAGGTTATTGCAGTTTATATTGTCGACCCACTTGCCTTAATTGGGTCCAAAGTCCAGCATGTGAATATGAGTGCTGCCTTTTTAGGAGACATAACAAAATCTAATAATCTAACTATCCTAATAATTCATTCAGAATGTCTCAATAACTGTCTCTCTGAAATACTGATTCTAAAAAATTCTAAAATGAGATATCCACAATTGTCTGACCACTCACAATGCCTGCCATTGAGATTACCATAATTACTGTGACCGTGGCACAAGATAAAACAAAAAATGTTGCCAGGAATTATGACATTGTTTACCCACTTCCTGGAATAAAGCTGGTCATATTAAAATACAATTCAAGGTTTTATGATCACCAATCCAGGAATATTGTGTCCATCTCGCTGATTGACAGCTAAGAGCAACTGATATTTTAAGTTCTAACTATTCGCCTGCCTTGGCATGCAAATGGTCTGCCTTGGCATGAATATAAATATGGGTGCCACGATAGGAAAGATAAGAACATTATGACCAGGTGAACCAGTTCTGCTTCTACATTCTGTGAAAGGTTGTCACGCCGCAGGGAAATTTCATCTTAGAGACAGTAATTGTTGAGTATTACTGTTAAATATCCATAATTTGCAATTTTCATCTAAAGACTGATTAAAATAAAAAGCTGTCAGTCTAATATTGCATTACCATTACCATTCCAAAATAGTTTCTGTAAAATGTTCCAGTATCTCCCCGCAGTTCCATTGAACCAAGATGAGTTGCTTTCACAATGAGACTATGATGGCTGTCTGTAGACAGGTACAGCTTTTTTAGGTATTGTATTTCTTGTACATATATTGGACTATTGTTATGTTCTATGAAGACTGTTGAACATGTATGTGTTCATTCTGAGTTGACCCAAATACTGAATACAGAAATTTGTCGAAACTTGTATTTAGCCAAATTAAAATGGACTCACTTCATTGCATCTCAACTCAAGAATGTATGCCATTCTATTTCCCTGCATTGCATTTCTTAGATGTTTTAAGATGATGTAAAAAGGATGTGGATATGTTTTTAATACTGCACTTGAATGAATACAACACCTAACTTTCCAAAACCCTGTCCATAGGGGATGGGATTCAGTGCATGGACTGGACATTAGCTGGCTGCTAATCCTGCTTTTGGCTTTTGTCTGAGCACATGCATGTTGTTACTAGTGTTTTCTTTTAGCCCTTTTAGTCTGACATTGTTTTATTTGATGTATATATTTATTTTCAGTCTTCAAACCACAAACAGACGAGTGATGGTTGCTGCTACTGTGTCTAGAGACATGGAGATGCTGATAAAACGGTATACATTTTATGCGCTTTATGAATCAACATGTAAACCAGGTTTCAGTTTGTAACACTGCTGTCTTTTCTTTTAGCAGTGGTATTAGTGATGACCCTGCTGCCCTTACAGCATTGGTTGTGCCATTGTATACTGTTTTCACTGCAAACCAAAGTAGGTTTTATTGTCCCTTTTTAATGATGATGATTTAATGCAGTGTTTATTTGTAATGCACAACTAGGGCTGGCAACTAGTGTGTCTTTGTGTTTCTTTAAAGAGACCTGTCCAGCCACTGTTTTTCCACTGTTTGTATTTAACATTTTTGTTTATTCAAATTATTCGTTTCATTTATAGTATGGGCATTTAAACAATATTTGAGTTGATTTCATATTGGCTTGTTGGCTACTCATGTAACCTTGTTAAAGGCCGAGTCCGCCCTGCTGCACATGGCACTTTCTCTACTGTTAGAACTGCACTGTGGGACATCTGGTTTTATTGGTGTGTATTTGGTAAACCCTGCACTCCATGTTTTGTATTGATTTATTGTGTTTTAGTAGTTTTGGTGCTAGTCCTGTCCCCTTTCTTCCTCCAGATTGGAAATTAACTGTGCACGGGCCGACCCGCCCTTCATTAGGAGAGCCAGTTAAAGGGGAGTTCCACCCATTTTCAACATTTTTTTTTTCTGAGAGCGGACAATTGTGACATTTGTCCGCTCTCAGAAAAAAGAAGCGTCTAAAGAAATCCATTAACATGGTGAAAATACATCTTGATGATGTCATCAAGATGTATTTTCACCATGTTAGTGGTTTTCTTCAGATCTCCATTTCTTGGGAACACAGAATGGGGTAACATTTTTTTTTTTATCATGTCCACCCAGCACCTCTAGGGTATACTAATGACATATTAGAATGTTGAAAATGGGTGGACTTCCCCTTTAAACTAGTCACTTAATGTCTAGCTTGATCAAGCCAAAGTAGCCACTTATCTTGCCTGGTCAAGCCAGTTATACACTTGCCACTTGTTTTATCTTGTCCTAAGATTTTAATGCCTCGAAATCAAGTATTGTAATAAAGTTAAGTTTTTCCACACAATGCCTCTTGTAAATTGTTCCTGTTAAAGGGGAAGTTGGTCAGTTATAAGTGTATTCTAGGGGTTCCTCTTGCCCCCCTTAACAAGCAGGAGGTGGTGTAGTCAGGCCAAATCACCCAGTTACTACATTACAAATACTGTATGTTAAGCTATGTTCTAGTCTATGTTCAAGTCCGAAATCTGAAGAGGAATTGTTTCTCAAACCTTTTTATGTCAAGGACCAGCGCCGATTCTTCCTATACGCAGACTACGCACCCTGCGTTGGGCCCCCGATTCCCCAAAGGCCCCCCGCCAGCTCTGAGTAAATAACTAATTGAAAGAACTGTTATTTACGCAAATAACGTAGAGTGGGCGCATGTACGTTTATTGAATCGCGGAGCATTACGTAAATAACGTACAGCGAACGTAACCACTCTAGTGCATGCTTGTTCTGTACGTAGAAGGGAAATCTTCTTCCGTAAACAGCGTTACTTGAATCATGCCCGCTGTCGCGGTTTTTTACACCACGCAGAAACGCCCCCCTTTTTGCTTAGCATGTTTGGTCAACAACATCATTACTTCAGGATATGAAAAAAGCAGCAGCAGCAGCAGTCAGGTAGGCTGGCAGGCTAACGCTATGAATGACTGCAGTTTTCGGTTGTGCTGTTAAATGCTGGGTTGTCGGTAGTGTGTTGTTGTTGTTGTTGTGTTGTACAAAATGTTTTGTTTGGTGGCAGAGATACAAGCTTGTTGTATTTTGTCAATAATAATATCTCCTATCATGTGGCATGCCCAAAGCTTAGAGTATTATGGATATAGACAGTCATGTCAACTCCATTCACTTCATGAAGCCAGTCCCATCACAGAGTCTCTGTGACTGATGTTTATGTGGCACTATTATGCTACTACACAGAATGTGGTGGTTACTTACCTTCTACATCTCTACATTAAAGACAGTTTCATAGTTTTGTTGTTGGTCAGGATTGAAATAGCAATAAATACATTCATTTGAAAAGGAAACATTAGAGAGAGAGAGAGAGAGAGAGAGAGAGAGAGAGAGAGAGAGAGAGAGAGAGAGAGAGAGAGAGGGAGAGAGAGAGAGTGTGTGTGTGTCTGTGTGTGTGTCTCTCTCTCTCTCTGTGTGTGTGTGTGTGTGTGTGTGTGTGTGTGTGTGTGTGTGTGTGTGTGTGTGTGTGTGTGTGTGTGTGTGTGTGTGTGTGTGTGTCCATAGGTTTATAACAATTAAGTTATCTATAATTTATTTCTCTGCAAAAAATGGCCAAAATAACAAAAAAAAGCAGGGCCCCTAGTAAAAAACCTGCTTAGGGCCCCTTGGAGGCCAGAATCGGCACTGTCAAGGACCACCAGGTTCTTGTGTATTTGGTCATGGACACCCGTCTGCGATACTTTATACCACTGTATGGAAGTGGTCCATTCTCTGTTTTTTTTCTAATTTTATAATGACTCTGGTAAACAAAGCATTTTGCTACTCAGAAGCAGTGAAGAGTTCTGTGATATTTGTTTATAATAGTTTTATATTATTATTTAGGGGGGGGGGGGGGGTATGTGGTGTAGCTGCACAGCATATAGTGGTAGATCACAATCCACCCATGAAGAAAATTGTCAGTCGAAAGGTTATGCACATCAAGCCAGATGTGCATGAAGAGACGGCAAAATAATTTTTTTTTCGATGGTCCATCGGTCACGACTGGTGAGAAATGAGTCCAATAGCAATGGTGGGGACCGGTGGTATCGATTGGCAAACCACTGACCTTTTCATTAGTGTCCTGTGTGGGCACAGAGTGGACATACAGCTGTAGCAAGGAGAATGCATGGCAAGAGTGGTCACTATAGTGATTAATACGGTATAAACATTCCCACGTTGGTCTGTCTGGACAGCTGTCTTATAGAGTGCTGCTGGACCATACTATACAACTAACAGCATCACACACAAAGGGTTAGCTGATCACTTCGCACCATACTTAGAGCATGCAGATTTAAAGTTAAAAGAAAATCGGTAGTATGAAATCTTTCCTCTCAACCGACAGAAACAGCAATAAACCTGTGCTTCTTGATAGCCTACAATACTAATCAGACAAAAATCATCACAATATACTATACTAAGCAATCAAAATAAGTAACAACCAGCCATTAGCAGTAGTTTATTTGAATAAAAGCACTTCATGGCAATCATACAGGCTAAGCATATTCCAACTACAATACTATATTTGTCACTTTGAGTACAGAAAATGTGAGCAAAAAATAAGCAAACAAAAAAACAATAGCAAAAATTGCATGCTATGTAGACAGAATTAATTTGTAGACCTGCCATTTCTATAGCATGTGCAGATTCAATATACATAGCATGTATTACACCTGATGCTGCCTTCTACGGAGCCCCTAATAGGACATGTACGAGTAAATTAAAATTAAAAAGGTTTCTCGTGTTTTCGCTTGCGCACGAGAAAGTTCCACGTGCGCACGAGAAAGTTTTGCGTGCGCACGAGAAACCTTTTAATTTTAATTTACTCGTACATGTCCTATTAGGGGCTCCGTAGCCTTCTGCTGTTTGCGGCTTTTCTTCTCTCATTATGTATGGTGTGTCTTCTCATTGGCAAATCATACCTTGTGTGTAGGCTGAAAGCCTGTACCACCAGACCTGGGCTTACCAAATAATTACCCCAAATAAATAAAACCAGCCATCAAGAGCTTCAACTTGTGATGAACGAAGTAGGGGAGTACAGTAACATTTGGTGATTTCTAAGCCCAGGCCTGGTGGTACAGGCTTTCGGCCTATACACACAAGGCCCCAGATCTGATTTGCTGATTTGCTTTAATAAATGAAAACAATAAATTATATATGCTGAAAACAATATCAGTCGCAGTAGTTTGTATTGGAAGGGGACAGGGCAGCTAATATGAAAACCAAGTATAATACACTGAATTGAGTAAACAAACAAAAATTCTGGGTGTTTGCACAAGGCTGAGTAGACAATAAAATTACCTTCTTGTCGGTTAGGGTTAAGTGATGGTTTTAGAGTATTGTTTCATACGTTTTTATTTCTTTTGGCTTTATTTTAATTGCATTTGTTCGTTTGTAGCACTTTGACATTCTGTAGAATGTATAGTGTGTTATAAAAAAATTGTGTGTGTGTGTGTGTGTGTGTGTGTGTGTGTGTGTGTGTGTGTGTGTGTGTGTGTGTGTGTGTGTGTGTGTGTGTGTGTGTGTGTGTGTAAAATATCCCTTTAACAATGCAGTCTGTGTACAGTGAGTAATATATAGGGAAAAACATGTGGCCTAAAGTTCACCATACATAGTGCATATTGTCATACCAGTTTGGTTTAGGTCAGCATATTACCAGTGGCACTGGAAGTTTCACTCTTGTTATCTGGAAATAAAATGACAATGAACAATGATGTATTAGGTCAGGTTGCTTTTTAGGATGGACTTGGCTTCACATCATTTACATCATCTATATAAAATGTGAAACTGCCGTATTAATGTATATATATATATATATATATATATATATATATATATATATATATATATATATATATATATATATATATATATATATATATATATATATATATATATATATATATATATATATATATACACACACACACACACACACACACACACACACACACACACACACACACACACACACACACACACACACACACTCTCTAGGGCTCCAATTTCTTCTCGTCCTCGAATGAGACGGGGAAGAGGTGTTCCCACGCTAAAGTTGCTATTTTTCGCTACCATCCTATCCAACAACCCCTAGAGCCGTTACATCATGCATAGGTCTGGTTTGGGCGTTTTTAGCTTTCATCCAATCGTGTTGGTCTTGCCATTGCCTTCAATTCATCCTTTGCCTTTACCCGCTATGCTTATACTTAATGGCTGGTGCATGGCTCTCCCCTCAGCCTCGCATTTTTCTCTCTCTTTTTTTCTGTCTCCTAGCGCCCAAAACTCATCTTTTCAAAAAGAAAAAAAAAAAAAAAAACATAGCTTGGTCAATTCTGGACCATTTTCCTAACATTCAAAGTTCTATATGATCACCAAACCCCCCAAACCTTTTGCTGTATGGTGCATTTATAAAGGAAATTGCAAAACAATAGGGAAATTATTGTAAAAAGAAGGAAAAAAAAGTGTCTTGATAAATCATATATCTGTCAATTCTGGACCATTTCTTCAAAGTGCTGTGTGATTGTCAATCATCAACCTCCCATTTGATAGCATATGCGGGTAGGTATTCTCTACGAAATTAATAATAAACGGATCAAGCGAAAAGTATCTATCGGGAATTCTGTGAACTGAATCAGCGGCAGCAATTTGTCAAAGTTAATTAATGTCTTTAACTATATGTTATATAGCTTACATAAACACAAGGAAGTGTCAGACAGGCAATCTACAGCCGTTTATAGGACAATCAATAAATAAGGAGATGAAGTGAACTGATGCAGCAGCTCCAAGGCGCACAGACGCACATGTGCTCTGCGTTCTCGTATAGGTTATTGGGTGCTTTTAAATCCTGTTATCTATTTCCCAAATCTATTCGACGAAAATATCAATTTAAGGGACTGTGTGTGCCTAAAAAAAGGGTTCCTAAAAATGAGAGAGAGAGAGAGAGAGAGAGAGAGAGAGAGAGAGAGAGAGAGAGAGAGAGAGAGAGAGAGAGAGAGACCTATAAACCTACATGACCTATATAAATAAATTGGGACGTGTTTGAGATGTGTCGTTTCCATGAAGTTTTTTTTCTAAATGTTCGCATTTTAAATGAAAGACAACACATGAGCTCACAATCACCCAACTCACAGCTTTCAGCACTGAGCTATTTGCTCATATCAAGAGTGGTAATTACTTATAGGCCTAGTCATAACTTTAAAGAGACTACTAAACTAGAGGCCACTACTAAGCAAACAAAATAATGTTATTGTAAAATGATTCCAACCTTGTCTTTTCCTCACGTAGATGATCGCAGCCAATGAGACTCCCGCCACCACCAGCAAACTAGCAACAACACTACCAACAATAACTCCAATGTTTGGTCCAGAGCAGCCAGGGAGTTCAGAGCGGTCTAAAACACATTATAGTGTAATTACATTGACATGGTTTATTGGTAACATTTTGTCCAGACTTTGTAAACAGGGTCTTTCTTTAACAGAGCATGCATGCAAGTTACACTATCATTAAAAATTAAATAAAATAAATAAAAACTTGACATGTGAAGATTAAAAAATTAAAGATTAAAAAATGATCCAATACCATAATGCAAGCCTCTTACCCCACTCCTTGATCTGGTGCCTGCCACTTGCAGGGTCTATCACCTCACATGTGTAGTTGGCAGTGTCGCATCTTAAAATCTCCACTCGATTCATGATCTGGTAAGTGCCGTCACCGTTGGGTCGAACACCTGTGGTTTTCAAGCCGTCGGCCTGATCCACCACCCTCCCATCTTTGCTGATGTTCAGGGTAGCTCCTTTGTTCAAGGTAACTCCTTTGAGAAGGAATCCTGTTGCCATGCAGTATAAAGTAAGGAAGTCTGGATTCTTGTTCTTCTTCTCATACACATGGAGATCTGCAGCTGGGTGGCAAGACACAAGGACACATTTTAGCCACATGTGGCATTGTAATTATTTTTGTTTTACTTTATTGAGGGCGCGCTTATAGCGAGAGCTCTATGTTCTGAACCTTTTATATTTATTGAGGGCTCGCTTATAGCCAGACCTCTAGTCCTCTCCACTTTTTATATTATTATTACAATTTCCGCCACTTTTTTCGATTATCTACTACTTCCACATACTTCATGCTAGATACCTTTAAAGATATTTAACTTTGTTTATATTTCTTTTACCCCATAGACAATGCATTGATTTCAGTCCATGTCATTCTGAAATCAAGCTCACTTTTGCAGCCTCATTATTCTGACATACTTTGTCGTAGAAACGTGATTTAAACTTTAAAACGCTCACACAACCCTTGACTTTGTGGTGGTTCAAACCGTAATCGAATATGTGGCTCGAATTGCCCGATATCACAGTTCGATCGAATGCCAGTTTGCCTAATTAGCGCTTTTTTGAGTGTGGCTGCTGATTAGTCAGAGTGGAGGAGCATAGTTGTTTTTAGCGAACGGATTGTCATCCCGGCCACAGTATTCCCTTTACATGCATGATTTTCGGAGATTCTGTTGTCACACTCATCGCCTTTCACCCAATGCCACTACCAAAGTCCAGACACTACAAAACCGGAGCTATTGGCCTCAAACCGAGATGATGTACCCCAATTCTTCAGGTCCCCTATTCAAAACCATTAAGAAGGTCACCTTTTTTACTCTTGACATTTGTTGTTGAACCCCAATTCCTAAATCGCTCTCATGGCCAATGCCACTCTGATCTGTGATGTATCCACGGGCCAGCCACGCCCCCTTGTGCCTGCTGCCTGGCGGCGCCGGGTTTTCGACACAATCCATGGCCTTTCTCATCCAGGGGGTGAAGGCCTTTACTAAGTTGGTGTGGGCCAAGTTTGTTTGGCCTGGACTGCGGAAGGACGTTAGGACCCGGGCTGGCTCGTGTGTGGCGTGCCAGCGTGCCAAAGTGCACCGGCACACCAAGGCTCCTTTGGCGCCGTTTCTGGTGCCGGAGTGGCGCTTTGACCATGTGAACGTGGACCTGGTGGCCCCCCTGACCACCTCCCATGGATATACTCACCCCCTGTTCACTATGGTGGACCAGTGTTGTTCTAGTCTGCGATTTTTAAATTTAGTTTCAGTTTTAGTCCACTTTCAATCACCGGTTTTAGTTTTTATCCTATTTAGTCTAACTCGTCCTTTTTTCATTTAGTCTAGTTTTAGTCAACGAAAAGTAAAGCATTTTAGTTTTTATTTTAGTCCATGGAGCAATGATTTTATTAGTCTAGTTTTAGTCAACAAAAACTATTGTCATTTTAGTATAGTTTTAGTCTAGTTTTAGTCAATTATTTTAGCCATTTACTAAAGATATTTTATAGCATTTCCTATCATCCTTTTGGTAAAAAATGACCATTTTAACAAATATGTTAAGCACCATGAATCAACTTGTATTTGCATGTTTATTATTAGAGTTGTGACTGGTTAGGATTTTATCGTGTCCGGGTCCTTATCGAGTCCGGGTCCGGACGGGACCCGACGGGATTTATACTTGTATTATTATATAAGTACAAAATAAACAAACTAACAAAAAAAGCCACTTTATTGGCAGAAATAAAATAATTTTACTTTATAGTTATAGGTAGGCATGCAGGCATTACTGGTGGCAAATCATTCAAGTATACTTAAGGTACACTATTTTCCCCTCTTTTGTTTAATTATGTCTCACAGACACATTATTCTCAAATAATAATAATCTAGTGTACTAGTAATAATTCTTGCTACAGTTGTGTCAGACACAGCATGCTCTTATTTAGGGCTCAATGGGTAAGCAGAGCCATGCAAGATGTATGCCTTAGCGTTGTCAACATTGTGCCTTCTAAACAAAAAATAGGCAAAAATCACCCCATGTAATTCCCAGACCAGTAGAGTATAAACAGAGTTACGACATCTCCATTCACTACCATGGAAAGGTCTAATGGCGGCTGCTCTACATAGACTTCTATTTAGTAGGGGGACACCTTGTCCCTATTCAGGCTGCATGAACAGCGTCTGAGCGCCCGGTTTCTGACCCTCAATGTCGCAACTTTGATATTAGATGGCGACCGTCTCATTTACTGTAGGCTACCGTACGTTGTCGTGCACTTAGTCTCTCTAAAGTTATATAAAATGTTATGCTTTGTCGCACGTGTTTAATTGGACCTGCTTCCATGGAATACTGTAACTCTTGTTGGGGAATTGAGGATTTACTGGACAACACTTTTTTGTGACAACGTGACAAACGCATGGAGTTTATAAGGAAGGCATGAGAGACAATCAGTCACTGGATGATTATTGGACATCGCTTCCACTTTCAGTAAGAACATTTTTACATTTTGGACTAAGAGATTAAAGCAGGTGACATTGCAGCAAGTTTAAAAGAACGCTGCCACTACAGTGCAACACGCACACACACACACGTTTGTGTCGGCAAAACGGTATGCTCCTCATTGAGTGGTCCGTCGCTGCTGCTGCTGCTCTGAGCACAGTGCATGTCCTTCGGTTGTTGTTGTAACCAAGCATTCGGTTTTATTCTGCGCATCTCCGTGCAAAGCATAGTTTATTTATGGTTTCGCCAATGAAATATGAGGATTGAGGAAAATCTACGTGGTTCGTAGTAGTAGTAGTGTTTACTATTAGCCGCTGCAACCGCACTGTCCCGCTGTAAACTTGAAAGGAGGAGTGATTGTGGGGGTAGGGTGTGTTTGGTTAGATGCACGCTGACAATTGACCACAATGCCTGTATACAAAGTGATAGGCGACTGTGCTCCCGGACAGTCCCGGCGTACACTTCCGAAACCAGCGTGCACCTCATAGCAAAATAGTAAGCACGCAGCAGAGATACGATCATTATAATACAATTTTCGTATCGTCTTCGTTCGTGAACGAAAATGACAATAGATTTTAGCTTAGTCTTTATTTTGTGAACTACATTTTCGTCTAGTCTTTATTAGTCAACGAAATTGCATATTGATTTAGTCCCAGTTATTGTATATGCACGTGATTTTCGTTTAGTTTAGTCTCGTTTTCGTCACGTGAAAAATGGGCGTTGACGAACACATTTCGTTTTAGTTTTCGTTGACGAGAACAACTATGTGGTGGACCGGACCACTAGGTGGCCAGAAGCAGTTCCCCTGTCTTCTACTACTGCAGCGGAGGTGGCCCGGGCTTTTATCGGGTGCTGGGTGGCCCAGTTTAACACACCTGGGGACATCTCCAGCGTCAGAGGTCCCCAGTTCACTTCAGAGCTCTGGACTTCAATTGCTGAACATCTGGGGGTGAAGATTCATCGCATGACGGTGTATAAACCGCAGGGGAATAGACTCTGTGAACGTTTCCATTGTGACATGAAGGACCAGCCTTACCGACAGCGACTGGGCTGAACTGCTTGGTATCTGCGCGGCCCCCAAGGAGGACCTCCAAGCCTCTGCCGAGCTGGTGTACGGCCAGCCTCTGTGGATTCCTGGGGAGTTCCTCCCGGACGCCGCGGCTCCCTGGTCGGTTGCCTCTCATCGTGCTGTGTCCCGGGGTGTCGCCGATGCCTTCGTTCCCATCCCGACGTGTCGCCACTGCCTCCCCCGGGCGTACGTTCCCAAGGACCTGCCGTCGGCCAAGTAGTCCTCATCCGGCACGACAGTCATCGGACTCCGCTGCAGCCCCCTTTCGACGGACCTTTCCGGGTATTGGAGGTATGCACTAAGAACTTTGTGGTGGACATGGGGGGCAGGCCGGAGCAGGTCGCTATAGACCATCTTAAGCCCGCTCATTGGGACATCGGCGAGCCGGTTCCGTTGGCCCTACCCCCGTGTCGGGGGTGGCCCCCGGTTTCTGGCCCAGTTCCTCCTCCGCCGCCTCCGACCTCTGCCCCGGCCCCGGCCGTGGCCCCCGCGCCTCCTGCCAAGCGCAGTCGGTGCGGCCGTTTGATCCGCCCTCCTAACCGTTGAACTTTTGTTGATGGACTGTTCAGTCGGACCTTTCTCTAGTTTTGTTTGGGTGCTGTTCATTGCCAGTATTTGCTGCTGTTTTGTTTGATGGTTGTTCACTGCCAGTGTTATGTTTGTTCTTTGGTGCACTTTTCAACACTGTGTTGTTGCTTTTCTTTTGGTGAATTCTGGGGGGGCCTGTGTGGTGACCCACAGCGAGAGACTTACAGAGAGACATTCACCAAGTGGGTCTGTGCCTTTAAAGAGTAGGTATCACGGATATTTCCTTTAAAAACTAATGACGCATATCTATCAATGACCCCCTAAAGATGTCCAGAAAAAAAGTCGTTTCAGAAAAAATACAATATATAGGCAGAGTTGAAGAAAGAAGTTGAGAGCCCCCTGAAAAGCAGTTGCATTCGGGAAAATAGCTGAACGCGCCATCGCGTGACGTATGCAGTGGTTCGCTCGGCCAACTTCGGCGAGCAGGTCGTGCAGCTCAGCTTCCGGCTAAAGTTATCCACAGTAGCATAGCATAGTAGTAGGATAGCCTACCCAAATACAATACAATTAAATTATATTTGGCAGCGATCAGCTGCTTAGTTGTCATGATCTTCAAGATCACATGTGCGTTGGTGCATACGCACACACGCGTTGCGATCGAGGTGCGACAATAATACTTTTATAGAGACTAACTAATGTTCTTCTAGCTCCGTCGGAACCCCACTCTCTGCTCCGTCCCTCCGCTCCGAGATGGGAGCTGCACTAGAGGAAGCACAGGGTAGAGTGTAGGACCGCAACCCTGCTTTCTGGTCTCAACTCTGGGTTGTCATGCTTTATTTATAGATTTGTCTTTGTTTATAGATTTGTCCATGTTTCTAGAGATGAGCCCCCGTCTCTCCCTATCAGACCAGTTTTCCCCTCAAAGCTTTGCCAATGATTTATAAAGCCCACGTTATTATCTGGACACCACCTAGACAACCAGCGGTTGAATTGACTCATACGGCTATACATGTCATTGTTGATCATGTTTGGCAGGGGGCCAGAGAAAATTACGGAGTCCGACATTGTCTTTGCGTATGTGCACACGGACTCAACATTGATCTTTGTGATCTCGGATTGCCGAAGTCGAGTGTCGTTGCCACCGCAGTGAATTACAATTTTATCATAGCGTTTGTGTTTGCCTTTAGCCATAAGTTTTAAGCATGATTCGATGTCGCCCGCTCTGGCCCCGGGGATGCAAGTGATTGTGGTCCCTGGCGTCTCTAACTTCACGTTTCTTACTATAGAACTACCAATAAATCCAGCGTAAGCGATAGTTCATGGAGGCACGGAAGGCAGATTGGTGTATCATGCTCCATCCCTCCCCTCCGCCTAGACCTGTCCCCTTAAATCTGCAGCTCCCTATGTTATCCCTCTCCCCTATTCGCTACAGCCATTTCATTCACGCCCACCTTTCCCATAGTTCAATTCAGACAGGCTTCTTAAGCAGCCCCAGTTCACTATTCAACTCTCTCGCTGAGCTGTCACGCTCCCCAGCTCCGTGAAATTTTGTCGCCCGATTGTATATCTCCTCCACGCCTACGCCCGATGACAGTTAAGGTTCGAGGCATTCGTCTACTTACCCTCCTGCTCGTGATCACCATGTCCTCTCATGGCATTCCGGACGATGACGAGTACTCCGAGGGGGGCGAGGAGGACGGGATCATCCCGGAGTCGCAATTCCCCGGCTTTTTCGAGGATCCCGAGGCTCCCGGACCGGAGGCTGACGTGAACGGGGCGGAACAGGTCGAGACGTCCCAGGCTGCTCGCCGCCGCAGCGTCCGCTTGTCAAAGAAGGCGCCTCCTTCCATCAAGAAGTGGCCGGTGGGAAAAATCCTGGAGGAGCTGTTCTCCATCGGCATCTCTCCTCCGGTCGGCCTGTCCCACGATGAGCTGTTCCAGTTCCTCCGCCAGCAGCAAGAGGGCAGTACCAGCTCGGCCACTACCGCTGCCGAGTCAGCCGCGCCTCCCGACTCCGCCCCCCAGGAAAGCCAAAGCTAAGTCTAAAAATGTCGACTCTAGCGCTTAACCGGCTCCTAAACGGGCAAAAAAGCAGGCCCCAGTAGCTCCTTCTCCCCCTTCTTCTGATCCTGTTCTCCTTGCTCTGAAAAATATCCAGGTGTCCCTGAGCAGCATGGATTCTCGGATCCAACAGCTGGAGAACGGCGTGCCTCCTGCTCCTACTCCGGTCGCCGAGCAATGGCGGGCGCTGGCGGATGACGTCACCACTCCCGGACTGGGCATTCAGCTTCCGCCGCAAAGGACTCTGGGATCTGCAGTTCCCGTCCCTGTCGCAGGAGTCCCCTTCTTCTCGCCAGCCGCAGCAATCTCTCCGGCGCTCCGAGCCCAGATCCTGGCAGGTAATGACGTAAATCTTGTTAAAATCCTGCTGTGCGCTTCTGAGTCGGGGCTCGGGGAGAAGAGAGTCGTTGATTGCGGGGACATTTCTGTATGTCTTAAAGACAGCGATCCAAGACTGTCCAAGAACTTGACCATGACAGAGTTTAATGTGGCGTTTGGAGTTTATAGGGACGTAATTTGCGAAGAGTTCCCAGAGCGCAGGATCGAGCTCGATACATATCTGGCTATCATTTCCGACCTGTCTCTTACCTATGGAGGGACTTTGTTCTATGAGTACCATAAATCCTTTTCCACTAAAGCTGCCAATTTTTTGCTCAAATACAAGCAGAGACTGGACTGGTCCCTGGTAGATTTGGCACTGATGAACAGGCACTTCACTGGGCATCGCGCCATTTCATGCACGATATGCGGCTCTTTTAACCACCAGAGCGGCTTTTGCCCTAGAGCGGCAACCAATCCTCCTCCGAGAGCAAGATTTGAGCCCGAAGAGAAGGTGAATAAGTCTAATCACATGTCATCTAAGCAACCGGTATGCTTTCTGTTTAATGAAAACGTGTGTCGTTATGCTGACAAATGTAAATTTCTGCATAACTGCAGTGTGTGCGGAGACCCCCACCCAAAATCCATCTGTCCCCGCCGCACCTTCAAGGAAAAATGAATAAAGCCTCTACTCCTGTCAAGGTTCCAGAACTGAGAGAAGCTCTGGCCAAGCATCCGGATCGCTGCTTTGTGTCTTACTTACTGTCTGGACTCATTCATGGGTTTTTCGCTGGTCTGTGGGGGCTCCCTTCTAAGTCGTTTATATGTAGCCTAATAATCTACAGTCCGCGATAAGGGAACCGGGGGTCGTGGATAAACTGCTAGCCAGGGAAGTAGAGAAAGGCTATATGATAGGCCCTTTCGATGTTGCGCCTTTTCCGCTATTTAGGATTAATCCAATCGGCGTGGCTACCAGGAAATATTCAGGGAAAAAACGCATGATCGTTGATCTATCCGGCCCGCATGATGACAGTGCAGACAGTATTAATAGTCTAATTCCACTCACCCCCTTTTCTTTATGCTATGCTACAGTAGATCACGCCATTCGTCTGATTAAAATAGCGGGGAAAGGAGCGTGGCTCGGCAAAGCCGACATTACAGATGCTTTTAAAATCATGCCTCTCCATCCTTCGCAGTGGCATCTCTTCGGCGTGAAATGGAGGGAAAAAATGTATTTTGCCGTCAGACTCACTTCTGGTTGCCGGAGTAGTCCGAGCATTTTTAACACTCTCTCCGAAGCGCTGTGTTGGATTTTGTCTAATAATTACGGGCTGCCTTTTCTCCTTCACTTGCTGGATGATTTTCGCGTGGTTGATTTTCCAGACGGCCAGCCAGAGCGCAGCATTACAGTAGTACGGTCAAGGAGGTTTTTTCTAAATTGGGTGTCCCACTGTCCGAAGAGAAGACAGTCGGCCCCGTTAAGAAACTCGAATTTCTAGGGATTGAATTAGATTCGGAGCTCATGCAGGCGTCCCTTCCCCTCGAGAAGCTGCAGCGCGTCAGGGAAATTATGGGTCTTTTTCTCGGGTCCGAGTCTATTTCCAAGCGCGATTTGCTATCTTTGCTCGGGCATTTGAATTTCGCCATGAGAATAATCCCACAGGGGCGGTCGTTTGTGGCCAGACTCCTCGATCTCGCTAAATCCGCCGCGAAGTTGAGTGACCGCGTAGTCTTAAATGAGGGCTGTAAGTCGGACTTGCGCTTTTGGGCAAAATTATGTGACGCATGGAACGGCATTTCTTTTTTCCATCATGATGCGCTGGAATCTTCTGTCGCGTTGGGGTTTTTTACGGACGCGGCCCCTTCCGTAGTGTTTGGAGGTTATTTTAATAACGTATGGTTCGCCTGTCCGTGGCCGGATGAATTGCTGGCCTTGCCAATTACTGCGTCATCCACGGCGCTTTTCGAGCTGTATCCGGTGGTCTGGGGGAGGGAATGGGAAAGGAAACAAATCGTCGTGTTCTGTGATAACGAGGCGACCGTTCACATCATTAATAAGGGTCGCTCTTCGGTCCCCTTTATCAATAGGCTAGTTAGGAGACTCACCTGGACATGCGTCTTGGGCCATTTTTCTATTCGTGCGTCTCATATTCCTGGTATGGACAATAAAATCGCTGATGCCTTGTCCCGGTTTAAATTTCAGGAGTTCAGGGACCTGTGCCCTGGGGCGGCCCCTTCCAGCCTGGTCTGCCTGCCATTCAATCAGGTCACCCTAGACTAGGTCACCTTCAGGCTTATTTGTCCTCTGCCTCCCACTATATGAGGATGGGTCTAGCAAAAAATACATTAAAAGCCTATGACGCTGCTTGGTCCCAGTTCTCCTCATTTTGTGCGGCTTTTTCAGTCCCTGTGCTGCCTGTCAACATTCCCATGATTTGCGCATTTATAGTCTACTGTGCTGAATCTAAGAGAATCCAGTATGCCTCCATCAAAGCACTGGTCGCAGGGGTCCAGTTCCATTTGAGATGTTTAAACCCATCTGCCGGTAGCCTCCACGGGAATCCATCCATTAAGCTCCTCCTCAACGGAATTAAGAAAGCCCACCCTCAAGGCAATGACAAACGTCTTCCCCTCACTCTCCCACTGGTGCATAAATTGATTTCGCACTTAAGGTCCGGGTGTTTCAGTCCATTCATAGATTCTCTCCTCGAGGCTGTTTTTCTGTTGGCTTTCTATGGGTTTCTTAGGTGTGGGGAATTCACCACTCCTACCGATAATTTCAATCCTGCGCATGACTTAACCATTTCTGACTTTTCTCCCCAGCATGACATGTATTCCATTAATACATGTCCTCCATATCCATCATTCGAACTGATACTGCCTTTTGTCCCTTTTCTTCTATGTTCCGGTACCTGCGCCGGCGTTCAAATCCCGGAGAAAACGAGCCTCTGTTCGTCACCGAGGAGGGAAAGCCCATGTCCAGGGTCTGGTTCGCTTCCAAGCTGCGTGCGCTGTGCCAGCGGTGTTGTTCAAGTTGTTCACCCCTCATTCCTTCCGCATCGGCGCCGCAACCTCTGCAGCTTCCCTGGTCCCGTCCCCTACCCTGAAGGCCATGGGTCGTTGGTCCTCCCCGGCTTATGTACGCTACATCCGTCTAAACAAGAGCGAGATTCTTTCAGCCCAAAGAGCCATGAGTGCTATTACCTGATCTCTGATTTATGTAATAAATTGATGGTTGTATTTCGTGCTCTGTTCAGTTTCACTAGGGCTGCTCCCACCGGAGCGCGGGTTGGGGGGCCTGGTACGTGTCTATACTGTAGTTCCCTGTCATTACGTTGGTATGGCGGTTAGTCAGCATCTCACTAAATAGAATATTCCTTCTATACTGGACCAAGGTTCAAGGTAGCCCGCGGGGGCTGTAAGTTAACTTGCTCAAGGAAGCCCGGGCGGGCTGTAAGTTAACTTGTTTAAGGTAGCCCTGGTGGGCCGTTAGTTAACTTGCTGAAGGAAGCCCGGGCGGGCTGTAAGTTAACTCGTTTAAGGTAGCCCTGGCGGGCCGTTAGTTAACTTGCTCAAGGAAGCCCGGGCGGGCTGTAAGTTAACTCGTTCAAGGTAGCCCTGGCGGGCTGTAAGTAACTTGCTCAAGGAAGCCCGGGCGGGCTGCAAGTAACTCGTTCAAGGTAGCCCTGGTGGGCCGTAAGTTAACTTGCTCAAGGTAACCCGGGCGGGTTGTAAGTTAACTCGTTCAAGTAGCCCGGGCGGGCTGGAAATGCGTATAGAAGGAATTACACATAGTTAGTCCACCCATAGTATTTCATTACTAATCAGTTACGGGCAATGCTCAGTATCCAGGATTTGCCCTATCAAGTAGATTCATCACATTTGCACTGACTTCATTCATTCTCTTAGTAACTTGGTGGCTCCGGTTGGTGACTGGCTCATTGCGATGAGCGAGTGTTGGGGGTTTGATATCAGAGCCGTGCTCGGTTCACAGGATGCGATATCAAACGAGATATCAGATCTATGTCTGTTCATAGATCTGTTATCTCATGGGCAGAGCCACTCCGCCATACTAACATGCAAAAGCTTTGCAATAAATTGGTTGGTCAATCTGAGCTGAAGTGTGTCAATGAAATCCAGCGTAAGCGATAGTTCATGGAGGCACGGAAGGCAGATTGGTGTTAGTGTATCATGCTCCATCCTTCCCCTCCGCCTAGACCTGTCCCCTTAAATCTGCAGCTCCCTATGTTATCCCTCTCCCCTATTCGCTACAGCCATTTCATTCACGCCCACCTTTCCCATAGTTCAATTCAGGCAGGCTTCTTAAGCAGCCCCAGTTCACTATTCAACTCTCTCGCTGAGCTGTCACGCTCCCCAGCTCCGTGAAATTTTGAACCCCCTCCTCCCCGACCTCCTCCCCCTTGTTCTCACCCAGTGTCTTCGGTATTGAGTCATGTACTTGCTGGATTTGTTCTCATGTTATGGTGTTGTTATGTTGTGTTCCATATTGCTCATCATGTACTGATGTTGTATTGTTAAACGGCTCTGCTCGGGGGGGGTTGATATCAGAGCCGCGCTCGGTTCTCAGGATGCGATATCAAACGAGATATCAGATCTATGTCTGTTCATAGATCTGTTATCTCATGGGCAGAGCCACTCCGCCATACTAACATGCAAAAGCTTTGCAATAAATTGGTTGGTCAATCTGAGCTGAAGTGTGTCAATGAACCAGAGTTGTAGTCTTGACTGTCTTGTCGACCCGCGGCCGCTTGTATGGCGAGTCGACAGACTCACTGTCACTAATGGGTGTAGCAGTGAGTGGGGAAAAGCTGTTTGAAACGTGGTGTGGTTGGTGTCCCGTGTGCTTATGTGTATGACTACGCTTCCTTCCAGTAACAGTCACCCAGCCGCAGTCACGATCTGATTCGTGGGGACCCCGATCAGCCGCGGTCCGCGGCTGACGGTGGCGTCCCTGTGTCCGGGTGCGAGCGGTGGGCGAGCTAGCCGCACCACCGCTAGCACTTTTAACCAGAGCCTCCAGCTCGATCAGCCTCTCCGCCGCCATCACAGCCCGGTACTAGCAGTAGCAGTAGCCGCTAAGCCGGTGCCACTGCTAGGTGGCTAGGCTATCAAGCCAAACAGCCAAGAAGAAGTTACTACATACATTAGAGTCTATGGGCTCGCGCAAGTACATGAACCACGTAACCAGACTATTTTCTGCCCCCTCAATATCGCAACTCTGTCTATTCCCCCCCCATACCGACACCGAGTAAACCTCACTAGCCTGCCCAAGAGACGTAATCTCTTCATGGGCAGGCTAGCGAGCGTGGCCCGCTGGAACCAGCCTGGAGGTTGGATACAGTGACTCAAGAAAGACACGCCCCCCAAGCCTGTGTAGAAATGCGAGCCGTGCACAGCCGTGTTTCCCAGTAGATAATGCAAAATCGGCTGGCGGATTATTTACAAAAAATCTCGAGTGCATAGTATAGCTGTCCCTGGTCATGCTAACCAAAAAAGATTTTTATTTACTTCATTAACATGACGCTAAAATAATGGAATTCCGAGGAGTTTTTAACATGTGTTCCTAGGGTGTGACGTCAGCAGTGTACCACTGGTGACGCGATGTTTTGGGTCGGGCTTTTCCGAGCTGGTGGGAGGGTTTTTTCAGAAGAGTGTCCTCCGACCTGACACAGCATTGAAACGGCTTTATATAGCCATATGTTTGCATTTTCGAATGTTATCACAACTTTGTCATAGTTAAAATGAGAAAAAGTTGATATTAGCATGATACCCTGTCTTTAAGAGAATGTGATGGTGGAGGGTGAGGGGTTATGTTAGGCTTCTGGTTCCGGGTGAAGCTAGTATTGTTGTTGCACTGACGCTGCTGCTGCAGTGTAAATGTTCTATGTGGAATAATAGTAAACTACCAGCACATCTCCTGTCTCGCAGATCTTCTCTCCACACATGGCTCTTTATAAAAAAAATATTTATTGATTGACCAATAAAACATCAAGGATGAACCACTTTACCAAATCAGTGTTTCTATTTTAATCTCATCCTGTCATTCTATCATTCTTTTGATAAAGGATAATATTTTGATTTTTTGTGGTCTTTTGGTATTAATATCCATCCTGGTGCAACCTGTAAAGCACATTGATCTGCATGTGCTGTACATACAATGATTATATTAAATCATATACTCACTGCTGTTCTTGAGTTGGTCTTGCCCCCAGTCAACTGTTAGACGCATGTTGTCGACACAACCCACCATCAGGTACAGTTGGTCGTAATAGTTCCCCACCTCATCTTTGTCCCACGCCTCCTTGGTAGGAACAGCAAGGTCAACATGTGCGATCCAGCTCTTATTCGCATAATCAAAGGAAATGAAGTCGTCACCGTTATAGCCAAATATGTATTTGGCACTGAAGAATCTTAATTCTCCAGCTTGTTTCTCAGCCGTGCAGCGAAGCATCTTCTGAAAACTGGTTAAACCTGGTGAAAAGGATAAAATGACGGGGAGTTTCAACAACTTATGAAGCATCATAACAGTCAAAGGTCATAACTCCTAAAGTCATGCAATACTTGACTTTAAGAGTAATTAATACTGAGTCAACTATAAAACATATATTATAACTTAACTCTATGTGATATGAAATGTTTTGATGTCTAACCGGTGACATTGCTGAGTCTCATGAGGATCTGCAAGTT
Organism: Benthosema pterotum; assembly: GCA_039105355.1. Classification (NCBI taxonomy): domain Eukaryota; kingdom Metazoa; phylum Chordata; class Actinopteri; order Myctophiformes; family Myctophidae; genus Benthosema; species Benthosema pterotum. The sequence goes on from CM076970.1 coordinate 43,167,173, forward strand.
GACTTTGGACCACTCCTCATTCCTCTGGTGTATCCGGGTTAATCTATTCCATTCATCCTTATCCAGATTCTCCTCCATCCACGGCTGCTTAGGCACAGTTCTCCTAATAGAGCTGTCATAGTACACAATCATTCTGTCATCCAGCAGGGAGATGACTGTGTACTCATGGATCCCTGGGTGGTTTGGGACAGGCTTGGATAAAACTGTAGAGGTTTGGGTGTGTGTGTGTATCTCTGGAAGTAAAAAGAAAGAAAAACAGGCAAACAAACAGAAATACTGTATGGACAGAGAGAGAATGAATCAATACTATAATCAAGGAGTTGTCTGAATGTCTGAATGTCTGGATGTCTGAATGCCTGGAACATGCATAAGTCCTCACTGACTACAACAATCATTCTGAGTTTTCACACGCTCATTGAACATAACATTAAGAAGAGACTGACGAAGCCCTAATTTCAAATTAACACGTCCTTGATTAATAATGAATTTATTTGTGCGTGTAAATTTCCCCATTAAGTTTATATGGGAAAGTCCGACGGGCCCTAACATTACACAAATCATAGGCCACCATTATCGCTGTTACCCCACTGCCATATTTCCACTGCTACACCAGCACTGTGGCATACTGTGGCATGCGCAGTGCACACGGGCGGGGTCCGCCCGATTTTCCGACTACTCATTGTCCCGACGCTCAATAGTCCGAAAAATTCGGAACATTGTCCGAAGTATTTACATTTTCTACCAACCTTCCGAAGGGACATTATCCCGAAGGATTTCGGGAAATAATTCTTCCGAACGGACAACATTTCGAACGGACAATATCCCGAAAGTGGGTAATATCGTGCGCTTTGTGTGTCTATGTCGTCTGGGTGCACGCGTGCGGCTTCATTGCGCGCCGGTTTCATTAAGAGCGCAAATTGTTTCAATAAACTTTGTGTGAGTCCTTTGCTTACTTACTGACTGTGTGTGTGTGTGTGTGTGTGTGTGTGTGTGTGTGTGCGTGTGCGTGTGTGCGTGCGTGCGTGCGTGCGCGCGGAGGGGGGTCTACAGTGCAGACGCACTTCCCTGCCCCTCTCCTACACTGTCTGGGTACGTCTCCGAATCTCTGTGTGTTTACTATGGTTGCTATGGAAACCCGTAGCTGACAACACGTGGGAGCTGGGGCGAAGTGAGGGCCACGTGGGGGGAGTGAGAACCGTGTAGACTCAACTGAAGGTTCACAACATTCGTTTATGCCTACATGCATTTTGAAATAAAATAAATACACGACTATCTGCGGCCTTCTGGTGTCTGTCTGTCTGTCTGTGTGTGTGTGTGTGTGTGTGTGTGTGTGTGTGTGTGTGTGTGTGTGTGTGTGTGTGTGTGTGTGTGTGTGCGTGTGTGTGCGTGCGCGCGCACACGTCCTCGTTATTAAACCACAGTGTCCATATTGCACCTCCAGGGCGCATCACGCGTTGGAAGGGAAAGATGTAATGTCAGAACCTAGCTCTGTTTTGCTTTTGGAACTGCCTATATGTGCATTTCTCGAACTAGGCCTACTGCAAATGTACAGGACAAAAAAGCGCTGTCCCTGCAAACACAACGGTAGGCTACAGGTGGAAACAATCTTTCCTATGTGATGTGATATTGTATTGCGCATCAATCCATGGCCAAACTTGACATACCGCCTCTTGTTGAGGCTGCGAGCTATACGATCTGCAAACAATGAATCTTATACCTTAATATCTCATAATAAGGTGGCAATTTGGTAGACAGTTTGTGCATAATATAGAACTATAGGCTACATGCAGCTTTCTCTATAGGGCAAGGGGTCTGGAGCGACACGCGCTCTCATGCTTTAATAGGATAACCCGCTCATAACTTCCCGAGACGTTCTCATCTTGCGGGCCGCGGACCCCCAAATGGATATACCCGTCATTGAAATTAAACCACGAGAATTGGGAACTTTACCAAGTGAGTAGCCTAGTCCTGGCGTTGTGCATTTCCTCGAAATTGAAATTGGCTGTGGTGCGAGGAAAGCTGCTGCGCATTGGTCACTGATTGATCTATCTATTCGATTGATCTACTTCGGGGGTTTTCAACAGGTGGTCCGGGGACCGCCAGTGGTTCAGAGAGAGTTCCCGGTGGTCCCCAGGTAAATGATGGAAAGTTGGTTAAACTAGATGAAACTCTTTGAGCTCGAAACCAAATGGACCCTTGCGGCTTGCGGGTCCATTTGGTTTCATGTTTACACTGTCAAGAGTTAAAATATTCATAATGTGAATTAGCCCAAGTCTACACAACTAGAGAATGTTGAAGAATGGTCATAGAATGGCCTGATATTGTGGACAAAAGCAAAATAAATCTTCAATTTTACGGTCTGTGGAGCAAATGTCCTTGAGTGGTGGTCCGTGGCTCAAATGCTGAATAAATAGTGGGCCCTGGTATGAAAATGGTTGAAAACCAGCTGATCTACTTAATAGGCTTTAGATAAAAGAGCACGGCGCCTAGATTAGGCTAATCTGTATAGGGATATGAGCAGATAGATGATATGGCATTTTTAATTTGGCTGAATAGACAATCAACTTGTATTTCAGCCTTTAGCGCCGTCGGATTAATTAATTAATTAACTCGATCGTGGGCATCCCCGGTCATGACTCATGATACAAAAAACTTTTATGACCAACATTTCGATCGGCTCCTGCGTGGTCCATCCATGGAATGAATAAAATATATAAATGACAATCTCTGTCAATAAAAAAATTCATTCATTCATTCACCCATTTACACGCGCGCACGCACACGCACACGCACACACGCACACGCACACGCACACACACACACACACACACACACACACACACACACACACACACACACACACACACACAGGCAGTCAGTAAGTAAGCAAAGGACTCACACAAAGTTTATTGAAACAATTTGCGCTCTTAATGAAACCGGCGCGCAATGAAGCCGCGCGCGCGCACCCAGACGACATACACACACAAAGCGCATGATATTACCCACTTTCGGGATATTGTCCGTTCGAAATGTTGTCCGTTCTGAAGAATTATTTCCCGAAATCCTTCGGGATAATGTCCCTTCGGAAGGTTGTGTAGAAAATGTAAATACTTATTGTCTGTCGAGACAATGACCACTCGGCAAATCGTCCTGCACCGTCATTACTCATTTCCTCCATGTTATCCAACCTGCAACAGCTTTCGCTAAACTTTGGGACGTATCATTGCATATCCCTGTATGTATTTATAGTTTCGATTTAACACAGCCTACTGTCCATATTATGCTGGCTCAGGCTGCAGGCTGGAACGTTAATTCACCCGTTTTATCGACACAGAATATACTTCTGATTCACTTTACTCGACGCGATGTTGGAGCAGCAGGACGGAGGCACTGGATTTACGCTATGTGAAAGGAGCGACAGATACCCACTTTATATACAGATCCAGGCTATAGTCTTCTTGGGAACTGTTGAACTGAACATGTGTTCGAACTGGAAGATATTAGTTTGCTTTCGCTGTCACTTTTTACCCGCACGTGTGACAAGGAAACAAAAACGATGTCCAACTTCGCTCCACCGCCACTCGTATAAGCTACAGCCGAGTTCACTGCTACTTACTTCGGCTGACAGAGTTTTCTGCCCTCGCTACGCGCGGACCGCGGTGGTATATAATTGATATAAAAGTAGGCTACTGTACACATTAAAGGGTCCCCAGGAAGCATCAGGACCCCTTAGGGACTGTTCCGTTTGGTGGTCCCTGGAAACACAAGCACACAGTGTGCGACACTGACTGTGTGTGTGTGTGTGTGTGTGTGTGTGTGTGTGTGTGTGTGTGTGTGTGTGTGTGTGTGTGTGTGTGTGTGTGTGTGTGTGTGTGTGTGTGTGTGTGTGTGTGTGTGTGTGTGTTACTAAGACTCACCACCCTCCACTTTCTAAACCAGTGGTTTCATGATGTCTACACAAACACCTACTTTAATGCAACAAAAATGCAGTATGTATCATCAGTTAACTGTGCACCTTGCTTTGCTATGACTGCTTCCCCTTTTCCCATGATCAAGTATCCACAACTACAGCAGTACTTCCATCAAAATACTTACATTATTGGTATTGATATTAGGCTAAATCACATTAACCACTCTGTAGATCATTTGGTGTTCATATATTCACAATGGGTAAAGTCCTACTATAATAAAATCCATGAGAGTGGTCAATATTTTTGCTATTCCAATTTCTGTGAAATATTTCATATTTTGTTTCAAGTTATCGAGGGAAGAATTGGAGTGGTTGATCCTCTCTAAATGAAAAAGAAAACCTCTATTTCATCCCCCTGGATTAATGAAGACATCCGTTCTGAAAAGAGAATGCAGGAAAGTTGAACGCAGTTGGAAAAAGTCCAAATCAGAAGTTCATTTTAACCAAATGAAGGTAGTTCTCTCTTCTTTTAACAAAAAAGTTGAAGAGGTTAGAACCGCTTATTTTTCTAATTTGATCCAAACCAACAAACATAAGCCACAGGTTATTTTTTCAGTAATAAATACTCTTGTTAATCCATCTGTACTAGGGTTTAATATTTTTCCCGAATTTGGCCCATTTTACATCCCGGGATTTTGCCGACGATTTCCCGGCCCTCCCGGGAAAAAATATAAGGATAAGACAAAAAAAAGTCCCCCTAAAAATGCAATTATATGTCGACACTTAATATTCTCAATTGAATAGTGATGTTTTATTGTTTTAAACCTTTAATTTTCATTATCAAATACAAATGTAAGCCGGTTACACAAATATTAGCAATGCGGCATGCAAAATACTTATTGGAATGTTAGGTTGGTGAGATTGCAGAGAGAGAGAGAGAGAGAGAGAGAGAGAGAGAGAGAGAGAGAGAGAGAGAGAGAGAGAGAGCTGACAGCGTGTCTCAAATGTGGTCTTGTATATCGCATATGGTTATCTGCACATCACAAGAGGATACGATGGTAGAACGCGCCTCAAAAGTGGTCTTGTACATCGCATACGATACAATGATTGAGGCTTGATGATCAAATATTTAGTATGGGCATTTAATAGGCCTACTAATGATTGCAGCTGCGTTTCCAGCTCATCAATGCAAACGAAGCGTTGTTGACTACACGTTTTAGTCGCTGTCTGACATGACAACAAGTTACGGGATGCAAGTTATATAATTTTTTTTTATTTTGTATATATTGTAATATTAATAACCTCAGTGGACATGGGGGGGAGAGAGAGAGAGAGAGAGAGAGAGAGAGAGAGAGAGAGAGAGAGATCTGCGCTGTGGTGTTTTTTTGTTGTTGTTTGTTTGTTTTTGTTTTTTTTTACCTGTGTAAGTTATTTCACATTGCTGAGTGGCCGTGTGATATAGGCATATAAAAAGTTGTAGAACAGGGACAATCTGTCGCGAGGAAAATAAGTCCATGCAGTATAGGGAAGTCCAACGTTCTCTTCAGACGTTCATATTTTTGCTAGTGTAGGCTATATAAGCTGGTCTGCATCTGATTCAATGAATGAAGGAGGATCGGCAGTCGTGCGGTCCATAGTCCTGACTGCTCGCATTTAGACCACGACAACCACATGTTGCCAATTTGTCCCACGGGCACCGCGGGGCTCCTGTTCATAGCCCCCTCGCTGCATAGTCTAATCATCAGTGATGTTTGGAACTTATGCGAGGGTTATAGATTTGATTTGACCACTCACAGATATCGGAAAAACACGATTTGTGGGGAAAAATTGAGAAAGAAATGATAACCTCCGGGAAGACGGGTCCCGAAGGCATTCCCGGGAGGGAAATTAAGTTAGTTGTACTCGGGCGTCCCGGGAAACCAGGATCCCGGTATTAAACCCTAAGCTGTACCCTCCATTCCTGTCTATTCTGACAATGACCGTGAGTTATTTTTTATCATTTTTCCCCGTAAAGTAAATGGAATTTGGTCCAATATTACATCCTCCTTCCCAGCTGTCTATCCTCCACTGGCCCCTTCTCAAGTTCCTTCACTGTCACAGTTTGAATGTATCTCCTTAGACGAACTAACTCAGATCATTTCACACCACCAGAATCCGCTGTTTCACACATGCACTCAGCATCTAGCCCTGTTGATATTATCCCCACTTCACTTTTAAAAAATGTGTTTAATAATCTTGGCCCTCTCATTCTTTCCATCAGCCGCATTATTTCTGTGGGGGCTCCGACACCCACCCCCACCCCACAGATTCTCTGCGCTTGTTCACACATCGGGGCCTAGGTTTCGGGGGTGGAGACTTGCCTATTGTGCATTGACGTCACCTATGGGCAACAGGGCCATCAATGCTAATCAGTCTTTTGTTTACCTGTAGGGTATAGTGTATACATTTAAGCTAGGGCACAGTGTTGTGCTTATATTTTCACAATGAAGGCTCCTCCTGCCAAGAGACGTTTCATCCAGGGGACTCTCCAGTTCACTGCCAAGACCAAGATCACCACGACGGCCGAGAACAGTGATGCTGCTGCCGGCCTGGGGCTGGAACCTGCCGCCGCCGGCGCCGCTGCTAAAGTATAGTGGTGTAGTTAACTAAAACTAACTAACTAATTTTAGTTATCGTTTTTCGTTAGTTTTAGTTAACTAAAAAAAAACTGCAATACGCCAGTGTACTTTTGTTATGTATTTTAAACTTTAAAATGTATTTTAAACTTTAAAATGTATTTTAAACTTTAAAGTATACTGGTGCATTGCAGGGTTTTATAGTTAACTGGAACTAACGAAAAAAACTCTCTATGTTAATTGTGTGTTCTAAATAATTGCTTCAAAATTGAAAGCAAGTAGTTAGAACACATAATTAACATAGAGAGTTGTTGTTGGGGGGGGGGGGGGGGGAGTCGCGGGGAGGCGGGGTTGATGTTTTTTTTTTTTTTTTTTTTGAGCCCCCATGAGGACGGACGCAGGATGACGCCCCTGCTTTCCATTATCAAGCTCCATTTCTTATGGTTCCGTTCCCAATTACTTCAAACATGCAACCATTCAACCTCTGCTAAAAAAACAAACCTCAACCCATAGCAACTACAGACCCATCTCAAAACTCCCGTTCATTTCTAAGGTTTTGGAAAAGGTTGTTAACTTGTTTGTAACCAATTAACCCACATTTCAATCAGAATGGTTTCCGTCAGAAACCCAGCACAAAAAATGCACTACTCAGAGTTTCGAACAACATACTTATGAAATTGGATGTAGGAGAATGCTCAGTGCTGCTTCTGCTTGACCTTAGCGCAGCGTTCGATACAATCGATCATAACATACTTATTAATCGACTTCAACATTGGGTAGGCTTAGGTGGACAAGCCCTGATTTGGTTCTCTTCCTACCTTCCGGTGAAAAGTGTTGCTGTCGTCAGTTTTGTCTCCTCCTCGCTCCTTTAACATGTGCCCTCCCTCAGGGATCCATGTTGGGGCCCCTCCTCTTTTCTCTATATATGCTGCCCCTTGGTGCTCTTATAAATACTTTTAATGGTGTCTCACAGCTATGCTGATGACACGCAGTTTTCTTTTAAACCTAAAGATACAAGTAGATTAACTGTCCTTCATGACTGTCATTAACAGTTGGATGGCAAACAATTTTCTACAGCTAAACCCCAGTAAAACCGAGGTCCTCATTATTGGTCCTGAAAGCACCTCTAATGCTATTAGACTCTCACTAGGCCCCCTGGCCGCCAATGTTAAGGACTGCTCACGAAATCAAACCACTCCTCACTTCCCCAGATTTAGAAAAAAGTATCCATGCATTGGTCTCGTCACGCCTCGATTACTGTAATGGTCTTTATACCTCCTTCACATCTTCCATCCATCAACTACAGCTTATCCAAAACACAGTCGCCAGGATTCTCACTAATACAAATCGTAGGTCCCACATCACACCCGTACTTGCTGGTCTTCATTGGTTACCTATCAAATCAAGAATCAATTTTAAAATTCTTCTAACCACTTTCAAGGCACTACACGGGCTAGCCCCATCCTATATTTCTGACCTTCTGCACTCTACATGTAAATCAAATTTAAGCCCTTTGGTCCTCTGATAAAGGCATTTTGCTCATCCCCACAACCAAACTGGTTTCAAAGGGTGACCGGGCTTTCTCAGTGGTTGCACCCACTCTGTGGAATGCCCTTCCCCTCCCCATTAAGAATTCTGCCTCTGTTGACATTTTTAAGTCTCAGTTAAAAACACTTTTATATCGTTTGCACTTTTGCTCGTGATACCTTTTTTATTTTTTAGTTCTCTATTGTTCCTGTTGCACAGCTCTCTTTTATTGTAACTACCTTGTGTGTAAATTGTTTTTATTTTGACATTGTGCAGCACTTTGTAACTGTGTTTTGAAAAGTGCTTTATAAATAAATTTTACTTACTACTTACTTACTTGATCAACATTGGGAGGTGTGTGCAGGACAGTGGTGTTATAGTTTTTGCTAGTGTTGTAGTTCTCGAGACATTGTCTCGTCTCGAGGCCAGTCTCAAGACAAATTTTCATTGTCTCGGTCTTGTTTTTGTCTTGCTTTGTTTTGTCTTGGTCTTGTCTCGACCTTGCGGCTCTCCACTTCATTTGTCTTGTGGTCTCGTCTTGTTCTCGTATAATTTTGTCTTGGTCTTGTCTCGACCTCGGAGCCATTGTCTCGGGTCTTGATCGCCAACAAGACCTCTCGAGACAAGACAATGCAAAGGAAAAGTTCTATTCATTGTGCGGAGCGAGGACCTATTCATAAAGACAGCTGCAGGCACAAATAGCAATATACTTTTTTCTTCTGTAAATATTGAAAAGAAAGAAGACAGACACTGGGATGTGTCTGATTAGGGATTTTTTATATTCTTGTTATCAACCATATCGCCCCAGCCTTATTATATTATTAGTAGTTTTGTTTAAAAATGTAATGGTGGATGGGGGCAAAACAATCAAATTCAGTGTTACTAATAATAGAAGATTGAAAATCATTAAGAACGTTATATGTTAAAATGGGCATGACAAGACTAGGTCTTGGCCTCGGTCTTGACCAGTCTTGGTCTTGTCTTGTTCTCGGCCCCTCTAGGTCTTGGTCTTGTCTTGTTCTCGGCCCCGCTAGGTCTTGGTCTTGTCTTGATCTCGACCCTCTAGGTGCTAGTCTCGTCTCGATCTCGTCTCGATCAAGTCCGTGGTTGTCTTGGTCTCGTCTTGGTCTTGACCCCTCTAGGTGCTAGTCTCGTCTCGATCTCGTCTCGATCAAGTCCGTGGTTGTCTTGGTCTTGGTCTCGATTTAAGTGGTCTCGACTACAACACTAGTTTGTGCCAATACTTCAAACTATAGAGTCTCTTGTACAATAAGAGACACATTTTGTAAACAGGGTCTTTTTCCAACAGAGCATGCATGCAGGTTACCCCATCATTAAAGATTAAAATAAATAAATAAAAACTTGACATGTGCAGATCCACAGCATAACAAGCCTCTTACCCCAATCCTTGATCTTGTGCATGCCACTCGCAGGGTGTATCACCTCACATGTGTATCTGGAAGAGTCACCTAGTAAAATCTCCACTTGATTCGTGATCTGGTAAGTGCCGTCACCGTTGGGTCGAACACCTGTGGTTTTCAAGCCGTCCAGATGATCCACCACCCTCCCATCTCTCCTGATGTTCAGGGTAACTTCTTTGAAGAGTAATCCTGTTGCCATGCAGTGTAAAGTGATGGAGGTTGAATTCTTGCTCTTGCCATACATATGGAGATCTGGTGGAGCTGGATGGGAAGACACAAGGACACATTTTAGACACGTCTACTAGCATTGTAATTTGTAAGTTTTATTTTATTCTGTTTTTTCATCAAAAGTTTATTTGGGTGTGATATTATAGGCCTACATTGGATGTGATATTATTTGAAATTTAAAGTCTAATTTGACTAAAAGCATAATTTTCCAGAAATATTGTATATCATTGAGTTGCATCTTTCTATAAAACAATATTTATTGATTAACCAACATCAGTCATCAGGACTTCATATCCTCAAGCATAAAGGATAATATTATTTGATATTTTGTGGTCTTTAGTGCTACCTGTAAAGCACATTACAGTACTGTACCGTACATAAATCATGGAAGTTGTTAATTATGTCATATAAAATCATACTCACTGCTGTTCTTGAGTTGGTCTTGCCCGTAGTCAATATATTTATTTAACCAGTCAGACTCCCTCTCTGGGTAGCGTTGTTTGCCATCGTTCCACATCTTGTTTTCGTCCCACTTCCACTTGGGTGGAACTCCATGGTTGACGGAGGCGATCCAGCTCTTATTCACATGAGCAAAGGGCAGGAAGTCGATACCACTGATGAGCTTTGATTTGTCATATCCAGTTTGCTTCTCAGCTGTGCAAAACCCTGTTAAGAGTCCACAATCCACACAGTATAAATCAGTCAGCAGCATGCATACACATGCACCCATGCATGCATACTGTATATGCACACACGCACGCAAGCAAGCCAACACATGCACGCACACACACACACGCACAGTGTCTCATCATGACAGCTTGTTCTACAACATAGTTTCAGTGGTGCTCAACATGTATGCCAGGAGAATCTATGGGGGTCCCCACATATTTTTTGTATTTATTCTAATTGTATTTATTTATGTATTGCGATTTTCTAAATACTTTAGTCCAATGGTCCCCAAACTACGGCCCGGGGGCCGGACCCAGCCCGCCCCCACATTCTATGGTCTATGGTGTACACGGGCCATATTTTGTGTGCACGCCCAATACTTTAGTACAGTCCAGCCATGGTTGGTTCTCAAAGTGTGGTTCGGGGGCCCTGTGGGTCCAACTACTGTATGTACAGTGGCCATAGTTTGTGTGCATGACCAATAATTTTACACAAACATTTCTAGACTATAGTACAATCCAGCCAAGGCTGGTTCCCAAAGTGTGGTTCGGGACATCTGGGAGACCAACTATGTACATGGGCCAGAGTTTGTGTGCACAAACAATAGTTTTACAAGAACATTTCAATGTTATATTGCAGGACAGCCTCGTACAGCCACGGCTGGTTCCAAAGTTTGGTTCGGAGACCTCTGGGAGTCCAACTATGTACAAAGGCCATAGTTTGTGTGCACGGCCAATACATTTACACAAACATTTCAATGCTATAGTACAATCCAGCCATGGCTGGTTCATAAAGTGTGGTGTGTTGACCTCTGGGGTTCCAACTATGTACACAGGACAGTGTTTGTGTGCACGACCAATAGTTTTACTTGAACATTTGTTGGTTATATTACAGGACAGCCAAGTACAGTCACGCCTGGTTCCCAAAGTGTGGTTCGGGGATCTCTGGGAATCAAACTATGTACACGGGCCAGAGTTTGTGTGCATGACAAATAGTTTTACAAGAACATTTCAAGGTTATATTGCAGGACAGCCTCGTACAGCCACGGCTGGTTCCCAAAGTTTGGTTTGGAGACCTCTGGGAGTCCAACTATGTACAAAGGCCATAGTTTGTGTGCACGGCCAATACATTTACACAAACATTTCAATGCTATAGTACAATCCAGCCATGGCTAGTTCATAAAGTGTGGTGTGTTGACCTCTGGGGTTCCAACTATGTACACAGGACAGTGTTTGTGTGCACGACCAATAGTTTTACTTGAACATGTGTTGGTTATATTACAGGACAGCCAAGTACAGTCACGCCTGGTTCCCAAAGTGTGGTTCGGGGATCTCTGGGAATCAAACTATGTACACGGGCCAGAGTTTGTATGCATGACAAATAGTTTTACATGAACATTTTTTGGTTATATTGCAGGGCAGCCTAGTACAGCCACGGCTGGTTCCCAAGTTTGGTTCGGAGACCTCTGGGAGTCCAACTATGTACAAAGGCCATAGTTTGTGTGCCCAGCCAATACATTTACACAAACATTTCAATGCTATAGTACAATCTAGCCATTGCTGGTTCATAAAGTGTGGTGTGTTGACCTCTGGGGTTCCAACTATGTACACAGGACAGTGTTTGTGTGCACGACCAATAGTTTTACTTGAACATTTGTTGGTTATATTACAGGACAGCCAAGTACAGTCACGCCTGGTTCCCAAAGTGTGGTTCGGGGATCTCTGGGAATCAAACTATGTACACGGGCCAGAGTTTGTGTGCATGACAAATAGTTTTACAAGAACATTTCAAGGTTATATTGCAGGACAGCCTCGTACAGCCACGGCTGGTTCCCAAAGTTTGGTTTGGAGACCTCTGGGAGTCCAACTATGTACAAAGGCCATAGTTTGTGTGCACGGCCAATACATTTACACAAACATTTCAATGCTATAGTACAATCCAGCCATGGCTGGTTCATAAAGTGTGGTGTGTTGACCTCTGGGGTTCCAACTATGTACACAGGACAGTGTTTGTGTGCACGACCAATAGTTTTACTTGAACATGTGTTGGTTATATTACAGGACAGCCAAGTACAGTCACGCCTGGTTCCCAAAGTGTGGTTCGGGGATCTCTGGGAATCAAAATATGTACACGGGCCAGAGTTTGTGTGCATGACAAATAGTTTTACATGAACATTTTTTGGTTATATTGCAGGGCAGCCTAGTACAGCCACGGCTGGTTCCCAAGGTTGGTTCGGAGACCTCTGGGAGTCCAACTATGTACAAAGGCCATAGTTTGTGTGCCCAGCCAATACATTTACACAAACATTTCAATGCTATAGTACAATCTAGCCATTGCTGGTTCATAAAGTGTGGTGTGTTGACCTCTGGGGTTCCAACTATGTACACAGGACAGTGTTTGTGTGCACGACCAATAGTTTTACTTGAACATTTGTTGGTTATATTACAGGACAGCCAAGTACAGTCACGCCTGGTTCCCAAAGTGTGGTTCGGGGATCTCTGGGAATCAAAATATGTACACGGGCCAGAGTTTGTGTGCATGACAAATAGTTTTACATGAACATTTTTTGGTTATATTGCAGGGCAGCCTAGTACAGCCACGGCTGGTTCCCAAGGTTGGTTCGGAGACCTCTGGGAGTCCAACTATGTACAAAGGCCATAGTTTGTGTGCCCAGCCAATACATTTACACAAACATTTCAATGCTATAGTACAATCTAGCCATTGCTGGTTCATAAAGTGTGGTGTGTTGACCTCTGGGGTTCCAACTATGTACACAGGACAGTGTTTGTGTGCACGACCAATAGTTTTACTTGAACATTTGTTGGTTATATTACAGGACAGCCAAGTACAGTCACGCCTGGTTCCCAAAGTGTGGTTCGGGGATCTCTGGGAATCAAACTATGTACACGGGCCAGAGTTTGTGTGCATGACAAATAGTTTTACATGAACATTTTTTGGTTATATTGCAGGGCAGCCTAGGACAGCCACGGCTGGTTCCCAAAGTTTGATTCCATGCACGACCAATAATTTTACACAGACATTTCTAGGCTATAGTACAATCCAGCCAAGGCTGTTTCCCCAAAATGTAGTCCGGGGACCTCTGGGAATCCAACCACATGGTTGGATTCCCAGAGGTTTGATTCCCAGAGGTCCCCAGACTACAGTTTGTGTGCACGAGACACGACCAATACTTTTACATAAACATTTCAAGTGTATAGTACAATCCAGCCATGACTGGACTGGGAGTCCAACTATGTACACAGGCCATAGTCTGTGTGCACGGCCAATAGTTTTACACAGACATTTCAAGGCTATATAGCAATTCAGCCATGGCTGGTTCCCAAAAAGTAGTTTGAAAACCTCTGGAATCCTATGTACACTATATACAAGCAACTATGTACACAACCATAGTTTGTGTCACGAACAATACTTTTACATGAACATGCATAGGCTATAGTTCAGTCCAGCCTAGTGCAGCCATACTAGTCGCTGGACATTGGCATGTCATATGAGTGTAGAATAGCTGAGTGTCCCATCCAGCCTATTTTTCTGTTACAAAAAAAAGCCATAAGACTAATAAACAAATCCGACTACCTCGATTCGACCAACCCACTTTTTATTAAAAATGAAGCCCTAAAACTAGAAGACATAATTGACCAAAAAACTGCTATAGTTATGTACAAGGCCCACCATAAAACACTCCCACCATGCATGCAGGAGCTGTTCAAACCACGAGAGACCAGGTACGAACTCAGGGGAACAGGTGTTTTTGAGAGGAACACTGCAAGAACTAATACTAAAGATAAATGTTTATCCGTGAGAGGGGTCCGGCTATGGAATAGCCTGGATAAAGACTTGAAATTATGCACATCAATTAACAAATTCAAAAAAATGTTTACCACCTATGTAATAAATAGATATAAAACATTAGAGAATCCCAGCTAAAATAAATTAACAATTGAGAGACCAAATTAATGCAAACGGTACCATAGTTTGTCTGAGTCACTGTCATTGTCACACATTGTCTTTTTGTATTTTATTTATTTATTTATTTTTCTCTTTCTTAAAAAAAAAATAGTGTAGTGTGGTTGTACAGTGTGGTGGCATTACTTCCATAGTGCCATCGCACCATGCCACACACAGTGACACTAATCTTCCTATTATTATTATTATTTATAATTAATCTAAGTTTACTGATTCATCTGAAACTTGAACCTGTACCTAGGGTAGGCAATTATAAGCTGCTAGCTTCTGCCTACACCCTTTCGGACCTCAATAGTGTAAATATTGTGCATTGCAATGTGTTCTTGTTAAGAAAGGTCTGAAATAAACTAAACTAAACTAAACTAAACAATGGCTCTTTAACACAATTTCCAACAATGGCTCTTTAACACAATCTGCATGCTGTGTCTTGATTGGCCACTCCAGTTTTCTAAAATGTCCCTACTTTAGAACTGGGGTGGCCAATCTGGATACAGTAAGCATTCAAGCATTCATTCATTCAGCTGATTCAGTTTGCATTATTAGCTAGGCTAGCTCCAGGGTCCTGCCAGCACTGTAAATCCTTGCAGATGCTAATAGTTTATACATGACATCTACACGGCCAATAGTTTTACATGAATGTTTACATGTCCTTACTATAGTCCCAAACCCCACTTTAGGAGCCTGCCATGGATGTACTGTACTTAGAGATGTTCATGTAAAACTATTGTACAGAGTTGCCCCCACAGATTTCCCAAAACCACACTTTGGGGAACAGCCATGGTTCTACTAGGCTGGACTGTACTATAGCCTAGAAATGTTCATATACAACTATTGGTCTTGCACAAAAACAATGGATCATGTGCATAGTGGTGCCGCCAGAGGTCCTCAAACCCCACTGTGGGAGCCAGCCATGTCCTAGTACTAGTCTGTCCTTTAATATAACCAAGAAATGTTCATGTAAAACTATTGGTCGTGCACACAAACTATGGCCCATGTACATAGAGTACCAGAGGTACCAAAACCACACTTTAGGAACCAGCTGTGGCACTACTAAGCTGTCTTGTAATACAATGTAGAAATGTCCATTTAAAACTATAGGTCGTGCATGGAAACTATGACCTGCATACATAATTGGACTCCCAGAGGTCCCTGAACCAAGCTTTTACTACTTACTATGCAGTCCTGTAATATAACCTAGAAATATATAAAACTATTGGTAGTGCACACAAACTATGGCCCGTATACATGGTTGGACTCCCAGAGCTCCTCGAACCACATTTTGGGAACCAGCTGTGGCCGTAGTAGGCTGTCCTGTAATATAATCTAGAAATGTCCATGTAAAACTATTGTTTTCGCACATAAACTCTGGCCTGTGTACATAGCTGGACTCTCAGAGGTCCCCGGACCATACTTTGTGAACCAGCCATGGCTGTACTAGACTTCCTTTATTATTTAACCTAGAAGTGTTCTTGTAAAAGTATTGATCGTACACACAAACTCTAGTTTGTGTACATAGTTGGATGGCAGAGGTCCTCCAACTACACTTTGGGAACTAGTTATGGCTGGATTGTACTATAGCCTAGAAATGTCAGATTCAGATTCAGATTCAGATTCAGATTACTTTATTGATCCCAAACTGGGCAATTCATTTGCAACTATGGTGCTTAGTCATACAAACAGTAAAAAACTGTAAAAAACAGTACAAATATACAGACATAAAGACACATACATTCGACAACGGGCAAGGTAGATGGACAAGCTCAAGGTGTCCCATAAATATGCAATAAATAAAAGTAACAACCTGCATCACTAAATAAGTAAATACCGTGGACCTGCCACCTCTGTGTAACCGGACAACCTACACTTGGATTCCCCTAGAATTTAAGCATCTGATAGCAGATGGAATGAAGCTATTTGTGTAGCGATTAGTCCTTCCTCGAGGGGTCATATATCGACGTCCAGAGGGCATCATTCTAAATTCAGCCGATAGAGGGTGATGAGGGTGGCTTATTATACACTTGGCCTTCCTCACTAACTGGTCTTCCCAGAGGGAACGCAGGTCCCTTTGCCTGACACCGATGATCTTGGAGCAGATATTTACAATGTTATACAAGCTTTTCTTGTCCTTTATAGCTAGACCGTTGAACCAGCAGACAAATGAGAAAGTTAAAAGGCTTTCAATAAATGCCCGATAGAAGTTTGTCAATATTCTTTCACTGACATTGAAAGAGTTTAGTTTCCTCATCAGATAGATTCTTTGCTGACCTCGTTTAACAATAGAGTCAGTGTTGATGTCAAACTTAAGTTTGGAATCAAACACTGTTCCGAGGTATTTATATGACTCCACGATCTGTACATTTTCGCCGTGAATGACACTTGGTTTGTGTTCCGCATGCTGTCTAAAATCAATGATCATTTCTTTTGTTTTAGCAACATTCAGGTCCAGGTAACTTTCATCGCACTTCTCGACAAAGGCAGTTAGTGCAGGACCATGGTCAGGGTCAGAATCACTCAGTAGAGAAACAAGAACAGAATCATCAGAAAACTTAACTAACAGCCTGCCCTCCTGGGAAACCCTGAAGCTGTCAGTATACATGATGAATAGGAGGGGCGACAGAACGCAGCCTTGGGGTGAACCCGTATTTGATACAGTCCTACTGGACATTTGACCGTTGACATGCACCTGCTGGACCCTGTTGGTCAGAAAGTTTAGGATCAGCATGAGAAGCTGATCTGGAAGGTTAAAATAAGTTGACAGTCTTTCTATTAAGATATGAGGCTGCATCTTGTTAAAAGCTGAGGAGAAGTCAGCAAATAAAAGTCTAGCATATTGATAAATAAGTGCGCTTGTTCGTAACAGGCGAGAAGGATCCAATGTTTAGCTGTTGGATTTGGGATAAAGGACCGTAATATAGAATTTGTTATAATTAATATGATGAAAAGACTGTATATCTTCGATAGCTCTATAATGACCAAACCCAAAATGTAGAAAAACCTTTTAGCTGTCCTGAAGTACAATTTGCCATAAAATAATGTTTAGCTTTAAGAGCATTTAGAAAATAATTCAAAATGTAATCCTGGAAAAGATTAAAATGATGAGTAAATATACCCATAAACCCTGAAAATTACTTACAACCAGGACAAGCTGAGAAACCAAATGGACCCATGGAATTGAAACACAGAAAAACACAGTCGGCAAGGCAGTTCAGTGGAATAGATGAAAAAACGGACATATTATGGGGGAGATGCAAAAAGATTTATTACAAAATAGCCCACAGACGTCGCACAAAAATGGTGAAACATTTCTCCCAAAGAATTAATGGCGGAGACAAGCATTATATTCAATTCTGTTATCAGGAAATACACGTGGCATGTGATGAACTTCCTGCATGACGTTTACTGCAAAGGCTTACGGGAAATGAAGTTTTAATAACACAATGAAGATGAAGTTGAAGCAGATGATGCAATCAATATACTGTAGTTTCTGGAAAATCCCCAAACCCTTACAGAGTGGTTTAAGACATACAGAGAGAGAGACGATCTCACACAAATGAGCAAGGTCATGTGCAGATAACATAGTCTGGGAAAACAAAACGAATAACCACAACAACCCTGGAAATTGCCAGACAAAGTATCAACATTTCAACTGTGTGAGTGCAACAAAGGAGAAAACAACAAACAACACTTTAATCTCGCCAGCAGTATGCCAAAGGTGTAGAATGAATGTAGAATGTGCAACCTGAAAACAACCTTGAAAATAGCAGATCTACAAGATGGTAAAATGAATGGAACAGATCTACAAGATGACATATGTAAATCATTCACAATTAGATTCTAAAATATTAAATATTTCCAATATTTCCATCAATTCCCCCCTTTTTGAGAATGATAAAACATATGTTATAAGAAAATAAACAAACATAAAAAATGGGAAAAAATAAAAGAATGAAAAATAACAAACTTCTATACTAAGGATCAAAAACATTTGACTTATGGCTAGGCAAAACAACTCAATACCTTTTGAATGGTACTCCGTTGGAGAGGGCTGAGAAGTGATGTTCCTCCCATGATGTTAATCTTCAAATCACCTCGTGATTTAGGCAAAAGTTCATATTTCCTGACCTGATGTTTTGGTCAGTAAAGCTTCAACAACCCGACGGTTGTCCGGAAAAAGTCTGTTAACCCCGCCCTCCAGTCGCCCCTAACAGGCCAACGAATACAGGTGTTGTAGCATGAGCACAGGTAACTGGAGGTGCTCTATTCAGACAGGTGAGCGCTGGACATGCTCACATCAGACAGATGTCGGCCTACTTAGTTCGGCTGACCACTTCAGTTGGCAACAGGGGTATAGCGACAGTTCGTAGGAGGGTACGGGACAGTTCGTTGATGGATCTTCAGAGCTGGAGCCCCAAACAGTTCTTCCCGGTACCGTAACGAATTGTATAGGAACAAGCCTATTTCTGAGCTATTCTTACCTAGCCAATAAGACAAATATGAATCATTGATGTTGAAAATAATAAACTAAAATAATAAACAAAAATAAAAAGAGGATAATTTTGAGACAAATGGGAAATTAATATCAGAAATACATATACAAATATGGTAACGCACATATATATACATATATGTGTGTCAGTCAACATGTATATATATTTGAAATATTAAAAGGGTAATTTAAGCAATTGTTGGGATCATACGGGATAGTTGATGGAATAAAAGGAACTTGGCCTTTTCACCCATACCAACATCTCCCACAAAAATGACAACAAAACATAATGCAAAGCTAGCAAAGTATATACTGTAACATGAAGTATGACAACAAAGTATGAATAATAAGCTGAACTAAGCTGAACTGGTCTGATCGATTGAAACCTGAAAAACAAAGCAATCACAAGAAACAAAAGAGGTTCACCGTACGCTAACGCCTAGCAAGTCCATAGTAGCGAACACGTGATCCAATAGTCCCCAAAGTTTAGCTGATTGCAGAGCAGCAGGGAGCTGGATTGTCCTTGAGTTTTTTCAGGTTTCAACGGAGCAAGAGCAGCAGCAGCAGCGATGATAAAGATGATGTAACCTGAGACACAGAAACAAACAAATACATCCAGGTGAATATACATGTATAGTATACATATATTCCAATCAAAACATCAAAACATAAAAATACATGGTGAGTGTGTGTGTTTGTGAGAAAACAAATATTTAGTGATAACATTAAAAAGGAAAACTTAACTAAACTGTCTGTTGCAGTCAGTGCCAGCACCCTGTTGCAATGGACAAGGGGATATTCGCGGCCATCAGGTTGAATGACGATGGACCACCGAGTATCAGGACCGCAGCCGCAAGATAATAACAGCAGCTGAACGGGACCATGCTGGAAACTGGACACTGAGGCACACAGGACAGCTGAATGATGATATCTCTCTGTCTATGGAAAAACACAGAGAAAGCAAAAAACAAAAACATCTTGGTGAATGTATTGTCATCATATACAAAGTACTATTGATATACAATTATAATACAAATGACAGGGTTAATAAAAAACAAAATGTCAGACTAAATAATAATCTTCCTAATTAAAATAATATTCATAATGTTTTAGTAGGTAAATATACCAAATAATAAAATGAAAACAATTTTTTGTACCAAACAATAAACTGCTATTTTTTTTTTTAGCAATGATAAAATTAATCTATGTTGTACCGGAACCAAAAAGAAAATGAGATAAAATCTCAAGAAAGCGACACTCGATGATATAGTCGTTTAAATATTTTAAAATGGTACTTCCCCACCCCATCCAGGTGCAGAAATCACGGATATAACCGGCAATCATAAAAACAGAATTTGCCCCGTAATTACTGTGAATCAAATAAGATACCACATTAAAAACAGCATAGTGTAACACGCCGTACACTGTCTCCTAATGTCTACCTGACGTAGCGACCGTCAAACAAAGGAGTTGCTAAACCAAAAGAAATGGGATCCGGTATAAAACAAATAAATAGAAATAAATAAACTGGGATAGAATCCCTTTCTCCCCCGATTTGAACACAAACATTGTGTTTAAAAGTTAGAGAATAATAGTTAAACCAATTAAACAAATAAATCGTGTAAAATCTTTGAAATGTTCCTTTATTGGGAAATAACTCTAAAGGGATAATAACGACATTTAGCTATTTGAGTGACAAAAGATAAAAAAAAATAAAGACCCTAGTTTATTATCTACATCAGACCGGCCAAGACTGATATAAATGACAAATTTTGAGCTGAAAAAAAGTTATGGCACCCGCTCTGTACACAAGCTATGCCAAAAAGTTTGAAGATAGGAGATAAAGTTAGTAGGACGCTGCGCCTCATCCTGAATAATAGTAATGTTGAGAAAATAAATAAATAAATAAATAAAATAAAATGATAGTTGACACTCATTTGCCAGGAAAAATAAAGATAAAATTTTGGAATATTAGAATACATGAAAAAATTATTTTAGAAAACTTGTCAATTTTCTATCGATAAAAGAATAAAACATGGATACTAAAGGGATTATTGTATATAATAGATAAAGTTATGGCTGTCTGCTTGAGGAAGTAGCGACCATAAAGTCTAAGTGAGTCGTCAGTCATGAGTTGTGTAAATCTGCATCAAACGTCGAGTTGAGCGAATCTACAGTCTATGTTTGTCCTAAACAAATTAAAAATATTTTAACACTGGATTAAGTACGGCGAAAAATAATGTTCCTAATTTAGAGATTAAGTAGTTACCACTGCGGCCGTACGAGAGCTCTTACAAACACGCACACGCACATGGAGCCACACAGACATTGGTGAGACAGACAGAGACAAACACGCGCACATGCACACACATACATGCACGCACGCACACACTCATACACAGACAAGCAGTCCTCCCTTGCATTCCTCAACAGATAAGACGAACACTCCCAAATAACACAAAAAGCAAGTGAGCGCGGACGAAAAATAGCGTATAAAATGTGTTGCCTAAATTAAATTGGGTAAAATAGTACGTTGAAAATGTTGCCTCAGTAAAAATATTGTTTTAAGGAGTGAGAAAAGTAATTTGGAATACTGAATAATGAGTGTATGAATCGCGGATCGTGACCGACCATACATGGTTAAATTTACAAACTGAGGGTTCAGGGGTTGACAGTAATAAATAACATAGCAACACTATGACCAAGAATTAGTGTTGTAAAGACTATAAATTATGAATTCAGATAAAGGTTATTACTGTACTTAACTCAAGCAGGCAGGCAGGCAGGCAGGCAGCGGGGTGGGTAGATCGGGAACAGGGATCAGAGTCCGTGGGGACCAGGGACCCCCCAAGGAATCCCACGGAGACCGATGTGGTGTGGACGTCTGTTCCAAAAGCGGCGGGCTTGTTTCGACATAATACGTCATCGTATTCCCAAGAACTGACTCAGAAAATGTTGACTGGTGTCTTAAAAGTTTCAGTCCGGGTGAAAAAAAGGAAAAAAAGAAAAAGAAAAGGGCGCTTTGGTTCGACTTCTGTCTGGACCATAAATTATGGATCTCATTAGAAGCCGGCTCGATAAGGTACCAAATTGTTAAATAAGTGCGCTTGTTCGTAACAGGCGAGAAGGATCCAAATTGTTGGATTTGGGATAAAGGACCGTATATAGAATTTGTTATAATTAATATGATGAAAAGACTGTATATCTTCGATAGCTCTATAATGACCAAACCCAAAATGTAGAAAAACCTTTTAGCTGTCCTGAAGTACAATTTGTCATTAAATAATGTTTAGCTTTAAGAGCATTTAGAAAATAATTCAAAATGTAATCCTGGAAAAGATTAAAAATGATGCGTAAATATATCCATAAACCCTGAAAATTACTTACAAACCAGGACAAGCTGAGAAACCAAATGGACCCATGGAATTGAAACACAGTAAAACACAGTCGGCAAGGCAGTTCAGTGGAATAGATGAAAAACCGGACGTATTATGGGGGAGAAGCAAAAAGATTTATTACAAAATAGCCCACAGACGTCGCACAAAAATGTTGAAACATTTCTCCCGAAGAATTAATGGCGGAGACAAGCATTATATTCAATCTGTTATCAGGAAATACACGTGGCATGTGATGAACTTCCTGCATGACGTTTACTGCAAAGGCTTACGGGAAATGAAGTTTTAATAACACAATGAAGATGAAGTTGAAGCAGATGATGCAATCAGTATACTGTAGTTTCTGGAAAATCCCCAAACCCTTACAGAGTGGTTTAAGACATAGAGAGAGAGACGATCTCACACAAATGAGCAAGGTCATGTGCAGATAACATAGTCTGGGAGTAAATGAAAACAAAACGATAACCACAACAACCCTGGAAATTGCCAGACAAAGTATCAACATTTCAACTGTGTACTTTAACCTCGTCAGCAGTATGCCAAAGGTGTAGAATGAATGTAGAATGTGCAACCTGAAAACAACCTTGAAAATAGCAGATCTACAAGGTGGTAAAATGAATGGAACAGATCTACAAGATGACATATGTAAATCATTCACAATTAGATTCTAAAATATTAAATATTTCCAATATTTCCATCACATATGATCCTGTTTTTTCCAGATGCTTGTGCACACTGTCTAGTATGAAGAGTTTAGCATCATCCACACCTTTGTTCGACTGATAGGCAAACTGAAGTGGGTCCAGTTTACCGTCTATGAGGGACACACTCTTTCAGGATCCTCTCAAATGTTTTCATGGTCAGTGATGTGAGAGCTACCGGTCTAGTTCTTTGGCCTGATTAGATTTGGGAATGGGTATAATGGTAGATGTTTTCCAGATTGTAGGTATCTGACCCAGATCAGTACACAGCTGGAAGAGTCTGGTGAAGACAACCCCCAGTTGGTCCGCACAGTGATGTAGTGTGCGCCCACAAATAGAATCAGGACCGGCAGCTTTCCTCATGTTCGTCCTCCTAAGTGAGGTTGTGACACTTTCCTCAGATATCACGATATCTCTTAGTGGCTCAAGGGACATTCTACATTCAGAGATGTTGTCAGAGAAATCAGACCGTTCAAAACGAGAAAAGAAAGAATTAAAGGAATTAGGCAGGTCAGAATTGTTCACACCATTAACACTAATAGGCTTCCTGGCCTCACTAGTTTGCTGGTTAATGGAGGCCATATTCTTAATACCCTGCCAAGCAGCTCTGAGATCTCCAGTGCTATATTGCGTTTCAATTTTGTCCAAATGTATGTGTAAAAGTATTGATCGTGCACATAAACTATGGCCTGTGTACATACTTGGTTTCCCAGAGGTCTCTGAATCACACTTTGGGAACTACCCATGGCTGGATTATATTTTAGCCTTGAAATGTTTGTGTAAAAGTATTTGCTGTGTACACAAACTATGGCCTCTGTACATAGTTGGACTCCCAGAGGTCCCCGAACCAAACTTTGGGAACCAGCCGTGGCTGTACTAGGCTGTCCTGTAATATAACCTAGAAATGTTCATGTCTATGTAAAGGTATCGGTTGTCCACACAAACTATGGCCTATGAACATATGGTAGTTGGAAGCCAGATGTCCCCAAACCAAACTAGCCATGGCTGAGCTGTCCTATAGCTTAGAAATGGTCACATGAAACTATTGGTCATGCACACAAACTATGGCCTGTCTACATAGTTGGACCCCCAGAGGTCCCCAAACCACACTTTGGGAACGAACCATGGCTGGATTGTTTTAAAACGATTGGTCATGCACACAACTATGGCCTGTGCACATAGATCGACTCCCAGAGGTTCCCGAACAATACCTTTGGAATCAGCCATGGCTGGATTGTACTATAGCCTTGAAATGTTCGTGTAAATGTATTGGTCGTTTACTCAAACTATGGCCTGTGTACATGGTTGGACTCCCAGGGGTCCCCGAACCACACTTTGAGAACCAGCCATGTCTGGATTGTACTATAGCTCAGAAATGTCTATGTAAAGGTATCGGTTGTCCACACAAACTATGGCCTATGAACATGGTAGTTGGAAGCCAGATGTCCCCAAACCAAACTAGCCATGGCTGAGCTGTCCTATAGCTTAGAAATGGTCACATGAAACTATTGGTCACGCACACAAACTATGGCCTGTGTACATAGTTGGACTCCCAGAGTCCTCGAACTACACTCGGGATCCCGAGATGCGTGGGCACAGGGCACTTAATTTCCTGCCCGGGAACGCCATCCGTCTTCCCCGAGGTTATGATTTTTTTCTTATTAGAAATTACACTAAAGGATTTTTTCACACAGATCATCTTTCTCCATATCTGTGAGTGGTAAAATATAACCCTCAAATAATGTACAAAGATGTTTGATGACTGATGATAACTAGACTATGGAGTGAGGGCTACAATGTTGACATCACATGGTCGAAATGCGAGCGGTCAGCAGTCAGGACCACATCCTGACTGCTGCATCCTCCTGCATTGATTTAACCAGATGCTGCAGATCAGCATCTGACAGAAAAAAGTGCTATTATTTGCCTACTGTGAACTATTATTTGTTCATGTCAGAAAGACTGCCTTATGGTTATCTGGCTACATTAAAGTGTATGATTGAATTTTTCATGGTATAAATTGTTTCGAAAAAACAAACAAACATACGGGTCATCAGTATTTTCCATGCTACATTATAAATATTTATTTTTGGTGATTTACATACTGTATATCTTGAAATGTTTGTGTAAATGTATTGGCCCGGCTCACAAACTATGGGCTGCATACATATACTGAACAAAAATATAAACACAACACTTTTGTTTTTGCTCCCATTTGTCAGGGGATGGACTTAAAGACCTAACATTCATTCCAGATATACAATATAACCATTTCTATCAAACACTGTTCACAAATCTGCCTAAATGTGTGATATTGAGCACTTCTGCTTTGTTAAGATAATCCATCCCACCTCACAGGTGTGCCACATCAAGATGCAGATGTGACATCATGGTTAGTGCACAGATGTACCTTAGACTGTCCACAATAAAAGGCCACCCTGAAATGTGCAATTTTGTTGTGCCTTATTGGGTGTATGGGCCTCCAAAACAGTCAGTATCTGGTGTGACCACCATTTGCCTCATGCAGTGCAACACATCTTCGCATAAAGTTTATCAGATTGTCAATTGTGGCCTGTGGAATGTTGGTCCACTCCTCTTCAATGGCTATGTCAGGTTGCTGGATATTAGTGGGAACTGGTACACACTGTCATAATGGTAATAACACATTATTACCACATTATTACCATTTCGACAGCGCATACCAGTTCCCACTAATATCCAGCAACTTCACACAGCAATTGAGAAGGAGTGGACCAATATTCCACAGGCCACAATTGACAATCTGATAAACTCTATGCGATTAAGATGTGTTGCACTGCATGAGCCAAATGGTGGTCACACCAGATACTGACTGTTTCGAAGGCCCATACACGCAATAAGGCACAACAAAATTGCACATTTCAGGGTGGCCTTTTGTTGTGGACAGTCTAAGGTACACCTGTGCACTAACCATGATGTCACATCTGCATCTTGATGTGGCACACCTGTGAGGTGGGATGGATTATCTTAACAAAGCAGAAGTGCTCAATATCACACATTTAGGCAGATATAAATAACCATTTCAATACATGTTAATCTAAACACCATTTAGATTAACCGTTTGGTTGAGTCACTTACAAATAGAAATGCAACAGAATGCAACAGAAAGACCCCCCCCCCCTCCCTCTCATCCCACAGCACATTCTGGATTGAACCCTCGTTAAGTGCAATGGACGGCACCTGCTGTTAGTCAGTTCTCAGTCAACTAGGCAGTTCTGAAAGTGTGAAGCCCCTACATACACAGTTTTAAGATAGCAGTGCAACAGTGTGGACTGTGGAGATACACAGTTAAATACATTTGTAAACGTTTTCTTCCGTAGTATAATAGAAAGCCAAAATTGAATATATTCTCAGTCCTTTGTGCATTAAGTGAAATATTTAAAAATGTATTAATCTTGATTATGGTGTCCAGCTCATGAAAACCCCCACATCTCAATTAATTAGAATATTTTGAGACCACTAAGAAAACATGACAAGAAATGTTGATTATGTGAAAAGCATATGTATGCAGTTACTACTACTTACGATGGATCAGACTGGACTAGACTAGACTAGGGTGTACTTGGCTGTATGAATTCAAACAGACTAGACACTAATGGGCAACAGTTTGTATGCGCTTACTGTACATGAACATATGTATTACAGTACAGCCTTGTATGCCCAGGTCTAACCTAGTCGAGCCCGATGGGAGAACAGAGAAGTGGAGGGGAGTACTACCGTACTGTATTATGATGGATCAGGCTGGACTAGACAAGACTAGTGTGTACTAAACTCAAATAGGCTCTATCAGCCTGTACTAGGCTATGTAGATCCTCACACCATTGGGACTAATCACTGTGTACATGTGCAATAGTTTGTGTGCACAATCAAGAGTTTTACATGAACATGGGTTGACGATAGTACAGTATTGCCTTGTACAGCCTAATGAAGCCTAGTACAGCCTAACAAACCCCCTACAGCCTATTAGATCCCATTTGAGTCTAGTGCAGTACAGCCTAGTATGCCAAAGTCTAGCCTAGTCCTCTCCAATGGGAGAATAGAGTAGTAGAGGGAAGTACTAGTCTATATTATGTCACACCATTGTGAATAACCACCGTGTACACGGGCAGTCGTTTGTGTGCACATTCAATACTTTTACTTGGACATGTGTTGACCATAGTGCCGTATCACCTTGTACAGCCTAATGAAGCCTATTACAGCCTAACACACACCCCTACAGCCTATTAGAGCCCATTTGAGTACTTCAATGGGAGAATAGAGTAGTAGAGGGAAGTACTAGTCTATATTATGTCACACCATTGTGAAAAACCACCGTGTACACGGGCAGTCGTTTGTGTGCACATTCAATACTTTTACTTGGACATGTGTTGACCATAGTGCAGTATCACCTCGTACAGCCTAATGAAGCCTAATACAGCCTAACAAACCCCCCTACAGCCTGTTAGAGCCCATTTGAGTCTAGTGCAGTACGGCCTAGTATGCCAAAGTCTAGCCTAGTCCTCTCCATTGGGAGAATAGAGTAGTAGAGGGAAGTACTAGTCTATATTATGTCACACCATTGTGAATAACCACCGTGTACACGGGCAGTCGTTTGTGTGCACATTCAATACTTTTACTTGGACATGTGTTGACCATAGTGCAGTATCACCTCGTACAGCCAATGAAGCCTAATACAGCCTAACAAACCCCAGCCTAACAAATCACTGTGTACATGTGCAATAGTTTGTGTGCACAATCAAGAGTTTTACATGAACATGAGTTGACGATAGTACAGTATTGCCTTGTACAGCCTAATGAAGCCTAGTACAGCCTAACAAACCCCCTACAGCCTATTAGATCCCATTTGAGTCTAGTGCAGTACAGCCTAGTATGCCAAAGTCTAGCCTAGTCCTCTCCAATGGGAGAATAGAGTAGTAGAGGGAAGTACTAGTCTATATTATGTCACACCATTGTGAATAACCACCGTGTACACGGGCAGTCGTTTGTGTGCACATTCAATACTTTTTGTTGTCTCCACCGTAAGGTGGTGACTATGGAACGCACCCCGTCATTCCGCCCGTGTCTGTACCCCGTCATTCCGTCCCCGTCATTCCGTCCCGTGTGTGATGTAATGATAACGTCATAGATCTCATAGCTGAGCCGGACGGTGGAGACCTGTGCCCCGTAGGGGCACAACTCTTGTTGTTGTTGTCTCCACCGAAGGTGGGGACTATAAAACGCCCTCCGTCCGTGCACGTCCTAAGTCTGTCTGTGGCACGACGAATCTGTCCGTCCCATGATTACAGCATGATGAGGTAATCAAAACGCCCTCTGTCCGTGCATGTCCTAAGTCTGTCTGTGGCGCGACTATCTGTCCTCAATCTGTCCGTCCCATGATTACAGCATGATGAGGTTATAGTTGATATACTACTACCAGTGCACGTTCAAACATGAGACCAAAGGGTGGATGAGGTCATCATGGATGAGGTCATGATGAGGTCATAGGTGTGAAGGATGGCTGGCATTAGTGTTTTATATATATTAGAATAATATCAATTGCTGGGCCCGGACGGTGGAGACCTGTGCCCCGTAGGGGCACAATCTTGTCTTGGACATGTGTTGACCATAGTGCAGTATCACCTTGTACAGCCTAATGAAGCTACAGCCTAACACACACCCCTACAGCATATTAGAGCCCATTTGAGTACTCCAATGGGAGAAAAGAGTAGTAGAGGGAAGTACTAGTCTATATTATGTCACACCATTGTGAAAAACCACCGTGTACACGGGCAGTCGTTTGTGTGCACATTCAATACTTTTACTTGGACATGTGTTGACCATAGTGCAGTATCACCTCGTACAGCCTAATGAAGCTACAGCCTAACACACACCCCTACAGCCAATTAGAGCCCATTTGAGTCTTGTGCAGTACAGCCTAGTATGCCAAAGTCTAGCCTAGTCCTCTCCAATGGGAGAATAGAGTAGTAGAGGGAAGTACTAGTCTATATTATATCACACCATTGTGAATAACCACCGTGTACACGGGCAGTCGTTTGTGTGCACATTCAATACTATACTAGACTATAAAACGCCCTCCGTCCGTGCACGCGGCCCGTCCGTCCCCCCGAATCTGTCCGTCGCACGACTGTCTGTCCGTGCACGCAGCCTGTTCGTCATGACGTCATGACGACGTTATAGTTGATACACTAGTACCAGTGAACGTTCAAACCTGAGCACAGGCGGTGGAGACCTGGGTACAGGTCTCTAGGAGGAAGCCTGAGCTTGAGAAGCTTGAGATGACGTCATGATGAGGTCATAGGTATGAAGGTCATAGGTCATGGGTATAAAACGCCCTCTGTTTGTGCACGCAGCCCGTCCGTCCCCGAATGTGTCACACGTTCAAACCTGAGCCCGGACGGTGGAGACCTGTGCCCCGTAGGGGCACAACTCTTGTTCTTGGACATGTGTTGACCATAGTGCAGTATTATCTCGTACAGCCTAATGAAGCCTATTACAGCCTAACACACACCCCTACAGCCTATTAGAGCCCATTTGAGTACGGCCTAGTATGCCAAAGTCTAGCCTAGTCCTCTCCAATGGGAGAATAGAGTAGTAGAGGAAAGTACTAGTCTATATTATATCACACCATTGTGAATAACCACCGTGTACACGGGCAGTCGTTTGTGTGCACATTCAATACTTTTACTTGGACATGTGTTGACCATAGTGCAGTATCACCTCGTACAGCCTAATGAAGCCTATTACAGCCCAACACACACCCCTACAGCCTATTAGAGCCCATTTGAGTACGGCCTAGTATGCCAAAGTCTAGCCTAGTCCTCTCCAATGGGAGAATAGAGTAGTAGAGGGAAGTACTAGTCTATATTATGTCACACCATTGTGAATAACCACCGTGTACACGGGCAGTCGTTTGTGTGCACATTCAATACTTTTACTTGGACATGTGTTGACCATAGTGCAGTATCACCTCGTACAGCCTAATGAAGCCTAATACAGCCTAACAAACCCCCCTACAGCCTGTTAGAGCCCATTTGAGTCTAGTGCAGTACGGCCTAGTATGCCAAAGTCTAGCCTAGTCCTCTCCAATGGGAGAATAGAGTAGTAGAGGAAAGTACTAGTCTATATTATATCACACCATTGTGAATAACCACCGTGTACACGGGCAGTCGTTTGTGTGCACATTCAATACTTTTACTTGGACATGTGTTGACCATAGTGCAGTATCACCTCGTACAGCCTAATGAAGCCTATTACAGCCTAACACACACCCCTACAGCCAATTAGAGCCCATTTGAGTCTAGTGCAGTACAGCCTAGTATGCCAAAGTCTAGCCTAGTCCTCTCCAATGGGAGAATAGAGTAGTAGAGGGAAGTACTAGTCTATATTATGTCACACCATTGTGAATAACCACCGTGTACACGGGCAGTCGTTTGTGTGCACATTCAATACTTTTACTTGGACATGTGTTGACCATAGTGCAGTATCACCTCTTACAGCCTAATGAAGCCTATTACAGCCTAACACACACCCCTACAGCCTATTAGAGCCCATTTGAGTACGGCCTAGTATGCCAAAGTCTAGCCTAGTTCTCTCCAATGGGAGAATAGAGTAGTAGAGGAAAGTACTAGTCTATATTATATCACACCATTGTGAATAACCACCGTGTACACGGGCAGTTGTTTGTGTGCACATTCAATACTTTTACTTGGATATGTGTTGACCATAGTGCAGTATCACCTCGTACAGCCTAATGAAGCCTAGTACAGCCTAACACACACCCCTACAGCCAATTAGAGTCCATTTGAGTCCATTTGAGTCGTTTGTGTGCACATTCAATACTTTCACTTGGACATGTGTTGACCATAGTGCAGTATCACCTCTTACAGCCTAATGAAGCCTATTACAGCCTAACACACACACACCTACAGCCTATTAGAGCCCATTTGAGTACGGCCTAGTATGCCAAAGTCTAGCCTAGTCCTCTCCAATGGGAGAATAGAGTAGTAGAGGGAAGTACTAGTCTATATTATGTCACACCATTGTGAATAACCACTGTGTACATGGGCAGTCGTTTGTGTGCACATTCAGTACTTTTACTTGCACATGTGTTGACCATAGTGCAGTATCACCTCGCACAGCCTAATGAAGCCTAATACAGCCTAACAAACCCCCCTACAGCCTGTTAGAGCCCATTTGAGTCTAGTGCAGTACGGCCTAGTATGCCAAAGTCTAGCCTTGTCCTCTCCAATGGGAGAATAGAGTAGTAGAGGAAAGTACTAGTCTATATTATATCACCATTGTGAATAACCACCGTGTACACGGGCAGTCGTTTGTGTGCACATTCAATACTTTTTCTTGGACATGTGTTGACCATAGTGCAGTATTATCTCGTACAGCCTAATGAAGCCTATTACAGCCTAACACACACCCCTACAGCCTATTAGAGCCCATTTGAGTACGGCCTAGTATGCCAAAGTCTAGCCTAGTCCTCTCCAATGGGAGAATAGAGTAGTAGAGGGAAGTACGAGTCTATATTATGTCACACCATTGATAATAACCACCGTGGACACGGGCAGTCGTCTGTGTGCACATTCAATAGTTTTACATGGCATGTGTTGACAGCCTAATGAAGCCTAGTACAGCATGACACCCCCCTACAGCCCATTAGAGCCCATTTAAGTCTAGGGCAGTGCAGCCTAGTGTGCCAAAGTCTAGCCTCGTCCTGTCCAATGGGAGAATAGAGTAGTAGAGGCCCCTTTATAACACTTGCACGTATGTGATTCCAATCTCTCATCCTCTGGGTCCATATGTGCCAGTCTCCTCGCATCTCCTCGAATATTTGATTATATTTTAAAGGTGTTGCAGCCATAAAAATCAAAATGAGCAAATATTTGCATACAAACAATAAAGTTGAACATTCAGTTTAATTATTCAGATAAGCGGAAGAAGATGGATGAATGAAAATCTTCCCAACTCCAACAGAATTGGGGTTGTACATGGGAACCAGCAGTGGCTGTAGTAGGCTGTCCTGTAATATAACATAGTGTTCATGTAAACTATTGGTCGTGCACACAAACTCTGGCCTATGTACATAGTTGTACTCCCACAGGTCCCTGAACCACACTTTGGGAATTGGGATTGTACTATAGCCTATAAAAAGTATTGGTTGTACACACAAACTATGGCCTTTGTACATAGTCGGACCCACAGAGGTCAGCAAACCACAATTTTGGAACTAGCCATAGCTGTACTGTAATAAAACTTTTGGTTGTGCACACATACTATTGCATGTGTACATAGTTGGACTCCCAGTGGTCCCTGAACCACACTTTGGGAACCAGACATGGCTGGATTGTACTATAGCCTTGAAATGTTTGTGGAAAAGTATTGGTTGTGCACACAAACTATGGCCTATGTACATAGTTGGACTCCCAGAGGTCCCCAAACCGCACTTTGGGAACCTGCCGTGGCTGTACTAGGCTGTGGTGTAATGTAATCTAGAAACCTTTATGTAAAACTACTGGTCATGCATATAAACTATGGCCCGTGTACATGGTTGGACTCCCAGACGTCCCCGAACCACATTTTGGGAACCAGCCGTGGCTATAGTAAGCCTGTAATATGTCCTGTAATATGACCTAGACATGTTCATGTAAAAGTATGGGACATGTACACCATGTACACATGTAGAGTTTTGGTTAATAGCCTGCCACCCTGTGGAATTATGCTTGAACTGCAATATAAGGCCCTAAAATGGACACAGAGGGAAAAAAGCAGTGTGGGTCATCTGAAGGACTGATCGGTGAACATGTGGTGTCCACACGAAGAGGAGGGGGCCCGGAAAATTTAGAGACCATCCGCTGATTTTTCACGCCCCCACAGTCCGCACAGTGTGGACTGGAAATTTCTGGTGTACACCGGCAATATCGCATTGACCTTTTGAGCACCAAAAGCGATAGGGGTAATAATAATAATAAGGGTAATAATAATAATAATAATAATAATAATAATAATAATAATAATAATAATAATAATCGCGGGTCTTTTCCAACATTAAAATGTAAGTAATGCTGCTTTCATCTCTCTCTCTCTCTCTCTCTCTCTCTCTCTCTCTCTCTCTCTCTCTCTCTCTCTCTCTCTCTCTCTCTCTCTCTCTCTCTCTCTCTCTCTCTCACAGCCTCTCACACACAAAGTCAAGTGGCTGACATGGGACGAAAACAGTTGATCTGCAAGCTCACCGGGTTGCAAAATGCTCAAAACAGGTCCCAAAACATGGTGTTCACCCGTGCAACTGTTAGTGTTTTTGATTGTATGATGAAAAATCCCCGACACGATCTCCGTGGGCTGGCAGGCAGCCAAGGCAGCCAGCTAAGGAAGACGACGGGTGCGCTATCTGGCAGAGGAGTTGCGAGGGGTCAGAAATTGAGTGTTCAAGCAAACATACTGTATTTGTTGCCAACTTGTCCCCATTCTCAATACAACTTTATGTAGAAGAGCCGCCCCATTGAACAGAGTTGACGTTACTCTGTCTGTACTCATGGTCCTGGGTGTCACTCAGTTGTTTCATTTGTTCCACCTGCGTAGTCTCAGAAGCGCTTTGAATTGAACTAAAAGTGGGCTTATGATAAAAGCAAAACCTTCGTGAACCTTTTGCTTCATATTGATCAGTTGTTCAGTGCTGGTTAGCAATATGTGATGCTAGAGAACAGTGGCTCTCAAAGTGGGACATTCAGCCCCCTGCTAAATAATCTCATGGACCCTTATATAAAAATGCAACCAAATGGACTCAGAGTTAAATTGAAAGAAATAAAAATAAATGGCGGTTAAAGAGAGAGAAAGACAGTCAGCTACAAGGTCAATACTTTTTTCCCCCAAAATTATGAAGGGGAGAATGTGTTTGAATAGTAGCCTACAAAATTGAAAATGTTTCATTGCTAATAAACAGTAAGATTGTTCTGGCTATTATTGTGGTAATTGAACATTACAGCATCATTACAAGTAGGCTACAAGGCTTGACAAAGACAAATTTGAGCAGACACAGCCTCTCAAAGCTAAAACACGGACTGTTATCTCAGCTGAACCAAAACAATAAATGTTTACATTTAGGCACCCCTCTATGATCGTCACATTTTTTTCTCTTGCAAACTGACCCGGCCCCCCATTAGAGGGAAAAGTTATGTGGCCCTCGCTGGAAAAAGTTTGGGGACCCCTGCTTTAGTCTATCTAAATACATCAGCTTATCAGGATGTGCTCTCTCTCTCTCTCTCTCGCCGACCTCTCTTTCTGTCATTGAAATTTAATCACCATGGCACATGTTGAAAAATAAATTGTTGCCAGGGATTGGATTATGACACGTCTTGAAATAAAGGTGGTCATATTGATATACAATTCATGGTTTTATATCAACTCATTGATCAACTATGATGAACTGTGTTAATCTTGTTGATCTTTGTTCCAGACTCTAGGTAATGTATGCTGTACATCAGAATTTACAGCAGGCGCGAAATCAATTTGTGACTGCGGCATACCTGGCCACCCGTTGTGACGTATGCCGCAGCTCGTGGACAAATAGTCGCAACGGGTGGCGGAACAGTCTTGACTGATTTATGTTATTTTTCAACTTCTGTGAAATCTTTTTGTGGTCGCGACCATTATGCATAACAATCACTGATGTCATGAGCTAACAGTCACGAAACTGTGCTCAAACTCACCAATGATCATAGAATATACATATTTGTTCTGATGAGAATGAGTTGATATAAAATACTACATACAATACTCACCACAGTTCACTGTCCACAATGTCCCAACAATCAGGGGTGTTAGTATGAAATACATAGCTGTCTGTTACTATCCCATAGAATGAACCAGCTGCAGCCTCAACAGAGATAACACAAGGTGATGGTGATAGTCTCAGGACATTGCTTTGCAGGTTTCAGTGAGGTCTGATTCCAGCAGTTGAATTGACCTGTTGTCTGAGGACACTAGTTTATATTGTCCACCCGTTAGGTTCAAAGTCCTGCATCTGAATATGGGTGCAGTCTTTAACAACATCTAATAAATATATTTTAATTACCATAATAATTCACCGATTGTCTGTGGCTGTCTCTGTGAAACACTGCTGTAGCTCTGAATCTTTAAACATTTATAGTAAAAAAAATCCTAATTATTTACACATGATGCAGGGGTGACTTGACACCAACCTCACTTGGCAACCTCCACAGTATTACATTACATGTGTTTGGTTATACATATACCAACATTCCCACGCTCATGAGTCCCACATCCTATACCCCAAACCTTACACTAGCCCATGGACGGCACAGTGATATGCCGGTACATGCTGGGAGCCACGGGTGATTTTAAAAGTGCAGCACATGTTACTTTTAACCTGCTGTGCCTGTCGGGTGCAACAGTGTTGTTGTACTAATGACTAGGATATGAAAGGAGTTTACCATGAAAGGTTGTGGGATGTGGCCTGATTTACCCACTGTTTCAGCATTGTGCCATGAGGCGAAGTCGAGTGGAAAACAATAATTACGTTTCTACCACTTTTTTCCCATGGGCAGGTCCTCTGCTCTGACACCAGACTGATTACACCTCAAAATACATACATCAATAATAAAATGCATTGCATTGCTGTTCCCTCATTGTAGATCATTTCGTGTATTTAGTTAATACAAAGGCCAGTTGAAACAGTTCTGTTTCTTCCTGTTAAAAATTGTAATGTCACAGGCATACTTCTTAAGATATATCATATGGATAACTTTGTTTAAAAATAGAATGCTCTTTCTGTGTCCAAAAAAATATTTAAGTGAAGTGCATTGCCATTCCACAATATTTTCTGTAAGAGGTTCCTACATCTCCCCACAGTTCCGTTGAACCAAGATGAGAT
This sequence comes from Benthosema pterotum, assembly GCA_039105355.1. Classification (NCBI taxonomy): domain Eukaryota; kingdom Metazoa; phylum Chordata; class Actinopteri; order Myctophiformes; family Myctophidae; genus Benthosema; species Benthosema pterotum. Next base: position 43,203,043 of record CM076970.1, read on the forward strand.
GCTGTTAGACTGTGATGGCTGTCTGTGGCCTTTTAGGTTTTTAGTGGTATTATATTTGTCGTAGTTTATGTGAAAGTAAGTGCTGCTTGTGAAGTCATTTATTGAGCTATTCATAGTTTATACTAAACTATATGTATTTTTGTAACTAAAATAAGTGTCTGTTACAATGTACGTGTTCATCCTGGGTTAAAGTTATATAATTGTTGAAACTTGTATTTCACTTGGCCAAATCAAAATTGACTCGCTTCATTACTTCTCTAACTTAACACTCTCCGTGCCAGCCCTTTTTCATATTTTTGGAGGTAGCCAGTGCCAGTTTTTTTCATCAAAAACTCATATTTCATATTTCGGTCCATGTTTCCGCACGGACAAGTTAGTTGGCCGCACACACTTCCGGTTCCGGTTTGGTAGGTCTCTTGTTATTGTCTATCAATGGTGGATGCGGTCGCTGCTAGCTGCTGTTAGCATGGGGATCGAATTAAACCGGCGCCGGTAACTACGTCATTTACAGTAGCGTTTACGTCAGCAGCATCAGTCGTTACTGTAAATCATAATGATAACGAAAGACGTAGATCTATTTCAATGGCATGAAAACTGTTAATGTTTGTTTGTGAGCTTTTGCCATTTTATTTCCATACATTGCATTTCTTCGATGATTTAAGATCATACCAAATGCAGGTGGTGGTTTGCTTTCAATTTTGCACATGGATGCAACATGGAGCTGTAGGCTGTAGCTACTATTGAGGACACCAAGGGTATGTCCTTGATATTTTCCCGCCCCGTCCCAAATATATTTCTGTGTGGTGTGTGATGAGGCAAAGATAACAAGGGAGGGAGGAACTCACACACACACCTCTGATTCTGTGTGGTACAATATGGTGAAGATCATAATTGACCTAGTATGATGCATAGTTCTTTATATGTTTGTAGATCTAGCCTCTTAATTTTGATCTCAAAGTGCAGCACATTAATATCTCACTAATTTACTCTTTACAATGTTTTCTGGGGTCTGGCTATGGGCCTCGTAGTCAAAGATGAACGCATACGCAGCTGCAAATTAAATCCATGATCTTTATCGAAGTTTTTCTATTATGCTGAACGATCTTCTTGTCAGCAATCAGTGGCAGATGAAATACAATACAGTACATAATGACTCACTCTGACCGGCCTATGAAAAAGTACTTGGAAAATAGAAAATACAACATGCAATACACTACATTTATTCACATGCACGCAGGTTTCCTGCCGTGATCCTGTTACCATTGGTTTGGACATTTTGGAAACAACGCCACTTTTTCATTGCATAACTATAAGATATACTCTTACCAGAGGTTCAAATCACTGCCATCTCTTTCTCACCCTCAAAAATAATAATAATAATATATATATATATATATATATATATATATATATATATATTATATATATATATATATATATATATATATATATATATATATATATTTTTTTTTTTTTTTTTTTTTTTTTTTCGTTTTTATTTATTATTTTTTTTTTTTTGAAATACAGAAATGGGTTTGAAATGCAACTGTAAAAAAAGATCATTGGTTATTTTTGTATTGGTCTGTATTGGCCTGAAAGCAATACAGCTACTAGCCTCGACACCCAGGCTTTCATTTTCGTTCGCCTTGCGCGAAAACGGAAAGCCTGGACTAACGCGCGTTGGAAAGTGGCCTTGAGGGGGGAGTGAACCTTCCGGGATGGGCGTCGCTCTAAATGATGTGAAGTAGAACAGCAGTGGACGGGAGGGGGAGGGGCCGGAGATGACGACACGTTAGTGAGATCAAATCAGAGCGCAGCACTTCCGCCGTGTGGATCCCACGACACCCCCGCCCCCCAAGGCCAAAATCATTGAGGGCTAGACCAGGCTATACAGCAATACACTACATTTATTCACATGCACGCAGGTTTCCTGCCGTGATCCTGTTTACCATTGGTTTGGACATTTTGGAAACAACACCACTTTTTCATTGCATAACTATAAGATATACTCTTACCAGAGGTTCAAATCACTGCCATCTCTTTCTCACTCTCAAAAAAAAAAAAAAAAAAAAAAAAAAAAAAAAAAAATATATATATATATATATATATATATATATATATATATATATATATATATATATATATATATATATATATATATATATATATATATATATATATATATATATATATTTTTATTATTATTATTTTTTTTTAAATACAGAAATGGGTTTGAGATGCAACTGTAAAAAAAGATCATTGGTTATTTTTGTATTGGTCTGTATTGAAAATGTAGTCGTCTTACATTTGGGGACAATATTATTTGACATTTAGTGTTCTTTTTACAAAAATGAGTCTTGGAAAATGGGGGTTGTCATATAACCAGGGTGGTCATATATTCGGGACAATAAGGTAGTTTGTCTTGACCTGTCAAGTTTTCCGGGGATAGCTTCTGTCTATTGTCTACTCGATTGCCTTTGGTCCAAACTCCAAAGTCCTAAAAGTAAATTTGGGTGCCATATTTATTGGAGAGATAACAAGATTAAGACCAGGTGAACCATTTCTGCTTCTACATTCTGCTCAAAGTTGTCATGTCACATACGTTTTTTACTTAGATACAGTAGGTTAGTCATCCTTGGGTATTAATGTTAAATATCCAGAATTTGCATGCATCTAAAACCTGTTTAAAAAACTGTCTATCTGATATTGCAACACCATTATAAAATACTTTCAGTAAAATGTTCCTGTACTTCTCCCATAGTTCTGTTAAGCCAAGGCAGTATAACCCTGCTAAACCTTGCCAGCACTCGCCCCAAGCTTGTACTGTATATATATATATATATATATATATATATATATATATATATATATATATATATATATATATATATATATATATATATATATATATTAGCGATGTCCCGATCCACTTTTTAATATTCCGATCCGATACCGATATTTGTGTTAGCCGATACCGATACCAAATTCCGATAATAGAAAATATATATGATAATACAAAATATAAAAAAAATCCTATATGAAGTCCACCAAATATCAGAATAATATAACAGACTCTTAAATGTGCACTTGGGCAACTTCAAAGCAAATTCCACAACATTTTATTTACCTGCCATAGTGTCAACCTCTTACCCCTGTGTCCAATCACTGGTATATTTACCAATGCTAAATGGTATGATAATGCCAAATGAGGGCAAATACTGATACTTTTCTGTCACCGATACAGTATTCCGATACCGATCTGAACCGATATGACAAAAAAGGGCCGATCCGATACTTTTTCCGATACCAATACAGTATTGGGACATCCAGGCTTACAGGCTTTAAGAAAACCACATTCTAAGAGTCTATCAGTGATCTACAGCTACTCAGTCAGGGGTGCATGAAAACAGAATGATGGATGAATAGCAGTCCTTGAGCTTTGTGGGATTACAGTCACACACTGAGGAGGTTCTTGAAGGCATGAACACTGTCAGCCTAGCTTTCACAACTGCATCGGTACCACCCTGATTGCTGATGATACTCCCAAGTAGGTGAAGGACTGTACTTATTCCCTGGGTTTTCAACCTTTTTCATCCCAGGGCCCACCATTTATTCAGAATTTGAGCCACGGTCCACGGACCACCATTTGAGGACATTTTAGCCCCACAGACCCCAAAACTAAGGATTTCTTTTGCTAGCTGAAGGCTAAGGTAAGAAATATGCACTGTGAATGTGTCTAATTTGAGTACAGTGTGTGGTGATACCTGCTCGGTATGACTAATGCATTCCAGTAATCTGTACCTCTTATGCTAAAAAGACTACTTTGGCATGTTCACACTGACTGAGGTATACCTGTTAGTTTTACTAATGGTCAGTGTAAGCAGTGAACAGTAACTTGTACTGAACAGTAACAGATTTATTCAGCTTCATGCAGATTGTTTTTTATGTAGGCCTACAGTTGATTCTGTGCATGATTGATCAACGAACTACAGATTCCGATCAGCTGGTCATCTCTCAGTGGTGAGGAGCCATTGAGGGGTCTGCATCCGTCCTCAGTGGTGATCAAGGAGCCACTGAGGAGTCTTCATCTCCATCACCAGTGAAGGAGCATCATCGGTGCAGGACCAACAAACAGGTAAGATCTCACTGCACTGACTGCAGGATCTGAACTAAGGCATTTAAAAAATACTACCCGGGTAGATCTGAAAAACAAACTGAGTCAAACCAATTGACTACAAACTGTGCTCAAACAACTGACTGACTAAACCATTGGACATTTCTGACTGACTGACTTACTGACTGACTGACCCAGTGCTTTTTTCCTATTTGGCTAGCTAGGGTTAAATAAACTATTACCATTAAAAACATGAACGTACTCCCTTGCTTCATTCTCTCCCGAGCCCAACCTGATCTTCTGAATTGAGCATATGCCAAATCATCAGTCGTATGTATTACACAATCATTTCAGGTTTATCAAAATGTCTGATTGGGTCCATAATTTGGAGGTTTATCAGCCCTTTTATACTAAGTTAGGGAATAGAGCAAAAATATTCAGCTCAAATGATGCCATTAAGTTTCCAAAGTATGTTTGTTACAAATCTGTCAATGTTACCGTAAATTTGTCAACCCTGTGTCACAGGTGCACAAAGGCACAAGTGTTGCATTCCTATCCTGTTTGAAATTATAATGCCCACAGGAAGGAAAAACATGGGGAAAATAATTGCCGCACTGAAGGATTTACATTTTTTGATTGGTATTTTCTATTTCTTTTTACTTATGTATTTCTATTCACGTATTTTGGGCCAGGGTTCGCTTTGGGTCCCTGTTTTGTAGAGGGAAACCTGGAAAGCGGAGGGGAGGGAGGCCAAAAACAACCTGGCGTAGAACTGTGACCTCAAAACTGAAGATGGCATCGTTGACATGGGGTGAGGCACAACATGCTGCACAGAACAGGACCAGATGGAAGCAGGTAGTCGCAGCCTTATGTTCCACTGGGAACGAATGTATTAAGTAAGTAAGTTTGTAGGGGGAGGGACAGCCCCTGTGCCTTAAGGATATGGGTGCTCTCTCTATCTCGCTCTGTATGTGAGCCTGCTTAACCAGTCTGATTTCCAGGGCTGGATTGGAGGGCTGGTGATTGGCGGCTTGATATTGAAATCTGCTACTGTTGCCAAATCAGTAAGGGGGGCGTATATTTCCCAAGGTGTTTGTATCATGGAGCCAATCTCACTTGGCAACCTCCACAGTATTACATTACATGTTTGGTTGTACATATACCAACATTCCCACAATCATTAGTCCCATATCCTATACCCCAAACATTAATGTACAACAGCAAAGTGATACTTAACCTGCCACTGGTTTGTTTTAGCTTGCAGCACACGTCATTAGCCACTTCATTATGTCTCTAACTGTGTCTGTTAGGAAGTGTGTGCCATTTTATTCCCCTGCGTTGCGTTTCTTAGATGATTTAAACCATATCAAATGCATGTGGAATTTGCTTTAACTCTGCATGTGAATGCAAAGATGATAATTAATATGATGCATAGTTCTTCATACGTTTGTATATGTAGCCTCTTAATTTTGATCTCTAGAAAATACAACATGTAATACAATACATTTATTCATATACATGCAAGTTTCCTGCCGTGATCCTGTTTACCATTGCTTTGGACATTTTCCCCTCTCTCTCTCTCTCTCTCCCTCTCTCAGATAACAAGATTAATATCTGATATTGCAACACCATTCCAAAATATTTTCTGTAAAATGTTCCTGTACTTTTCCCCATAGTTCTGTTAAGCCAACATGAATTGCTTCCTCAAAGAGGGTGTGATGGCTGTCTGTTGCCAGATGCAGCTTTTAGATTTTTAGAGGTATTGTATTTCTTGTAGTTTATGTGACATTGCTGCTTAAGAGTCTCATTACAATGGGTATAGTTATATTGAAATTGTTCGAAAATGGCTTAGGGGGTCAAGGGGGGAGAAGATAGGCCCATGGTCTTCCCAGCTGTCTTTGCGGCTCTTTCTATTTGAGCTTTGTATTTCACAGTCAGATATCCATACCAACTAGAGATTCCATACCGGGCATGTATTCCATACTATAGCGGTCATGGACACCCGTCTGAAATACTTTATACCACAGACCTAAATATATGTGTTTTTTGTTAAAATGTTCATCTCTGTGACTCTGTCTGTCTCTCGTCTGCCTACGTACTGGTCTAGATAGGCAGTGTCACAGCTCCGATTTTTGTGCCCTGATTGGATATCACTGACCTGTAAGTCAGCCCCGCCCCCTCCTCCCCCATGCTGTGCTGCATTATACCATTTTGAGCAACGTTAACCCAGAAGGGCATGATGTGTTCGTTACTCCAAGCTTTCAGTTTGTCACAGCACAGACAAAATGGAAGCCTGGGTATCTTGGAACATTCAGCTTTCTCACCTAATAAATAGGGGATTGCCTGAATAAAGTTAAACTACATCCTTGTTTTTGCTAACTAAACTATATGACAAACTAACTGACTATGCTCGGAATGCATTGTTTGCAGTCTTCCTCTGGACCCATGAAAGCTCTCCTGCTTTCTCTTTCACTTTAGCCAAGTTAAACTCTCTCTCCCTCTCTTGCTCCCAAAACAAACTATGAATAAAAAAATTGAAGTTAGTGGAGGAATATAAGATTTAAAAATCAAAAGTATTAAGGAAACAGTAAGCAAAAAAAAATCATCATTGGTTATTTTGTATTAATTCATTGGATCAGCTGTCCAAAGACACCAAGTATTTCTTGTAATTTCTCAAAACAATTCATCAGCATAGAGACAATTACAGACAAACCAGGCACCACTGGTTTGAAGGCTGAGCAAAAAGAGACTAAATTTCATTACCATTGAAAAATGAGATTGACCTATTTGAAAATAAAAGAACCAGGAGATATGATGTCCTGTGCTGTCTATACAGTAATTTATAATTTTGTACAGTTAGTCTCTCCCGGTCTGTTCCAGTAAAATGTGCTACGGCAGGAGAGAATGCTCAGCTTCCAGTCAGCCATATTTTACAGTGAGTTCTTAAATCTCCTTACTAGGAGGATATTACTTTGTCTATGTTTTAGACAAGTTGGTTTGGTCTGCAGTGACCCATAGTCTGAAAACAGTGCATGTAGCCTACTGTAAGCAGCTGATGTGGGACCTGCCACGGAGCCTGTCAGGTTGTATTCAAAACAGCATCCTCTGGCGCCACCTAGTGACGTTAGGCCTGTGCTACCTACAGTACTTCAAATGATTTACAGTAGACCCATTTCCATGGCCGAGGTCAGGGGTTACCATACTTATTAGATGTGAGAGCTACTGCATTTTACAATGCAGATACTCTTTCTTTCTTTCTTTCTTGTTTGGGTCAGTATGTCAATATAGGCTAAACAAAATGACTTAATTTATGGCACAAACTGAAGGTGATAAAACCACTATAGCTTTATAACAACCAGGTCCGGATATAACATTTCGCAATTGGGGGGGCAGGAGAAAATGGTAAGGGTGCGGCTTCAGAAGCCACGCCCATACCATTTTCAGTTACAGGACTTTTATTAGTCAAGTAAAGCAGGGGTTTTCAACAGGTGGTCCGGGGACCACCAGTGGTCCTTGAGAAGGTTCCAGGTGGTCCCCAGGCTAAATGATGGAAAGTTGGTTAACCAGATGTAACTCTTGAGAGTGTAAAAATGAAACCAAATGGACCCGCCAGGGTCCATTTGGTTTCATTTTTACACTCTCAAGAGTTAAAATATTCATCATCTGAATTAGCACCACTTAATTAAGAAGTCTACACTGTTTTGTTTGCAAAATCCAGCCTGGAATTGTGGACAAAACAAAAACAATTCTTTAGTTTTAGGTCTTTGGGGTGAAATTGTCATCAAATGGTGGTCCGTGGCTCAAATGCTGAATAAATGGTGGTCCCTGGTGTCAAAAAGGTTGAAAACCCCTGAAGTAAAGCATCACTAATAACATCAGTTGTTGTTGAAGTTGCAACAGACACGCAGCATGCATAAAGCTAAAGATCTGACTCAGAGTTTTCTGTTTTTAATGATGAAATGCTGTTGGTTTAGTGGTGACAGCTGTAGCCTAGTTAGTAGCGCGCGCACACACACACACACACACACACATACACACACACACACACACGCACACACACACATTGCCCTCCATGCCATGTGGGATACACCTCTATGTTCCTGGTGTGTCATGACCAGAACAAATGATTGGTTATGGACTTGGATACAGGACAAGGTCTGACAGGAGTGTGGCACAGAGCTGTAACAACCATTGTGTTTTATCTGTGGAGATGTTTGATGGTGTTGCTCCATCTTACTACAACCAACAGCATCACATAAGTAGTAAAAACGTATAGCAGTATCTTCATGCTCAGAGTGTGGTGTGAGGCGATGAGTTTTGAGCTTATACAGCAGATCTGCTCACTTCTATTTTTAGGCAATATGGAACAGAATGTAGAAGCTTCCTGAAAGTCTACAATAGGCTACATTACAATAATAAATACTAATCAGACAAAAGTCATCAAGACAACAACAAACCATTTAGCAGTAATTTATTTGCATAAACATATTTCATAAAATCCATACAGTGAACTGATAAATCAATTGATTGATACATTTTATTAGAGAATAATGTGTTGGGGAGAGAGGGCGGGGCGCCATTCCGAAACACCGCCACTTAGAAACACCTCCATTTCGAAGCATCCCCATTCCGAAGCCTCCCCATTTCGAAATAATGTGATTTCGGAATGGTGATGTTTTTCCCATTTTACTAAAGACATCGCCATTCCGACCCCCCCCCCCCCCCCCCCCCCCCCCCGCAACCGGCGCACGCTCTCTCTCGCCCCCCCCCTGCCCAAACGCGCGCGCCCCTTCTCTCCCTCTGCTGCTCTATCGCTCCCCGACCGAACGCCCCCCCCCCCCCCCCTCTGTGTTTATTTATTCATTTCGTAAAGTCTACAGATATAGCCTAGCCTTAGAGTCTTAGAGCCTTATTAAAGTTGCACATAGGCTCCTCACTGTAGGCTATGTCACGCTATACCAATAAATAACATAAAGCATCGGCATGGGCACATATAATGTTCCCGACATGAAGCTGTGTTCGTAACTAATGTGTTCAGTACAGTGTCCAACAACACAGCCACGTGTTGCGGTTTACAGCTGAGCTGACAGGCAGGCAGGCGGGTGGACGGACGGACGCACAGACCTAAAATCGGGATCTAAAATGCACGCGCGGCTATGCCAACGCTCAGTTACACACGCCTTTTCACACCAGGGCCAATATTTTTTCTGTCACGGACCACCATTTGGTGTCGACTTCAGTCTCTCATTCTCTCTGACCCCAAACTAAGGATTTTCAAGTTTTGGTCCACAATTTAGGAAATAACTGGTAAAACGTTGGTCAAAATGGCAATTCTACTGCATTTTGTTCTTGAAAATTAATTAGGCCTAATTCAGATGTTTAAATAGCCTTTCACTCTTGAGAGCGTGAAGAGTAGGCTAGGCCTACAGATCTATAAGTGTCCATTTGGCAACTGTCCATCATAAAGCTAACCCAGCAAACACGCACAAGTGGGCCCCATATAGGGAACGTGTGGGCTGTCTGGGTTAGAGGTGGGCATGGGCTGGACCTGGGCAATTATACTGGGTTCCATGTTGGTACTATGTGGGCAAGGTGGGCATGGGTTAGAACTGGGCAAATTCGGTGGATCCCTTGTGGGATATAGATGGGCTAAGCGGGCCTGGGTTAGAACTGGGCACTCAAGTCTGGGCCCTATATAGATTATGTATGGGCTAAGTGGGCATGGGTTAGAAGTGGGCACACTTGTCTGGGTCCTATATATGTTTTGTTTGGGCTAAGTGGGCCTGGGTTAGATGTGGGCACCCTTGTCTGAGTCCTACATAGGTTATGTGTGGGCTAAGTGGGCCTGGGTTAGAAGTGGGCACCCTTGTCTGAGTCCTACATAGGTTATGTGTGGGCTAAGTGGGCCTGGGTTAGAAGTGGGCACCCTTGTCTGAGTCCTACATAGGTTATGTGTGGGCTAAGTGGGCCTGGGTTAGAAGTGGGCACCCTTGTCTGAGTCCTACATAGGTTATGTGTGGGCTAAGTGGGCCTGGGTTAGAAGTGGGCACCCTTGTCTGGGTCCTATACAGGTTATGCAAGGGCTACGTGGGCATGGGTTAGACGTGATAAGGAAGCAATAAAATTAAGCACATGACATGGAATATTTATATTTTCTCTCTCGGGCACTAAGTAGGATAGCATAAGACTTCGGCATTTGATGACATTTGTCCAAAAAATGTGTTTTGCACATTGTTGTTGGTGCAGAGCCATTGTGAAAAGAGTGGCATATTTTCTCAGCCTAGTATGAAAGTGAGTTAAACTTTTATGTAATTTGTCTGCTGTGTTCATCATTTGATGCTTTTTGTTGTAAGCAGTCCAATATTGCAAATGTTGAGACAAAATTATAGGCAATTGGAATATGAATTATGGGACACATACAATGAAATGAAATATGAAAAAATGTGTGTTTCTTTTTTCTTTTTTTTTTTCTTAAATCGGCCTCCCGGCGGTGCTATAAAAAGCTGAAATGAAAAACAGGTCAAATCTTCATCTCAGTCCTCTAAGGAGTATGCAACATTTCATGCAGATTGATGAAGGCATATGTAAAATTGCATGCTGCCTAGGGGTGGCACTGTAACAGGCCATATGGGAAATGGAATTTGGAGCAGAGGTGCATGGTCGTCATCCAGGGAGTGTGTGTGCAAAGTTCATTGATCGGGTTAACAGCGCCGAAGATTACATGATAACAGGTGGACACACGGATGTACGGACGCACGGACAGAGGGAAAAAAACCTATGTTTTGCATATGTTTTAGTATGTTTTGCCATCCGTCTGTGTGTCCGCATTTGTAGTTGTTGTTTACTGAAGCAAACAGCATCCACATAAACCTAAGTGTGATGTCCCCCAACCTGCACCCTTGTCAAAATATGATAACTATGCTATGACAATAACCTAAGCTGAAATACAATTAACAGACTTGCATACAGAGAACAAACACTACCAGAACAGTGCAGTCATAACATAACAGTCAGTTACAAGTTGCATATATAAGCAGAACAATATTGCCAATCACTTCAGACAACACTCAAGCTCTTCCAAATTTGTTCCCCTACAATAGCAGGCCTGCAGACAGACAGACAGACAGACAGACAGACAGACAGACAGACAGACAGACAGACAGACAGACAGACAGACAGACAGATATATAGACAGAGAGCGAGGGGGGGGGGGGCAGACAGACAGACAGACAGACAGACAGACAGACAGACAGAGAAACAGACAGAGAAACAGAGAGAGACAGGCCTCATACACACAGTTATGTCGCTATGGCGAGCCATAGAGACACATTGACACGTACAGTGACACATATGGTCCAAACCTCCATCTCCCACAACGCCTTGCAGGATTTGGGCGGTGCGAGGAGACGGGGAATCGGATGTAAATGCCTCAGTGTAGTTTTCTTGCAGAGTTGAGCTGTTTGTGAGCTTGCAGAAATTGTCGGACAGCGGCTCACATTACTGAGCTTTCGGCCGCAGCGGCTCACTCTACCGCAGTCACGGAGCAGCAGCAGCAGGGCCGGATTTAGCCAACCCTACTAGGGTGGGCTGTAAGAATGGCAGGGTGGGAAACTCCAAGTTTTTCATATGAAGCAGTGGTTTTCAATCTTTTTTTGACACCAGGGCCCACTAATTCGGCGTTTGAGCCACGGACCACCATTTGGTGACATTTTAGCCCCACAGACACCAAAACTAAAGATTTATTTTGATTTTATCCACAATTCCAGGCTGGATTTGGGGAAAAAACAGTCAAACATACAGATCAAAATGACCATTATCTTCTACACTCTCTAGTTGTGTAGACTTGGGCTAATAAGATGATGGATATTTTAACTCTATAGTGTAAAAATGCTCTCAAAGAGTTACATCTGGTTAACCAACTTTCCACCTGGAACTCTCTCAAGGACCACTGGTCCCAGACCACTGGCTGAAAACTGTTATTACCTTTCATTGGGTGGGCAGGATGCCTGTTTGAGGGGGCCCTGCCCCCCTCTAAATCCGGCCCTGAGCAGCAGCAGAGAGGAGCGCAGATCACAGCGGCGCATCAAAACAGCACCGGCAACAGCACAAAACCCGACGTTTGGAAAATGCTCTCTCACTGACCATCCCATCATATAGACATATTAACTAAATGCAAAGTTGCATTTTAAGGCTTATGCGGAGCCAATCACATTTGTTTTGTTTCGCCATAATTTATGATTAAATCATATGAAAAGAAGTAGCGGACCAAGCCGCGGACGAAAGCACTGAAAGCAGACAAAATAAGCAAAACTAAAACACACACACACACACACACACACACACACACACACACACACACACACACACACACACACACACACACACACACACACACACACACACACACACACACACAGGATCTCCTCATTGGTCAACAAAGACACTTTGAAGACTGTTAAAGCCAATTTCAGGATTGAGTAATTGATTTATTAATTGACAATCATGCGGATGGGTGGGGCCAGTAAGCAGGCACAGCCTATTTTGGTATGTCACAACCCTGCACAGCAGGAGGGAATCAGGCTAGAGGGAAGACACACAGTTTTTCAACCTTGTGTTTGTGTATTGTTTGTTATTTTGAGTTTTATTCGGTTTATTTTTCAACACCGGTTTTGTTTAAGTTACAGCCAAAACATCCAGTCTTTTGTTATGCACTTAATTGTACCATATCCTGCAACATCAAAATAAACCTCTTAAATGCACTCATTGAGAGGACCTGGGTTTCTGATCACAGTACCACACGTTGGAAAGAGCTTAATACTCCTTTTCCCTCACTGGCATCTTTTAGTTTTTTCGGTTGCCTTACGAAGACCATAACTGGAGCCCTGGTACAAGGTTTCTTTGACTATGCCTGCACCTCTTGGTACCACGTACAGCACCTCGAAGACCTTGAAAACAAGGCTACAGACCTCACAAAACAAACTGGTCAGGCTGTTATTGGCATTCACGCCCCAAACCCACCTCACACCCCTGCCCACTTTATGCCCCCATATATATATATATATATATATATATATATATATATATATATATATATATATATATATATATATATATATATATATATATATATATATATATATATATAAGCTTTTTGGAATGCTGGTGTGTTACATGATACTTATTTCTCGCATTTTAAAAGATTCTAGGGCCCCCATAGCTAAATGCGCCTTAGGCCCCCAAATTGCTAAGACCGCCACTGATATAGTGTCCTTATCGCAAACGCACTTTTAGGAGCAATTAGACATCTCGACAGAAGACGTTGCCAATATATTACATGGCAAAGTCACCTTGGACCTGATGGGTGAATCTGGCAGGGGTGGATGTAACATGTCCTATTTGGCGGGGCAAGAGAACATGTTGGAGAGGCAAGAGAAAATGGTATGGGGGCGGCTTCATTGCCCGTGGTGCGAAGCGACACGGGCGATGAAGCCGCCCCGAAGTCGCACCCGTACCATTTTCGGTTACAGGACTTTTAGTCAAAGCATCAAAATCAGTTATTGTTGAAGTTGCAACAGACACACAGCAACCATGAAGCTAAAGGTCTGACTCCGAGTTTTCTGTTTTCAATGATGAAATGCTGTTGGTTTAGTGGTGCCAAAATTGTAGTTAGTAGCAGTAGTAGTGTTTCAAATCATTTAAATATAAGCACAATTTGAAATATCTTGGGTTGTTTTGCATGGCATTGTGCATTGTGTTTGGGGGGGCAGACTGGGTATTTAGGGGGACATTGCCCCCCATGCCCATGCCTAGATCCGCCCCTGGAATCTAGATACATTCTCTCTCCCTGTGTGTGTGTGTGTGTGTGTGTGTGTGTGTGTGTGTGTGTGTGTGTGTGTGTGTGTGTGTGTGTGTGTGTGTGTGGTTATTTTATACAATGCCATTCTGTCATGACTGACTGACTCCACACTATATGTGGCGGCTTACTTCTAACCCATGCCCACTTAGCCCACACATAACCCCATGTAGTACCCAGACATGCATGCCCAGTTCTAACCTATGGCCAACCCATACATAACCTATAAATAATAGTAAATAATAATTTACTATTTGAATCAACACGGGCAGCAGTTGGCTGAATGCAAGTCAGCCGACTGCTGCTGGCCAATCACAGTCCGTTGTAACCAGGCGCGAAGCACGGGCACGCGCTGTAAGCCGGTAGGCTGAAGCTCTAGTCTAACTGCAGAGAGACGCGATTTCAAATTTGAATTTGCTTCGGCAGGTGACTTTCGGTTGGTGACTCGGTGCGGGAGTGTGGCATAGAGTGTATTATCATTTGGGCATTGTGTTTGGGAGTTTTGCTTGATGTTGGGCGGCGGATGCACTTTTGCTGTTCGAGCCGGCCGCCTGGACCTCGTCCATGGAGGAACTACAACATCTAGTCAAAACTGGAATAGGTGTTCAGAAGACGAGGCAATATGTTTACCGGTAAGGATCTTATTTCATGATGTTTAGTTGCACTAACTTACACGTAACCTACAGCCAGCCGTTTCATGTTTAGAAGGAGGGGGACGAAATGGCCCAACTGAGTTTATTTTATTAGTAGTATTTTTTTCCTACAGACAACAAAAGTAGGGCTTCACGATATAACTATAATTAGACCAGGGGTTTTCAATGGTCCGGGCTCCGGGGAATGGTCCTTGAGAAAACGTAGCTGAGATTTCAAATAATGGGAGAAAAAACAAAACTAACCATGACGCAACCTGGCGAAAGTCTGCTGCATCGGGGAATATAGAATGCAGCCTGCAACGATTGTTAAATCAAAACATACATGTATTGCATGTATAGTCTTTACAATACATAATGATGATGATGAACAGGGGTTTTCAACCTTTTTGACACCAGGGACCACCGTTTATTCAGCATTTGAGCAACGGACCACCATTTGATTACATTTTCACCCAAAGCAACTAAAGAATTCTTTTGGTTTTGTCCACAATTCCTGTCTTGGTTTTGCAAACAAAACAGCGTAGGCAGTGTGGTGCTAATTCAGATTATAACTATTTTGACTCTTGAAAGTGTAAAAATAAAACCAAATGGACCCGCAAGGGTCCATTTGGTTTAGCTAACGTCACCCCGTATCAGCCACTGGCCCTAGCTGGCTGAGAGATAGCTATAAGCTAACTAGCTGTTTAGTGAGATTTGGCGGGCAAAACAAATTCAACCAAAACGATTATTGTCGTGTATTAATATTGTGCGCGATATGCTCGGCAACTTCCAGTTCCATTACAATAGACGGGGCTAATTGGCGTGTCCCGTTTTTCTGGTAGAATAGCGACATCGAGGGACCAGAAACCGAGCGCTTATCACTATTTTTTACGTATTTGTTGTCCCCATTCTCAATAGAAGTATATGTAGAAGGGACACCCGTAGACAGGCCCCATGAAGTGAACGGAGTTTGCGTAACTCTGTCTATACTCTTAAGGCTGAGCCAAAGCCATAGAGTATAGACAGAGTTACGACAACTCCGACGACAATGCCTTTGTCCCTATTGGGCTGCATGAACAGGGCTTCAGCACGCATTAGATCAGTGGTTTTCAACCTTTTTCATCCCAGGGACCACCATTTATTCAGGACTTGAGCCACGGACCACCATTTGAGGACATTTTAGCCCCACAAACCCCAAGTCTAAAGATTTATTTTGCTTTTGTCCACAATTCCAGCCTGGATTTGGGAAACAAAACAGGCAAAACATACATTCCAAAATGGCTAATTCAGATGATGAATATTTTAACTCTTGAGAGGGTATAAATGAAACCAAATGGGCCCGCAAGGGTCCATTTGGTTTCATTTTTACGCTCAGTTAACCAGAAGTAACTCATTGAGAGAATGTAACTCATTGAAAATGAAACCAAATGGATCCTTGCGGGTCCATTTGGTTTCAGTTGGTTTCTACACAACTAGAGAATGTAGAAGATTAATGGTCATTTGGATCTGTATGTTTGACTGTTTTGTTTCCCAAATCCAGCCTGAAATAGTAGACAAAAGCAAAAAAAAAATCTTTAGTTTTGGGTCTGTGGGGATAAAATGTTCCCAATGGTGGTCCTTGTGCTCAAGTGGGCCCTGGTGTCAAAACGATTGAAACCCTGCCACCCTGCCATTCTTCCAGCCCACCCCAGTGGGCTGGCTAAATCCGGCTCTGCTTCAATGCCGCAACTCTTGTATCAGGAAAAAACGAGAAATTGCGAAGCTAGTTGGCTAACAAAGCTAGTCAACCCCGTCTATTTTAATGGAACTGAAGCTAACTAGCACATCATGCACACTATTGACAGAGACCCACATCCACATCTATTAATATGAGTAGCCCTTTTTGTATACCATTATATGAATATATGTTGGGACCTTATAAAACTGTAATGACATAAAATGGGACAAATGTGGGGGTCCCCAGGTGACATTAAATTGACCATTTGTTAAGACTTGTATCATGAACCATTCTGTTGTCGAATAATGTAGGACAGGGGTGGCCAACCCGCGGCTCGTGAGCCACATGCGGCTCTTCAGCTGGTTACATGTGGCTCTTAAGGGGCTTCCACATGAAACCATCAAAAACCTTTTTTTTATATACCAGGGCCCACCATTTATTCAGAATTTGAGCCATGGACTACCATTTGATGACATTTTAACTCCACAGACCCCAAAGCTAAAGATTTTGTTTACAATTTACAATTAAAACAATTCCAGGCTGGATTTCAGAGAAAACAAAACAGTCAAACATACAGATCAAAATGACCATTAATCTTCTACATTCTCTAGTTGTGTAGACTTGGGCTAATTCACATGATGAATATTTTAACTCTTGAGAGTGTAAACATGAAACCAAATGGACCCGCAAGGGTCCATTTGGTTTCATGCTTACGCTCTCAAAGAGTTACATCTGGCTAACCAACTTTCCATCATTTAGCCTGGGGACCACCTGGAATCCTCTTTGATGTGGCTCTTTGCAGTAACACAATGAAAAACGTGGCTCTTAGTCTGTGACCGGTTGGCCACCCCTGATGTAGGAGGTGAAAACAGCAGATCTTCAAGCTCACAATGCATCGATAGATCTGCTATTTTCACAATATTTGAATACACTAAATTGGTGGTTTTCAACCATTTTTATAACAGGTCCCACTATATATCCAGCATTTGAGGCGTGCACCACCATTTTGTGACATTTTAGC
This sequence comes from Benthosema pterotum, assembly GCA_039105355.1. Taxonomy (NCBI): domain Eukaryota; kingdom Metazoa; phylum Chordata; class Actinopteri; order Myctophiformes; family Myctophidae; genus Benthosema; species Benthosema pterotum. The sequence continues at coordinate 43,220,380 of CM076970.1, forward strand.
TGCCCAAAACTAACGATTTCTTTTGCTTTTCTCCACAATTCCAGGCTGGATTAGGCAAACAACGGTATACATAGATAAGAAAAAGAGCATTCATCTTGTACATTTTGTAATTGTGTAGACTTGAGCTAATTCAGATGATGAATTCTTTATTTTAACTCTTTAAGAGTGTAAACATGGTTTCATCTGTATTTGGTTTCATCTGTATCTGGTTAGCCAAATTTACATCTGGTTAGCCAACTTTCCATTATTTATCTGGGAACCACCTGGAACTCTCTCAAGGACCACTGGTGGTCCCCAAACCACTGGTTGAAAACCACTGCACTAAATGTAATATCTCAACTGAACTACAATTCACTACAGGTGCTTTTCAGGGTGGGGTCCCGGTCCAACTGTGGTTGTGGGTTCTTGCCTGGCATCCAATTGTGTAATGTCACAGTGTTCTGATTCTCAAACCAGGCAGATCATGCATATTCTAGCCTCGACACCCAGGCTTTCATTTTCGTCCGCCTTGCGCGAAAACGGAAAGCCTGGACTAACGCGCGTTGGAAAGTGGCCTTGAGGGGTGTGTCAATCTTCCGGGGTGGACGTTGCTCTAATTGATGTGACGTAGAACAGCAGTGGACGGGCGTGGGAGGGGCCGGAGATGACGACACGTTAGTGAGATCAAATCAGAGCGCAGCACTTCCGCCGTGTGGATCCCACGACACCCCCGCCCCCCAAGGCCAAAATCATTGAGGGCTAGACCAGGCTATGCATATTCTAATGCATATGGCTAATAGCACCCAGAGAAACTATGAAAAATAATTATGAGTGGTTGTTTAGGCTACAGAGTGTATAAACACTATCAAAAGGCAACATTTATGATACATTTGAATTTTAAAATCATGGTGAAGCACCTTTGATCTAAACTTATAGACACACAAGCAGTTTGGTTGTCTAATCTCCCTCTGTCTCTTGTGAAGGGGTCCCTGCCCTACAACCTGCGTTTCTGAATTCTGTCCCTCCCATCCAGACAGCCAACCAAACGAGGTACAAAGCATAGCACATCAAATTGCCCTATCACTTAAAATGTAAACAGAACAGTAAACTTATGTAGACTCCCGTCTGTTTTCAGATAACATAAGAGTTTGGCGAAAACACCAGTGAGATTAGGGGGAGTTTCTACGTGAATGACGTTGATCAATATGGGCTTGAAAGTCATTCTGATAGTGACTGACTATATGCCCGGGACTCAGATTATGGACAATGTTCTTGTAACTCCAAGCAGCAATCCTGGCACCCCGGATAGTTCTGACACAGTCAGAGAATTTAGTGATGTTGAAGTGGCTGTCAGCTTTGAAGAGGACTTGAGAAAATGGGCCTCACAATGCCATGTAACAAAAAGATTAGGGGATGCATTGTTGTCCATATTGTTTTTTACATTACATTTTATAGTAGGATGAAATGTGTTAACACTCACATGTATACTATTCATGTTTTGTCTTGCTTTATAACAGAATCTGATGAGGACGACCTGGGGAAGAAGAAGCTGCCCTCGCTCCCTGCACCACCGAAGGCCCTGTCCAGCAAAAAAACAGGCTGCCAGTGAGTATTACTGATATTAAAAAAATAAATAAAGGTGCACATAAGGATTCTTACTTGCCTACTTGCCTAAGCTACCTTTCACCTGGGCATTGAACCGTATTTGTATTAAAAACTAATCTTGTAGGTCTAGATCCAGCCATGGCTCCAGGGGCAGTCACCACAGGAATAGGTCCAGCTGGGAGTCCAGAGACTCTAGCCGCACTGTCCGGTCTGGCAGAGATGGAGACCATCGCAGCAGAGAACCGTCCAAATCGACCAGTCAAGATCATCAAGGGCGACATGTCCATCACTCCAGGTACAGTGTAGGGCGACGCATTCAGTTGGCGACTGACTTCTAGTTATATAGTTATTTCATGGCTTGAGTTAAGACTCTCAAGATTTAAATTACCGGTATATCTTTACTAATTTTTTTAAAGAATGTATACATTTAGAAAATGTAGAACTGTTATTTTGACCCATTGTTTTGCCAGTTATCTCCCCTTAATTGTGGAGAACAAATAGTAGGCTTGAAAAAGATTGAAAACCACTGGTTTAGAGTTTACACTAGATAAAGTAGGAATTCTAAAGTTGACACACCAACAGTTTAAATCATGAGTAGACACTATTTAAAAAAAAAAAAGTTGAGTATGTGAAATTAGGCCTACGACCAATTCACTACCTGCTAACCATTTAAGTGCACAAAATAGTTTGACCATAGTTCCTTAGTTTGTAAGAAAACTATAACATACTAAACTGACGAAGACAGCATACTAGCATGATGATAAAGACATTGACCTAGACCCTGTGTTGAGAACTAATGTTTGTTTACATTTTTGTTTGCGTGTGTGTTCTTAACTGACTGTAGGCCACCGCAAAGGTTGATGGATTCCACATCGAGCGATTCTGAAACGGCTGATGAGGATATGATTCCTCCATCACCTCCTCCCAACCTGAGGACATCCCAGAGCCACCCACCCGCCAAAAAGCAGAAGAGTCACAGGTCACCGGATCGTACGAGCACCGAAAGTATGTAAACAGTCTAAGCAGAACAGTATGTAAACAAAAGAAAAACAATGATGGTATGAGACGTTAAAATGTTTAAATGTACATTTATATCCAGGAAGACCAAGTTCCACAGGATCACCCAGTCCAGAATTGAGTTAGAGCATCCTCCCCGCAACTCCAGCGAGCCGTTCCACTGGGCCTCCAACAAGCCGCCACAGTGGAATCCCAATCTCGAGTGATGCAAGTACATCCAGGCAGAGCCAGCCTACTAGAACCCCAGCATTGAGTCAGAACGTCCTCCCCGCAACTCGAGTGAGCCGTTCCACTGGGCCTCCAACAAGCCGCCACAGTGGAACCCCAATCTCGAGTGACGCAGGTGCATCCAGCCCCAGTGAGCCTACTACAACCCCTACTGCAGCTTCACAGCCACATGGTGGACAGCGTCAGATGTTCACCCACTTGCCGAAGACGTAAAGCTAACACAGAAGATGCATTCAAAAATGCTGAACACCCTGCTGAGGAAAAAAGAGGATGTGTCTCTGATGGAGCTGCCAGAGGGTGCAAACCTTCCGCTTCAGACAGAGGAAGAGCTCCAGTCCATGAACACGAAGCTGTGCAATTCAGAGTTCAGGGCGGCAGTTGTAAGTTAAAATAAGCCCCCCCCCCCCCCCCCCCCCCCACACACACACACACGTCTCTCTACTCTCCCTACCTGTCAACGGGAGGTAATGACTGAATGCTGTTTCTTTCCTCAGTCATTTTACCTCCTTCCTGTCACTCTAACTACACATCATGCTGCTCACTCGCTTTGCTCATTTACAAGTAGTACAAGTTTGCTCTTGACAGTTCTAGTTCTAGTTCTTTGCTACTTTTAAATTGGTTCATGTTTCCAGCATAACACACACAGACAGAATTGGTGTTCATTCTTCGTACTTCCTGTGACTCTAATCATACTCAGGTTGCCATGGTTGCGGATGTTGGAGGGACGACGCTGGACGATGCAGTTAAGAGGATGATGAGCTTCCTGCTGAGCCACCAGTTGTCTCGCCAGTTCAACCTCTTTGGGCGTAATGGAAAGAAGAAGTTTCGAGACCTGGCCCTTTTTGATGTCTTCTATGGTAAATTTGTCTTTTTAATTTCTCATCATAAAAAATACTTGAAACCTTCCTTCGTTCTTGTACTCACAACAAATTTAAATGGATACCAGCAATGTCAGTGTTTGGTATTTTTATTCAATTTTGCTATAATAACATGCTCTGACATGCAACTTTGTTATTCTACAAGAAAACACATTTGCACATTTGGAAATATAAGATTTTTGAGAAAACTGTTAAAATGACTAATTTTGTCCATCGTCCCTTTCTGTTCAGCAAAGATTCATCACTAATGTAGAAGTTACTATTGCTGTCTGGTTCTACACACTGTCCATTTCATGGAGTACTTGGTTGAGCCAGCTACTAAAATGTCTTTTTGTCATTTCTTTTAGCGTGACTAAAGAACAACAACGCCACCCAGGACGTGAACCTGAGGACAGCAGAGCTGGCTCTTGGGAAGTGGTTCACAGGGGCCCGGGACCGAGGTGGGAACAGGGCGCGCAGAGCGCGTGACACAGTTGAAGACAATGTGGCTGTGGACACTGTGGACACTGTGGACACTGTGGTACAGTAGCCTGCCCAATATGGCACTTCATCTTAAAGGGATAGTTCAGATTTTTTAACTTTATTTGTATGAATAATATCGTTGATATAGTGGTGTCAACTGCATTAATGGATTGCATGCATTAATTAATGGATGTCCAAAGTCCTGTGGTGGGAGTTCCGCTCTGGTTTTGGTATAATATCAGGTACTTCTGTTCATTTTGTCGGTCTTACTGGAGCCACTCTCTCTACACTCTCGACTCTCTCTTTACACTCTCTACTCTCTCTACCTGTCAATGGTCTTGATATTGACCAAAAACGGAGCAGAACTCCCACCATGGGACTCTGACAATAAAGGAATACAGTTGACACCACTATATTAATGGACAGTATTTCTGAACTATCCCTTTAAGATGAAAATGCTGTTTTTTGTTTTGTTTTCCCCCGAGACTGCTGCTTCCCCCGAAAGTTCTAAAAGTTTCCGGGTCTGAAAGTATTCAGACTTGTGTGTTCTGCAATAGATCCGTGGTTCTCTAAGTGTAGTCCTTGAAAGTTCTGAAGTTTCTTAAAGTTCCAAAATTAAAATTTGTTATGCACTTTTTTACTTGTTATGCACTTGTGGTTCTCAAAGGGGGTCCGGACTTCCTCAACAGTTCTGAATTGTCCGGATCCCCCCCCCCCCCCCCCCCCCCCCCCCCCCCCCCCAAGACAAGCTGCTTCCTCGAAAGTTCTCGATTGAGTGTTCTAAAATTGTCTGCTTTTTTTTTTTTTTTTTTGAGGTTCTGAAAGTAATGTGTTCTGCACTAGGCTGTTTACAAAAAATGTGAAAGTTTTAAATTTTGTTATGCACTTTGTTATGCAATGCTAATTTTGATAATCTTTTTGTGGAAATTAAATGCAATCTTAGGAACAAATTCCATCTTTTTATTTTGTCAAACTGTCAAAGATATTGTCTGTATTTTCACCCAGGTAAAACGTAAACTGGATAAAGTAAACTGTAGATGCCTTTTACATTTTAAGTTTTGTTTGCAGTATTTACACAGCTGGTTCATGTCAATATAGCTAACAAGTTTACATCCCTTCAGGACCAACTTCAATTTGGATCTACTGTACATCGGTCCTGAATTTGGACTTGAAGCCCATTCAGATGCAAGTTCAAGCTCATAGGAACACAGGTGGCACACCCAAGACTCCGATCCAAGACAGGGACCAGACTAGGCCTGTGTTAGCTCATCTGGGCTTAGATGGGTTTCTGACTGCGTCTTAGGTGGGCGTACCACCTCATACCCAGTCAGAAACCCGTGTTGGCCCAATGGGCTAACACAGGTGGGACATTAGTGGAACCTGGGTGCAGGGCCCACTTGGAGCCCATAATGGGTGGCCTACATGGGTCCCATATATTTTGCCCAGCTGGAACCCATTTAACGCCCACTCATATCCCAGTGCTAACCTATATAGGCAAACCCAGGTAGAGCCCACATGGTTCCCACATATAATTGCCCATTTGGGTACCACCTCATACCCAGTCAGAAACCCGTGTTAGCCCATATGGGCTGACACGGGTGGGACATTAGTGGAACCTGGGTGCAGGGCCCACTCGGAACCCAGGCCCAGAAGCCCATATCAAAACCCAAGTGGGGCCCACTTGCGCGTGTTTGCTGGGTAGCTGCATGGGGAACACCTGGAATCCTCTCAGGGACCACTGGTGGTCCCCGGACAACTCGTTGAAAACCACCGCAATAACGGATCGCATTTCGTTAAGGCTGTAGCGCGCGGCACTGCTCTCTCTCTCTCTCTCTCTCTCTCTCTCTCTCTCTCTCTCTCTCTCTCTCTCTCTCTCTCTCTCTCTCTCTCTCTCTCTCTCTCTCTCTCCAAGCTCTTAATAAAATAGAAGTACTATGCTGAATGAATGTCTGAGTCTAGGCTATAATATTTCAGAAATATTAGATTCACAAATAAATAGAACTACTCTGTCATTCAACATAGTAGGCCTAGTTCTATTTTATCTGACTGCGCTGTGAGAGGATCAATAAGGTCTGTGGCTCAAATAGTAGGCATTATTTGGAGGCCTATTTGGCTATTATTTGGAGATTTTTTTTTCTTCTCAATATTGGGATGGCACTCATATAGGCTCGCTATAATAATGATCAATCAGAATATTCACATGAGGATCAGATTATTATTAGGCCTACATTTGTCCGAGGAGAGCAGAGCGTTTTCTCCTGCTCAGTGCACTGACAGCACGCATTCGGCTACCTATCAGCATGTTGTATTAGGCCTAATTCAATTATTGGCAAAAGCCGTTGTGTAACTTTACATCGAGACCCCAGGCCCAGGTGGGATAGATACCTTTATATCCTATGTAGGGATATTCTTCTTCTTCATACCGGTACAATTTCTCATGAAATGAAAGTAGCTGTCGATCTTTTTCCATAATGCAGGTGCAATCAATCTGTATAACGAGCCGTTCATCAGTGTTGCGCACCAACGGCTATAATATCATATAGGCTAAGATGCTCGCATCCCCTGTGTGAGTTTTAACGTGGTCAACGGTTCTTCCAGCTATGCCCATTGTGAGCCCAGTCTGTCTCAGACAGACTCCTAGGCCTACATGCATGATTATGAGTGCAGTGCATCCAGGGACTGAAGCAGGCCCGGCTGGAGAATGGAATGACTGAGGGGGCCCTCGATTTTTCTGAGGGGGCCCACTAAACTGTTGATATTTTTTATTTATGTAGCCCCCCACACATTTTATATATAGAAAATCGATAGGTATGACCCTGTAGCTGTAGCCATGATTCATTTATCAGTGCAATCGCTGACGAAATAAAAATAATATTCATAGCGCTGCTGTTAAATAGCCATATTAATGGCAGCTTTCCATTAATATACCACCCCAAATGGTTAAAACCGCAATTTCTGAACTTAAGTGTGCAGTAATAACAATATGACTCATTAATCAAACTAAACTGGACTGCAGCCCATGCAGCACAGGTAAGAACAATACAGCGGGGGGTTCTAATTAGTAATGCAAGAAAGAAGAAGGAGAAATGTGAATAAAACGTGAATAAAATATACAATGCAAGGGCCAATCTTTGGGCCAATCTTTTATCCCCCAGCCTCTCCACACAGTGGAGAGAGAGGCTGGAGTGATGGTCCATTCATTAGCCATCCTGCTGTTTTGGGGACCATCAACACCTCCAGTCTCCAGGACCAGTTAAACAGGTTTTGAGCCATTTGATAACAAAAGTCTGAATTAATGAGCTAACACCTTTGGAAACATGCCATTGTAATGTATAGCTCCCCAAATCCCCCACTACTACTCATTGTTTGTCAGTTACAAGCCTAGCCTGGGCCAGCAAATTAAGTGGGGACCACAGCCCCTGTGAAATCCTACTGAAATCCTCTATGTGCCTGGAACATAAACTGAGGGGGCACATTTTGTAACTGAGGGGGCCACGCCCCCTCGTAACGCCGGGCCTGGACTGAAGTTGCGTATGGGGCTATGTTCGTTGCTGTCGCTGCGCTGCTTACAGTAGAAATATACAGTCTAGCCGCATTGTTTTCTATTTATTCCCATTTACTTTATTTTCTACATAATTTGGCAGGCCGCGGTTCTCAAACTTTTTTAGTGTCTTTTATCCACATGTGGGATTGAGAAGGATACGCTTTACGCTCAAGACATTTCCAAAATGAGCGCGCACGCACGCACACAGCTAGAGGAAAATGTGACATGTGCAAATATGCGATCATGGGCCAACAGAGTAGACAAACAGACAGACAAAATAGCTGTTAAAACAGCACCGATTTTCAACTGATATTCTTCTTCGCTCGGCCCTGCTTTGCGCTATTTGATTGTGGCGCGCGTAGACGAGGGTGAGCAGGGCGAGAGAGAGAGAGAGAGAGAGAGAGAGAGAGAGAGAGAGAGAGAGAGAGAGAGAGAGAGAGAGAGAGAGAGAGAGAGAGAGAGAGAGAGAGAGAGAGAGCGACTGGCGAGACAGAGTAATGATAAAAAGGCAATGAATAATAATATATTCGGAATGGCGTGGTCTTTAAAAAAAAGAAAAAACATCGCCATTTCGAAGTGGTATTCTTCGAAATAGCAGTGTTTCGGAATGGTGATGTGTGGCCTTCGGAAAGGCAGTGTCTTTTTTCCACGGAGAAACCCCGCCATTCCGATTAATGGAAGTGAACGATCGGAATGGCGGGGCTTCGGAATGGCGACGTGTAACCGGTGGGAAGAGAGGGTGGGTTGGTATGAGAGTATATGTAATTTATTGTTCTTTTATTTTATTTATTTAGCTTATTCAAAACTCAATAGAACATGAGAAAAATAGACAATAAAATGTAACAAATAGTACAAAGTATAGTCACACATATTATTTAAGGAATGAATAAAGTTTCAAACTTCCTCTGGCTTGGTGATGCCTTCATGATGGTTAAAGAATATTAAAGAGTGAGACAGCTATACTATTAAGATCCTTATTTCCTAACAATTCTTTAATGAAGTTGTGAGATATACCCTGGATAGATATACAGTATCAGCCTATTTAGGAACTAGCATTTCAATGCCATGGATTTCACACCCATAAAAGAGGATTATTCAAAAACATTATTGTAAAAAATAAAATAAAAACAATCTAATAAAATAGAGGTGAGAGCAGTGGGGGACGTCTCTGCCCCGCGTCCCCACTACACATCACCCCTAGTCGGCACAATTCTCCCCCAAGAGTCTGGGAGATTCTGGGTTGGAGCCACCACTGCTGGAGCCTTCAGCTGGAGGAGTGAAGAAAATGCAGGATTGAGTTAGTTGGTTTGTCTTTGGGCCAATAATTTGTTACAGTTTACTCACCAATATATAGCATTATTGTTATGTCGTTATTGTTATTTCAATCTCTTAATCCTTATGTCTTTGGACTTGTAAGCTCGGATGCTGTGTTTAGCCTGCTTTGTTTAGCTTGGCACTATAACTGACTTGACAACTTGAGTTAATAGTTGTCTTACTTCCTGATGGGAAATAATGTTGTACTTAGTGTGTATTATCAAAGCATTGTGAGGCACAGTGGACTGCATGGTGTCATGTCAACCACAGAAACTCCTGCATAAGCATTGATTAGACATTTGCCAGCCTCACACAGAGCACTATGTATGTAAGCACCATGTATACCTAAAGCTGTTCTAACTTTTAATAATAAAACATAATAATGAGAAAAAGAAATCAGGGTTATAGAAATAAATTACCAGAGTCCAGGCTAGTCTCACTGGAATCTGAAAGACAAGGAAGAGTTATGGTAGATATAGCCCTGAACCATGAGTGTGAACCATGGTGAAGTTAAACCACAAATGAGATTTGCATTGCTTAAAGAACTCAGATAGATCAATATAAGTTACTATAGGGCATTGTAAAACAATATTTAAACAAAAACAATCATTCAATAGTAACAGTTTTAACAAAAAGTGTACATTGCGTTGTCATGAAACACTGCATTTACATGTGAAGATTAGCAATTCATCCAACGGCATAATGCAAACAAGCGTCTTACCCCACTTCTTGATCTCATGCATGTCGGACGCAGGGTGTATCACCTCACATGTGTATTTGGCAGTGTCACATCTTAAAATCTCCACTCGATGCATGATCTGATAAGTGCCGTCACCGTTGGGTCGAACACCTGTGGTTTTCAAGCCGTCCTGCTGATCCACCACCTTCCCATCTCTCATGATGTTCAGCATAACTTCTTTGGGGAGGAAGCCTGTTGCCAGGCAGTGTAAAGTGACTAAGGCCGGATCCTTGTTCTCTTTGCAATACACATGGAGCTCTGGAGGTACTGGGAAGGCACAAGGACAATTTACTTTAGTTGGACACATTTGCCATTGTGGGGACTAAATTAATATGCTTGATTTGAGTAGTGATATGGACACAAAATACATAGTTCCCTGTTATAGAGGGGTCAAAAAGGAACAAAGGATGTGCTAATGTTTTAGAAATGGGCCAACAATACGAAGGAAGTTAATTTTTTGGATTAATTTACTTTTACTTCGTGGCCCCAGTGACCTCCACAAAATGACCGGAACTACTTAATATTTCAGCAAAGCCAGAGCCGAATTCCCACCATGGGACTCTGGACATCAATTAATACAGTTGACACCATTATATTAACTTAAAAAAATCTGAACTATCCATTTTAGTTAAACCACAAATGAAATTTGCAGTGTTTAAAGAACTCAGATCAAAATAATTCCCTATAGGGAATTGTAAAACAAAAATCATTCAATAGTAACAGTTATTAAAAAAATGTAACATATCTGTGTATAGTGACAGTATATAACCTGTAAGTGAAAAATTCACTTTCAAAATGAAAAAGAATCAATTACAGGATTTGATACCTTTTTGTACATTTTATTTTGGTTGTTTATACTCTAGGCTATATCCATCATGACTATCTTGTTTTTTTGAATATAACCATTCAAATCAGTTTGCCTATATTCTATTTAAGAATACTTTTCCCATAATAAAGAAGAAAAATATAGAAATGTATATTTTGAAACGATAGAGAAGGGAAAACATAATCATATACCTTTCTGCTCCTTCCCATCGTCAACCTCTTCCGGATTGTGCTCTCCTGACAGCCAAACAGAAAAGTCCTTAAACTCATTGCAGCTGCATGGAATGCTTGAACTACTACTACTCACTTTCCAGTAGCAGGTATTAACAAAAGTGTACAGTACTTGTACATGAAAGACTCCATTTACATGTGAAGATTAGCAATTCATCCAACGGCATAATGCAAACAAGCCTCTTACCCCACTCCTTGATCTTGTGCATGTCGGACGCAGGGTGTATCACCTCACATGTGTATTTGGCAAGGTCACATCTTAAAATCTCCACTTGATGCATGATCTGGTAAGTGCCGTCACCGTTGGGATGAACACCTGTGGTTTCCAAGCCGTCCTGCTGATCCACCACCTTCCCATCTCTCATGATGTTCAGCATAACTTCTTTGGGGAGGAAGCCTGTTGCCAGGCAGTGTAAAGTGACTAAGGCCGGATCCTTGTTCTTGTTGCAATACACATGGAGCTCTGGAGGTACTGGGAAGGCACAAGGACAGTTTACTTTAGTTAGACACATTTGCCATTGTGGGGACTAAATTAATATGCTTGATTTGAGGTAGGAAGGTAGAAATAAATCAGAAATGGAATGATGAATGCAACGATATACTGTAATAAAGATGCCACTGCCCACTCACTGCAGGCAGAGTGTATTTGCAAAGCGTGGGCAGCGGTTTATTCTTTCATACTACTGTATAGTGTTGTACACGTAGTTAGCTTTTCTGCTTATTATTCTGTTTATTTACCTGTATATCTTTTTTCTAATCATGATAATACTGTTACAGTAGCCCCAGGGGTAGGGTTGCTCAGTGAGTGCACTAACTGCATGACGTATCATATTCTCGAACAACCACACACTGAATGCACTGAATAAGTGAATGGACAACCAACACCGACACCGAGGCACACCAGGCCATTGTGAGCGCATTTTTCCTAACGAGCCCTACATACTGTAATAACCCATTGGAAAAATGCATTACAAAACCATGGGACAAAATAAATGTATAGTGTTGTACTAGGCCATACAAACTCTAAACAGTGTTTTTTTGTAAAATGTGAAACTTGGAGTGTGTTCCTTCCAAGCGTTACGTCCAAACAGGGAAACTCCCTATCAGGTGTAAAGGAAGCTTAAGTTCAAGCCGTAGCTCTCGCCAGGTTGGTAGAGGGTTTGTAGAGCTTAGTATCACATTAGATCAGGGGTTTTCAACAGGTGGTCCGGGGACCATCAGTGGGGTCCCTGAGAGGGTCCCAGGTGGTCCCCAGCTAAGTTGGTTAACCAGATGTAACTCTTGAGAGTGTAAAATCAAACCAAATGGACCCGCAAGGGTCCATTTGGTTTCATCATCTGAATTAGCTCAAGTCTACACAACTAGAAGATGGACAATTAGATTAGATGGACAATTAGTCCGCAAAATCTTTAGTTTTGGGGACTAATTGTGGGGCTAAAATGTCCTCAAGTGGTGGTCCGTGGCTCGAATTCTGAATAAATGGTGGGCCCTGGCATAAAAAAAAACTTGAAAACCCCTGCATTAGATAATTGGCAAAGGGGTGAAAAATGGGTTACAAATTGTGAGACAAAAAAAGACAAAGAATCAATGATGTGATTTTTTAATCATGGATACTTGTTTATAGTGTATGTCATCATGAGTAGGCCTGTATTGTTTTTGAGAATACAACCAGTCAAATCAGTCTGCCTCTATTCTATTCAACGATAAAGTTGGTGGAATAAAGAATAATACTAAAGAAACATGATCATACCTTTCTGTTCCTTCCCCTGGTCAACCTCTTCTGGTTTGCGTTCTCCTGACAACCCTGAACAGATAGTGAACAGAAATGTCCAGCCTTTATTTGTTTTGTAAAACGAAAAAGTGGATGGATGTAGATGAAATCTCTTCATTTTAACATTCCACCACCTATTGCATGAAAACCTGTAGCAAAAAAGTCATACCTGTCAGAGGCTTTGTCTCGTCAACCTCTTCCACACTGCTTTTCCCTGAAAAACAAGACCATTAAGAGCATAAATTCAAACACTAAACAGATTTTTATTTGCCTTTCTTTATTTCTCTTGTAAACAAAAATGAAGGAATCCTTTAATATTCAAGTCTTAATAGTTAATGTATGAAGCCTGTAGCGATTAAGGCCTGTGGATGATTCTACAAATGCCTTTTAATAGTTCACAAACGTTTGTATTTTGCCCTGGATGAGATGTAGACAAACTAATGTATCCGTCTACAATATAGGTATATAGGCACTTAGAGCATGTAGAGCTTCTATTTTTGAGAATCACTCAAACTAATGTTCTTAAACCTAAGAGATAGACCTACACAAAAACCTATGTTGCTAATGTTATATACTGTAGCTCAAACCTAAAATTCTGATTTTATCATTGGGTTTAGAGTCTTACCTGAGTCAGTGTCAGAAGTTTCCTTTCCTCCTGTAAATGTAGACAGTGTTGTATTAGGTCACATTTATATACTGAATGCATTATAAACAGGGGTGCACATAAGTGGTGCTCCGGTGCTCAGGAGCACCAAAAATCCTACAATGAGTTGTCAATCCTGGGGTAGAAAGCTCCTTTGAGCACCACACAGCTGGGGCTCATAATGACTGCCCGAGTAGAAAAGCCTTGAAAATGAAATAATTCTAACTAGTTCTGACTAAGTCTAAAATACTACTAGTATTTTTAATGGATGTAGAATGCAGGTAGTAGTACTACTACTAGGCTAGCCACTATTGCAACGCCCAAAGTATCGCCCTGTGCTGTAATACTGTACATTGATCAGGCTGTACGGAGTGGCAAAAAGGGGTCCCAGGGCCTGGCGATGCGGGTCGCCGCATTTTGGGAGCACCAAGTAACATCCCCAGGTGCTCCTCTGAGTACTGGACCAAAATAGTTATGTGCACCCCTGTGTATAGAAAATGTTACATTGCTATTGCAATTGCTATTGCATGTTACGATGTTACATTGCTCTATTGCATAGAGAAAACAATAACATAATCATCTCATAGATATGGGTAAATCTTGAAGTACTTATAGCGTAACAAAATTAGTTCAGTCACTAACATTCAATTGGTAAAAGTATAATATTAGCAAAATGCAATATATCTGTATACAGTGACACGTCTTTAGAGTTCAACGTTCACTCTCAACTAAACAGATTTTTTATTTGCCTTTCTTTATTTCTTTTGTAAACAGAAATGAAGGAATGCCTTAATATTCAAGTCTTCATAGTCAATGTATGAAGCCTGTAGCAACTAAGGTCTGAGGATGACTTTTAGTAGTTCTCAAACATTTGTATTTGGCCCCAGATCAGATGTACACAAAGTAATGCGCCACGGTCATAGCACCGGGTGTGTGCCAATTTTGGTGCTTGTACCCGCAAGTGAACGATTCACCTAGAATTTTGCAGGTTATCTGCCCAGCTATCATTGCTAACACAGTGAGTCAGATAACTATGTACGTCAGGCAGAAATGTCTGGGTGTGTCTGTGCATCACACTCTGCATACCACACAGAGAAAAAACAATGGTCAAAAACAACCTAACTTCGGTCAAATTTCAACCAAACGTAGAGGTTGAATAAGGACCAACTGGGTCTTTGGTCAATCTGACCGAATAATGCGTGTTATTATATTTGACCGAATGCATTTGGTTACATTAATAACCCAATTATGAGGGTCAACATAACCTAAGTACCAGTTGATTTGACCGAACATATTAGCTTGCATTAATAACCTAATTTTGAGGGTCAAGATTACCCAACTGCCAGTTGAATTGATACAGAATATTCAGTTAACCCATTTGTTTTATTAAAGGGAAATTCCACCCATTTAAAGGGGAACTTCGCCACTTTTCAACACTCTTTGTGTGGTGTTGGTCATTAGCATACATGCTAATGGCCTCCTGATTAATAACATTGGGATTCTGTGGCTCCAGCGCCGTGCTTCCCAAGTTGTCAGATTCTGACCCAGTGACGTCATTGGGTCAGAACGTCCCACTGACTTAAACTACAGCGAGTATGTGGACGGGTAAGGTTACCGTACCGGTCTGAGTAACGGTCTGAGTGCCGGTCTGAAGGAAAAGTCGTTGCAGTGTTGTGTTTACAGTGTTGGATGCATTCCTCGGCATTAGTATCCTATCTGTTCCTGTAAAAAGTATAAATAATTTCATTTTTCGTCATTTTGTCCGAGAAATTCTACAATACCCACAGTGCACCGCGGCATCAACCAAAGTCTGTGACCTAACAAATTGGTTACCGTACCGGTCTGAGTAACGGTCTGAGTGCCGGTCTGAAGGAAAAGTCGTTGCGGTGTTGTGTTTACAGTGTTGGATGCATTCCTCGGCATTAGTATCCTATCTGTTCCTGTAAAAAGTATAAATAATTTCATTTTTCGTCATTTTGTCCGAGAAATTCTACAATACCCACAGTGCACCGCGGCATCAACCAAAGTCTGTGACCTAACAAATTGGTTACCGTACCGGTCTGAGTAACGGTCTGAGTGCCGGTCTGAAGGAAAAGTCGTTGCAGTGTTGTGTTTACAGTGTTGGATGCATTCCTCGGCATTAGTATCCTATCTGTTCCTGTAAAAAGTATAAATAATTTCATTTTTCGTCATTTTGTCCGAGAAATTCTAAAATACCCACAGTGCACCGCGGCATCAACCAAAGTCTGTGACCTAACAAATTGGTTATTCTCATTAAAACAACCCAAAACCAATAACCAAATAAAACAACCCATGAATTCGGTCAAAATAAAATCCCTGCAACCCAGGAAAAGGTTATGGCTTCAAGAAATAACCCAGGAAAGTGACCTAACACCATTGACTGAAGTGTTTAGTTGCAATTTTGACCGATTAGTTTTTTGTGTGCACTCTTCATATTTGGGCAATCTATTCAAATATGGAGTGTATATGGTAAGCAAACCACATTCACTTCACACACAGCACCTTACTGGTAATACATGTATTGTATTCAAGGCTTTTCTTACTAATAATAGATGTACTGTGTTCAAGGCTTCTTTCTACCTTTACATAATGTTATATCTTAGTGAAGTAAGAATGCAGGCATACTTGCTGCATTCCCACTGGTTACAGAATACTTACCAGAGTCAGTGGGAGGGTCATCGGAACCATTACCAAAGTTAATGCCAACTTCTGTGGAAGCTGCAAAGAAAAGGATGAGAGTTCAACCATGAGTGAGATTAGCAGCGCTTATTAGTTCACGTATACTTAATAGCGTAACAAAATAGTTCAGTTACTAGCATTCAATTTGTAAAAATAACAGTCATTAGAAAAATGCAATATCTGTGTACAATGACTATTTATTTAGAGTTCAACATTCACTCTCAAAATGGTCAATTCAATTATGTGCTTTTGCCACCCAAGGAGATGTGTACAGTTTTATATAAATTAATGTTATGTTGTAATAAATTAATCAAGCATCCCTAATGGATGTTTGCTTGCGTCAACCATGAGCCTCTTGTTTTCGAGAACAATACTGTTCTCCAAAAGGTAGACATGGGAAAACATACCTGTCAGAGGCGTTGTCTCTTCAACCTCTTCCACACTGCCTTTCCCTGAAAACCAAGCCCATTAAGAGGACAAATTCAAACACTAAACAGACATTTTTATTTGCTTTTTCTGTAAACAAAAATTAAGGAATCCCTTAATATTAAAGTCTTCATAGTAATAATGAAGACTTGAATATTAATAATAATAATGTATGAAGCCTGCAACAATTAAGGCCTGAGGATAATTCTACAAATGCCTTTTAGTAGTTGTCAAACTTTTGTATTTGGCCCGAGATCAGATGTACACAATGCACTGTGAGCATAGCACCGGGTGTGTGCTAATTTTGGTGCTTGTATCCGCAAGTGAACGCAGTGAGTTAGATAACTATGTAAGTCAGGCAGAAATGTCTGTGTGTGTCTGTGTGTGCGTCACACCCTGTGCATCACTCTCCATATTTGGGCATACCCAAATATAGAGTGTAGGCCTATATGGGAAGCAAATAGCATTCATTTCCCGTGCAGCATCTTACTGGTAATACATGTACTGTATGCAAGGCTTCTACCTTTACATAGTGTTATATCTTAATGAAGTAAGAATGCAGGGATAATTACTGCATTCCCACTGGTTACAGAATGCTTACCAGAGTCAGTGAGAGAGTCTTTGGAATCTAAGAAAACGATGACCATGAATGAAATTAACAGTGCTTAGTTCATGTATACTTGAAATAGTATACTATTATGTAACAAAATAGTCCAGCCACTACCATTCAATTTGTAAAAGCAACAGTTATTGGCAAAATGCAATATATCTGTATACAGTGACTATACAATATAGTTAGAGTTCAAAGTTCACTCTCAAAATAGGCTCCAACAATAAAGAAAGGGTAGACCTGGGAATACATACCTTCCAGAGGCTGTGTCTCGTCAACCCCTTTCACACTGCATTTCACTAAAAAGCAAGCACATTAAGAGGAGAAATTCAAGATTTATTTTTTTTCATTTCTTTATTTCTTCTGTAAACAAAAATGAAGAAATCCCTTAGTAATTAAGGCCCGAGGATGATTCTGCAAATGCCTTTTAGTAGTTTTAGTAGTCAAACTTGTATGTTTGGCCCCAGGTCAGATGTACACAAAGTAATGCGTTGTGAGCATGGCACACTGACTGCACTGACATCCGCAGCAATTAGAAACGCAGTTATAGTTAAGTTATAGGACTTAATCATGAGTAGCACGTAATGAGATGGGAACTTAGGGATGTGTTGCAGTGTGTGTGTGTGTGTGTGTGCGCGCGCGCGTGCGTGCGTGCGTGCGTGTGTGCGCGCGCGCGCGCGTGTGTGTGTGTGTGTGTGTGTGTGTGTGTGTGTGTGTGTGTGTATGTGTGTGTGTGTGTGTGTGAAGATAATTACGAAGATAATTACCAAAAATTCTGTTTCTCCCAGTGGAAGCTGCAAAGAAAGGAAAAAGTTAAACCTTGGGGTTTGCAGTGATTAATGTGCTCAGCTGGATGAAAATAATCCCCTACAGGATTATCTTTGTAATCAATCATTATAAAACAATTCAAATGATCAATTAAAAGTAATATCTGTGTAAAGTGCCAATACATTTACGGGGGAAAAATACATATGGTTCACCATTCCTAAATACTTATTGTCATACCAACGTGGTTTAGAGCATTACCTGTGTCACTGGAATCGCTAGAAGTTTCACTCTTGCTCTCTGGAAATAAAATTACATTGGACAATGAATCGATGATGTATTAGCTCAGGTCGCTTTTTAGGACATCATTTACATCTATAGAAAATGAGAAACTGTCAAATTAATTAATTTCAATTTGTTCATTCAAATAGTTTATTACAGGGGCGCCTGATGGCCTGGCACATAGGCTCAGTGTAGCCTGAGAGCGTGTTGTGTGTCAATCCCTGAAACTCTGTACTGTACTGTCACATCCAAAATCATATGTTACACATGTTATAGTGTGTGTGTGCGTGTGCGTGTGTGCTGTGCACGTGCATGTGTGTGTGTGCGCGTGTGAGTGAGTTAGGTTGTGCAACAGTGACACTTGGTTGTAAAAACAGACCAAATGCTATTTTTGTGCTCGGACCCAGCCAGGGACGGACGGACGGAAGTACAGTCTGTAGCTACTTAATAAAGTGGTTCCACCACTTAAAAACTGTTCCTGGTAATAACAGAGAGAGACGGTTTGCCACATGACCTATCATCACACTGTGCCACAATGAAATCACACCTTTGAACTCACTCACTTTTGCTACAGTGATGACGGTATGTTTGATATGACAGCCATGACCAGTTATATTGCTGTATTGCATAGTGTGGTTCAGATAAATAGATTTAATTTTAATCTTGACCTTTTAAGCAAAAGACATCAAATTAGCTATAACAACTACCAAAAAAAAAAAAAAAAAACACCACAATCAGATTTAAGCACTGGGTCAATTCGTTCGTGTAAAGCCATTGTCAGTTCTCAACTTTAAAGTGAAGCCACTACTTTCTTCTTTCTACAGCAGATCACAGCTACTAGGACTCCTACCATCAGCAGCAAACAAATACTACCACCAGCAATATCTGGTGCTCTTCGCACAGAGTCCCAGAAAAAAAGCCACCCAAAGCAAGAGTTTGAAAGTGAAGCCACTACTAAGCTAAACTAAAATAAAGGGTAATTCAAGAAGTATTCCAACCTTTCTTCTTCCTATAAAAGATCACAGCCACTGCAACTCCCACCAGCACCAGCAAAACAGCAACAACAGCAGCAGCAATAGCTCCACTGTTTGGTCCAGAGCCCTCAAATGGCACAGAGTGATCTAAAACCCAGACATGATCGTGTAATTAAATGACATGGTGTATTGGTAACATTTTGTCCAAACTTTGTAAACAGGGTATTTCTCTATCAGGACATGCATGCTGTCTTATACTATAATAAAGGCTTAAATGAAATAAATCCAAACTTTTTTTTAAGTGTACAATAGCCTACCTAGTCATGAAACACTCCATTGACCTGTGACGATTAGCAATTCAATGGCATAATGCGAACAAGCCTCTTACCCCACTCCTCAATCTTGTGCATGTTGGACGCAGGGTGTATCACCTCACATTGGTATTTGGCAGTGTCACTTCTTAAAATCTCCACTTGATTCATGATCTGATAAGTGCCGTCACCGTTGGGTCGAACACCTGTGGTTTTCAGGCCGTCGTCCTTATCCACCACCCTCCCATCTCTCATGATGTTCATGGTAACTTCTTTGGGGAGGAATCCTGTTGCCATGCAGTGTAAAGTGAGGAAGTCTGGATTCCTGTTCTTCTTGGAATACACATAGAGCTCTGGAGGTACTGGGAAGGCACAAAGACAATTTACTTTAGTTAGACACATACTTATAGTACATACTTTGAATTTAGTCCCCACATTGTGGGGAGAAGGTAGAAATAAATCAGAAACGGAATGATGAATGCAAAGATATAATAAAGATGCCACTGCCCACCCACTGCAGGCAGGGTGTATTTGCAAAGCATAGGGCAGCGGTTTATTCTTTTCATCATACTACTGTATAATGTTGTACACGTAGTTAGCTTTTCTGCTTAGCTACGCGATCAAGCTATAATTTATTTACATTTTGCAAAAATAATAATACTGTTGACCAAAGATTTCAAAATGTATCGCACCAACGAGGTCCAATGTGTTGCAGAGAATGTCTACAAGACCATCCTGGAGCAGTTCAACCCCTGCTTAGTGCTTATGAAACTTTGTTGCCATGTGGAAGTGCTACGACAAGGCCCTCGCCAATATGACATTCACTGCCAAAGGCTACTTTGATGCCTTGGTGAGGAATGGGTGAGCTGGCCACTAAGAGCCAAGACAAGGATCCAAAGATCCGGGGACGTGTTGTTCCAGAGAGCTGAAGTACACAGACAGATCCAAGTGCAGCAGGAGGATTTGCACGATAGGCTACTACTTTGAATTTAAAATCAAATTAAATAAATCTGAATGACTGAGAGCAACATTTCCCATCATTATAGTGCATATCATTATGAATATTCTTTTTAAATAAATCATAGTTTATTGATCATCCAATAAAACATCAGGGGTGTTCCACTTTACCAAATAAGTGTTCCAATAATACCAAATATTCCAAATATACCAAATACCAAGTATTCCCTTTCCTTTGATATTTTTTTGTTTGTTTTTGTGGTGTTTTGTTATTTGTATCCATGCTGTGATAAATTAAAGTGCAAGAGCACAAAATGATATGATATTTGGTATTTGTTAATGTTTTATAAAAAATATACTCACTGCTCTGCTTGAGTTGCTGTTGCCCGTAGTCAACAAATTTACTCAACCAGTTGACACACTCCCTCTCCAGGTAGCCTTGGGTGTAGTCGTTCAGCATCTTGACTTCGTCCCACTTCCTCTTGGTGGGAACTGCCAGGTCAACAGGGGCGATCCAGCGCTTATTGTTATCATCAAAGGCCAGGAAGTCGTTACCGTCATAGCTGTATTCATCTCTGCCCTTGATGAACTTTATTGTTTGGTCATCTCCATCTTTCTTCTCAGCCGTGCAGCCATGTCTCCACTGAAGAACATGTAAATCTGGTGAAAAGGATTTTTAAAAATTCAATGACAGAGGGAGATACAACAACTTACTGTATGAGACATCATCATAACAGTGGCGTCATGCCACAATGCAACTTTTAGTTGAAACATTTCTTTATAGTCGAGTCCTACTTTCTATGAGCCTAAAAGAAATACATGCCAGAAAATTACCCATTTACACACACTGTGGCTTTCATTCTTACTATACTATACTTAAACAATAGTGAAGCTATTCGCTTTTACTGTGCTACAGTATGTAGGCTACATGTGCGATAGAAAGACGGTGGAAGAATATAAGGGCCAATTTGGTTAAATACACTCACTCGAACCTCACCAAATACAGACAAACAAACTGCAGTCTACGGGCAAAGCAACACTTCCCAGAGGACAAGGACAATCTAAAATCATCCAATTGCCATTAATGGTATAAGAAAAAAAAAATGGCATTTCACATTGCCATAGGAGGCAATTTTCCACCAGGAGGCCACAATACCTGACCTGGTGGAGACCTATGCCCCGGTGGACAATATTCCTGTTGCATATATCCTATTGCACAACATTCAGAAATATGTTGCAAATTGTTTACTCTACATTGGTATTTTCAGGACTGATGCAGTATGAATGCAATATGTAACCATGGTATGACTAACACTGAGTTCACTTTAAAACTTGGATATCTAACCAGTGTCATTGTGGTGTCTCATTCGATCCCTGAGGATCCCCAGGTTGACTTTGAACCACTGCTCCTTGCTTCTGCGCGAATCTGTGCCTTTATCCCAGTAATCCTTCTCCAGCCTCTCCTCCATCCATGGCTGCTTGGGGACCTTTTTCTTAATAGAACTGTCATAGTAGTCAATCATTCTGTCATCCAGCAGGCCCATGGCTGTGAACTCATGGATCCCTGGGAGGTTGACAGGCTTGGAGAAAGCAGTGTAGATGTAGGTGAGAGTGTGGCTCTCTGCAAGTAGAAAGAAGGAGGAGAAAAATAATATAATAACTGGCCAATTCCTGGTTTTAAGTATAAAGGCAGCAACCTGTGTACAGCTTTATACCGGCATTCATTGCACACTCCCTAGATGCCATGGCAAAAATTGTCCCTGCGTTTCCCACATCTCCCTCTTAAACAGTAGCTCCACCATGAGGCACATTTGTTTACTATTTTTGTTGCACGGATTTCATCCAAGTCAGTCCACAAAATGATCTCTGTAGTCAAATCAGACTTGTGTGTCACACAGTACTACAGTCTTTTGGATTTCTCACATCATACACTGGGTAAGATTGCCTTCCAAAGTTTTCAAGACTGTCCCATTTCATACAAACTGCTGTAAATATCAGTATATGCGTAGTATAATATTAATACCGGTAATAATAATAATAATTCTGCTGGTTGTCCTGAAATGACTGCCTGGCAGTGTGCCACGGGTTCCAATCCTGAGCCTGTCTGCGTTTGCTGCATGTCGCTCCCCATCTCGCACCCTTTACTGTCTTACTAGTACTGTTGCTTGTCAATGAAGGCATGAAAGCCTATTGTGCCTGTGATGCTCCGCATCCGTCACTAGATGGGGTGGTAGATGGGGGTGTGTTAACCTGTCCCCCAATAGGTGAGCCTGGGTGGGGCTTGGAAAAAATGGCTGGTTGGGAGCCACCTGCATGGGCCCGCCTCCCACAGCCTATAAACAGCAAGCCAGTGCCATTTACAGAGAGAGCTCCAGAGCAGGCAGACAGCCTCCACCCTGCTGCTTTGTTTGCTCCATGCCATTTCTTCTATTCTTCCCACCCAACATGCTTTATTATGTGAGCCTTGGGTTAAAGTGACTCAGCCCTGCTTGATTGACAATGACTGCATTGTGTATATATACAGTATATCTATAAACATTCTAATGCACTTTGGATTTTGGCAGTTTGAACACTGAATCAGTATGAGTCACCATGTGTGTGAGGGAGAGTAGAGCAGGCAGGATCATGTTTGCTGTAAGGTTCGCTGTGCTGTTTAACACTACAGAAGAAGCCCTGCGTGTAAGTTTAATGTTTTTTTTCTGATTTCATACAAAGAATGTAACACATTTGGATTTTGATGGAAATCGTGTGAATTTGGTTTGATTATTTAAATGCCGAGTGTTTAAATGCTTTGATGCCAGTTTACATTATGCTGTTTTTTTGTCACAGTTTGGTAGGCTGCCAATGTTTTATGTTTTGTATGTTTTATACTACTACTGCAGAGTTTTGTGGAAATGTGGCAGGTAGACTCTTCTGTATCGTTCCATTTATTCATTTGTGAATCTGAGACTGTCTGAGATGTTAGTTTCTCTCCTGACAAAGATCAGTAAAAAGCAATCAAAACACTTCACTCTTGACTCCTGTCCTTTTTTTTTTTTAGTTTGCTGGCTACAACTCCTACACTATACGCACCATAAGGGGAATTCTTGGCCGATAACTGAATATGGGAACACAGTTGGCCAAAAAACAATAATATATATTGTTGTTACTGTGTCCTGGGCTCTGTGGTTCATTCTCAAGGACTAAACTTGTACACAACAAATTTGGGACTCTAAATGTTTGGAGCACCCTGAGTTGTCTGTATACCTGTCCTAATCCAGCTAAATTCCAAGTTATGCGAGTTAACCAAGTTATAATCTTTATATCAGAGTATGGCAGTTTGTTTTATGTAACTGCTAATTTTGGTTGTGCACTATTGTGAGTAGAGAGTTTATGTAGACTATTTAATTTGTAACACATTTCACTGGTTAGTTTAGATCAAGTTCAGTTTAGTTCTTTATTTTGGGTTTGTTTTGCTTATTTCCCTGAGTTGCCCTATATATCGCTCTGTTATTGTATAATTACGTTAATTCAAGCTGGGTTTGCATTTTAATAATTTCATAGCGGATCAATGTATGTACTTCTCTATAGGCCTATATATTGACATTGTACAAAATCCTTTCATAAGCCTGTTAACTTCTTTTTTTTTTTTACTTTTTTTTGCTGTCAACATACATACATACAAACATAAAGCTATAGCTTTAATTTTTTTTGGTATACCCGATTATGCAAAAAAAATATATATATCATGGCAAACCTCCACTAATCACTATTATGGGTCCATAAAATATTTATTCAGCACTTTTGAATGCATTAATTGCATACAATTGCCAATTTGGGCCTAAACAGATGGGCTGAAAATTATTTTAGCCATTTTCTGCCTATTTCTCTCTCACACACTCGCACACTTGCGCTCACATACATGCACGTGCGCGCACGCGCGCACACACACACACACACACACACACACACACACACTCGCACACACTCACACACCCCTCTGTGTTTTGCTCAAATGTTGGATCTGTCTCTATACATGTCTCTAAGTACTAAAAGGAAAACTTAACAAACTGAACTGACTAATGTTTGTAGCATACTTTAGTCATGATTAGAATGAGTTGATATAAAAATCAATACTCACCACAGTTCACTGCCCATATCGGATAAACCAGGAATATTAATATGGAATACATATTGTGAGCATAAAGTCACCCTTATGAAGGGTTAGATCCCCAGAACTTTATGCCCTATTAATTGACCTGTTGTCCGAGTACCGTTGTATACTGTATGTTGTACCAGCATAGGAGTGCAATTCCTATGCTGGGAAATCATCGATGATCTTCACTTATGTTGGCATTGTTGTAGCAGAGACTTGTTGGTTAAGATGCTTTGCATGGGTACAACTTACTGGTACTGCCTTCATAGGAGCGATAACATCACCGGGTGAACCAGTTCTGCCTCTACATTCTGTTAAACGTCATGTCACAGGCTTATTTCTTTCAGGAAGGACTACATTGGAATTAAAGGTTTAATTACAATTTGTTTTCATACAGGGTTGAAGTTCTAGTGTTGAATCTCGTATTGCTTTTGGCAAAATCAAAATGTATTCACATCGAAGTCATTCTAACCCAAAGAAATCCTATAACTCAACGTTACTAGCAACTTGGTGTTCAAAGGATTGTTCAGAGAATTGTTGTGCATTGTTTTGTTACACATGTCATGTGATTTATGAGCTATTCATGGAAGGGTGGAATGCTGCACTTAAAGCTTAAGCCATTTTGCTTACTGCAATGCAGTGCTTGTAAATGGCTGATGGGATTTCCTTTAATACTGAATACTGTACATGTAACTTAACAGCGATGGAAGTTACTCTAACTTTTTTTAACTTACACAATGAAAACACAGCAACTGTAATGATGTTACTGAATGGGAACATATACAGTAGTTTCTTTACAAGCTACAGTAAAAAGTCGTTTATTCTTAGCCTGCTTACATTGTCAGAAACGTTAATGCGCACACACCGGTAAATAAAATCCTATTTGAATAATTTTGAATATGATCTGAACACCAAACAGTGTCAGATAAAAAGCACAATAATACATATTCATCAATAAATGCCCACCTTCAAACAATATTCAGAATGTTTCAGGATATACAATATACTGAAGTATACAATAGGGTTAAAAACTTAAAATATTGTGTGCTCCTCAAGGCCAAAGTGCCATCTGACTGGCGCTCACATCTGTGCAACTTTCCAGTCTGTCAACTTTCCAGTCATTACATCACATTAACACCATGGTGCCAACATGCAACAGCCCTTCCCAGATTAAAAATGCTGATCATAATGCACAACAACAAAAATGCTAGACAGGAACTGTAACACAATGGCCCGGTATACCGTCTGCTGCTTATAAAACAGCGGGGGAAAGCCTATAGCGAAGAATGGCTCAGTTCCTTATAAAAGGTCTGAATCAATTTTGCAAAATAATTGACAGCAGACTTAAAATCATTGTTTCTAATTGATTGCCTTCACGCCCCGTCACTGTCTTACAGACTGTAGGCCAAGAGTTTTAACATTGTCTGTGTGTCATCAGAACATTTCAAAACTTTTTTGGAAATTGGCTCTTATATCTGTGTGGCTTTCACACCAAAGGATTGATAGCAGACAAGGCACACTTCAAGATGTTTCGAAGAGATGAGATCCAGGGCTGATATGGATACACATGGGGAACAACAACATTCCCCAAAGGGGCGTAAACATTTTTTGCTTCCTTAATCTAGCCCAGGGGTTTTCAACCAGTGGTCCGGGGACCACCAGTGGTCCTTGAGAGGGTTCTCCAGGTGGTCCCCAGCTAAGATGTTTAACCAGAAGTAACTCTTGAGAGTTTAAAAATGAAACCAAATGGACCCTTGCAGGTCCATTTGGTTTCATTTTTACACTCTCAAGAGTTAAAATATTCATCATCTGAATCAGCCCAAATCTACACAACTAGAGATCTACTATGTTTGCCTGTTTCCGAAATCCAGCCAGGAATTGTAGATAAAAAAAAAAACAGAAGAAATCTTTGGGTTTTGGCTCTGTGGGGCTAAATGTCATCAAACGGTGGTCTGTGGCTGAAATTCTGAATAAATAGTGGGCCCTGGTATGAAAAAGGTTGAAAACCCCTGATCTAAGTACCCCATCCCTTATGTGGGGGCAAATAAAGCTCTTCCTCATAGCTTATCCTGTAGTTCAAGCCTCGTCTTTCCATTAGTTTTCCATCTAACCTTTAATCAGCAAAAGTGAGTAATTTAACACCATTCACACTGTTCAACATGGCTCAGTTTGCCCCACTACAGGATTGAGGGGCAGAGATCAGAGATAGGGGGCTTTCTTTGATGAGTCATTGTTTGAAACAAGGCTCATTACATAATTTATTTTGATAACAATTCATTTTGGCATCTCATGTCATGTGCGTCTCTGCATGCCACACACAGCAATATCCAGACTAAGGTTAAATGTTTGAGACCGCTGTGCAGCAATTAAGACAGCAGACGTCGCCACTGCATTACAATTGTAGGCCTAACCTACTTTAATTGTCCATAGTGACAGTGTAGCAATCAACTAGAAAAAGACGTCACTTTTCTGTTTTGCACTAGTCTGTGGATGTGAATTAGAAGTTTGAGCACCCACCAGCATATATAAAATAATTACATAAACACTGATTATGAAGGCTTTCTGCAGATGTTTATCTTTGGAAGCAACTAATGTATAATAGCTTGTTCCTTGAAAACAGTAGACTAGGGTGGTGCGGCAGTTGTACCTGTAAAAATGTGGCAATATATAGCTGTTAAAATCATCTTTCCATTCGATGTGTGTGTCTATAATATTCTTGTGTTTACAGAGATGAAGCATCTTTCCATAAATTTTCCATTCCATCCAATCCTCAGTTTGTCCCACAACAGGGTAAAGGGGACAGAGATCAGAGCTATGGGTCTGTACAGTATGCCCTCAGAGTGGCAAAACAACTTGCTTTCCATAGAAATACACTGTTGTGGCACCGGTTTTCATTCATTTCACACACAGGGAAAAACTTTTGTTGGTTTTGGTATTTTTTCCCCCAAAATATAGCTATGTACAGTATATAGTAATATATAGGACTTTATTGTTTATAATCTACTATAGTAGTCCCCAGTAAATTACATCTGGCCACGAAAGATACAAGCTCAAAATGTGGTGTGAAGCGATCTGCTACTTGCCTGTAGTTGCTGCTCACTGAAAATCTACTTAAAATACAATACTAATCAATCAAGAAAACAACAAGCAATTGGTAATTGTTTATTTGTGTAAGAATAAAAATTAGATCAATTGAACAATATGACCAAATTTGCAATTCCATAGACAGATGTAAAAAATAATTGAATTTAAAGCTGCCATTCTATAGCAATATACAGAGTGATTTGCTGATATAAGTGTTTGGATCAGTATGATCCTACTATTTCAGTGCATTTGATGCATTACCTTGTGTTTTTTAGCTGGATTTAACCCTAACCCTAAAACATCAACAACAAGTGTGAATTGTAAAAAGGTATAGGCCCCCACTAGAGAACCACTTCTATAAGTCTATATAAGGCCCTAAAACCCTAAAGCCCTTGATGGCAAAGAATTATTTGGGGTAATTCTGGTCCTATTTGGAGCTTTTGGCCTTGATGACAGTATTAGGAGGTCTGCCCATTTCCCCCAAAAGGCTGTCAGATTCAGGGCTGGAGCCACTGCAGGAGCCTTGGCCTGGAAGAGTGAAGGAAAAGCAGCATTTAATTTCTTAGTTTCTTTTTTGGCTAGTTATTTGTTACGGTTTAGTCTATTTAATTTTGTGCAAAGTCATGAATATTTTAAGAGATTGAAACTCTTAAAATATTCATGACTTTGCAATTAGTATTGAGTTGTCTTCTTGGTGTTAAAAAAAAGTTGTACTTTTGTACATTTAAGTGCCATTTACTCAAACACAAATTGTGTCGTGGCAGCTACTTTAAGAAATCCTGCAATCCAATCCTTTTTACCCAATTAATGGCAGGAGCAGCGCAATAGATATATGATGAGCATACCCGGAAACCTTGTATTTGTGTGCCAATTTTGGTGCTTGTATCCACAAGTGAACGATTTAACTGAAATCTGCCCCACTATCATTGCGAACGCAGTGAGTCAGATAACTATGTAAGTCAGGCAGAAATATGTGTCTGTGTGCCACACTCTGTGTGTCACTCTGCATATGTACTTCATGCATGTACTGTATGCAAGGCTTCTACCTTTACATAATGTTCTATCTTAGTGAAGTAATAATGCAGGCATAATTAATGCATTCCCACTGGTTACAGAATACTTACCAGAGTCAGTGAGAGAGTCTTTGGAATCTGCAAAGAAAAGGATGATAGTTCAACCATGAATGAGACTAGCAGTGATGAGTTCATGTTGTATAGGCCTACTTAGCGTAACAAAATAGTTCCGTTTTTCACTAGCATTCAAAGTAACAGTCATTAGAAAAATGCAATATGTACACAGTGACTATAGCTCTGGTCCAGATCTTCACCGCTTCTATAAGTCTGCCTTGCATTGGAGCTCTGTAACATACAGTACAATGCAATCTGCCATTACTTGACCCAACATGCCTCTCTTCTGGAGAGGATATACCATAAAAAGAATGTTTTACCTACTCACCAAAACAAACACGACTTGTGTGATTAGAAACCCTACGTTCCTTTGTGGAAATGCTGAGCCCACCACCACAAGGATAACATTGACTTTTTGGCCAGAACGCAATTGTTTTTCTGGCAAAAAGGTCAATTTTATCCTTGTGGTGGAGGGCTGTGTTGGAGTGTTTCCACTAAGGAAAGTAGGCTTTCTAATCACACGTCGTGTTTGTTTGTTTAGTAGGTAAAACTTTTTTTTTTTTTTTTTTTTTTTTTAAACCACTCCACCACTTTTTTTAACCACTATTTTTATAACCACTCCAGAAGAGAGGCTGGTTGGGTCGAGTAACGGCAGATTGCATTGTATGTTATAGAGCTCCAATGCAAGGCAGACTCAAGGAGATCTGTACATTTTTATATAAATTATGTTGTAATATATTGATCGTGCATCCCTAATAGATGTGTGTTTGTGTCAACCATGAGCCTCTTGTTTTTGAGAATCCAACAACGCTGTTCATGCAATAAAGAAAGGGTGGATATGGGAAAACATACCTGTCAGAGACTTTGTCTCGTCAACCTCTTCCACGCTGCCTTTCCCTGCAAAGCAAGCCCATTAAGAGGATAAATTCAAACACTAAACAGAGAATTTATTTTCTTTTCTGTATTTGTTCTGTAAACAAAATGAAGGAATCCCTTTATATTCGAATTTTAATAGTCAAGGTACGAAGCCTGTAGTAATTAAGGCCTGAACGTGATTCTTAAAATGCCTTTTAGCAGTTGTCAAACTTTTTCATTTGAGCCCAGATCAGATGTACATAAAGTAATGCAACGTGAGCATAGTAACCTATAGGGTGTCATGGACCTTAGTAGCTTCACAAGGAGCAGGACAGGAGCAGCATAATAGATCCATTATATGCATACCCGATAACCACGTGTTTGTGTGCCAATTTTGTTGCTTGTATCTGCAAGTGAACAATTCACCTGTAATTTATCTGGCCCCACTATCATTGTGAATCCAGTGAGTCAAAAAACTATGCAAGCCAGGCAAAAATGACTGTGTGTCTGTGTTTCACACTCATATTTGGGCATCACCAAATATGTGAAGTGCAGCGTCTTCCTTAATATACAGGTATGTAGTGTAGGTAAGGATTCTACCTTTAAATAATGTTATATCTTAGTGAAGCTAATAAGCTGTATAGGGCTATACAGCCCTATACAGCTATACATTCCCACTGGTTACAGAATAATTACCAGAGTCAGTCAGAGAGTCTTTGGAATCTGAAAAGAAAAAGATGAGAGTTCCATCATGAGATTAGTAGTGCTTAGTTCACACTTAATAGTGTAACAAAATAGTTCAGTTACTAGCAGTGACTATACAGAATATTTAGAGTTCAATGTTCACTCTCAAAATGGCAGATTCAATTCTGTGCTTTGGCCAACCAATAAGGAGATTTTTTTTGTTTGTTTGTTTGTGTCAACCATAAGCCTCTTGTTTTTGAGAATCCAACAATGCTGTTTATACAATAAAGAAAGGGTGGATATGGGAAAACATACCTGTCAGAGGCTTTGTCTCATCAACCTCTTCCACGCTGCCTTTCCCTGTTAGTCAATTAAGAGGATAAATTCAAACACTAAACAGAGATTTTTTTTTTAATTGCCTTTCTTTATTTCTCTTGTAAACAAAAATGAAGGAATCCCTTAATATTCAAGTTTTCATAGTCAATGTATGAAGCCTGTAGGAATTAAGGCCTGAGGTAGCCTGGTTCAGACCCATCGACCTGGTGCAGAACAGCGCCATCTGTCGCTGGTTCAGACCAAGCTTCAAGAAGCTGAACTCCAGTCTGATCAGGCTAGGCCTGAGAATGATTCTACAAATGCCTTTTAGTATTCTCAAACTTTTGTATTTGGCCCCAGATCAGATGTACACAAAGTAATT
Source organism: Benthosema pterotum (assembly GCA_039105355.1). NCBI lineage: Eukaryota > Metazoa > Chordata > Actinopteri > Myctophiformes > Myctophidae > Benthosema > Benthosema pterotum. Next base: position 43,251,223 of record CM076970.1, read on the forward strand.
TATCTGCATACAATATAGGATCACTTGCAAGCTTCTATTTTTGAGAATCACTCGAACTATGTTTCTCAAACCTAAGAGGTAGGCCTACACAAACCTACCAGTATGCTGCTAATGTTATACACTGTAGGTCAAACTTAAAATTCTGATTTTACCATTTGGTTTAGAAATTACCTGAGTCAGTGTCAGACATTTCAACCTTTCCCCCTGTAAAGGTAGACAATGTTGTATTAGGTCACATTTATCTATAGAAAATGTTACATGCTCTATTGCATAGTGGTTTGGATAATTAGTTTTAATCTTAAATCTTAATATGTTGTAAAATAACTTAATCATCTCATGTATAACTGTTCATACAATAAGACCAGATGTACACAAAGTAAAGTGACATGAGCCTAGCACCCTAGGCCTAGGGTGTGTGTGCCAATTTTGATACTTGTATCCGCAAGTGAATGATTCACCTGTAATTTGCATGTTATCTTCCCCACTATCATTGCGAATGCAGTGAGTCCGATAACTATGTCAGTCTGTCAGTCAGGCATAAATGTCTGTGCGTCACACTCTGTGCTCTTCATATTTGGACTTGTCCAAAGAGTGTATATGAGAAGCAAACAGCCTTGACTTCCCACGCAGCATCTTACTGGTAATACATGTACTGTATGCAAGGCTTCTACCTTTACATAATGTTATCTTAATGAAGTAAGAATGCAGGCATAATTACTGCATTCCCACTGGTTACAGAATACTTGCCAGAGTCAGTGAGAGAGTCTTTGGAATCTGTAAAGAAAAGGATGAGAGTTCAAAAATGAATAAGATTAGCAGTGCTTAGTTCATGTACTGTATACTTAATAGCATAACTGAAATATTTCAGTTACTAGCATTCAATTTGTAAAAATAACACTCATTACAAAAATGCAATATATCTGTATACAGTAACTATATATTTAGAGTTCAACATTCACTCTCAAAATGGCACAGATTCAATTCTGTACTTTTGCCACCCAAGGAGATCCATATTTTTATATCAATTATGTTGTAATAAAATGATCGAGCATCTCTAATGGATGTTTGTTTGTGTCAACCATGAGCCTCTTGTTTTTGAGAATCTAACAACTGTTAGAGAGCATTTGCAGCAGGAACACAAGACTGTGACAGAGAGAGGGAATTTGTCACCTCTAAATTAATCACACTGTGCAGTAATAAAATTAGGCCTTTGTACTTGCTACAGTGATATGTTTGATATGAGAGCCAATAACCACTTTAGTAGAGTGTTTGAGACTTTGAGACTTCTTTCCATGCAGTTCTACTTTCCGTGTTACATCGCTGTATTGCATGGTGTTGTTCAGATGGAGTTTCAATCTTGACATTTTAAGTTTAAGGCATAACATAATCACATTACAGTATATAATCTCATGTAAATCTTGAAGCAGCACTAACCTTGAGGGCCTTTCCCTTTTGAAAAGAGCCACAATTTCTTTGCATAGCAGTACCCTACAGGCACTCCCACCAGCAGAGCAACAACAACAACACCAATTCCAGCGATTGCTCCAGGGTCCATAGAGCCAGAGCCAGGAGACAGACAAGAGTGATCTAAAACCCAGATATGATCATGTTAATTACATGTCATGGTTTGATTTTGACCAAACTTTGTAAACAGAGCATGCATGCATGCTAATTTAAACTTTAAAGACACTCCCTTAACATGCGAAGATTAAGCAAATTAATCAAAACAAGCCTCTTACCCCAATCCTTGATCTTGTGCATGCCGCTCGCAGGGTGTATCACCTCACATGTGAATCTGGCAGAGTCACTTCTTAAAATCTCCACTCGATTCATGATCTGGAAAGTCCCGTCACCGTTGGGTCGAACACCTGTGGTTTCCAAGCCGTCCAACCGATCCACCATCTTCCCATCTCTCCTGATGTTCAGGGTAACTTCTTTGGGGAGGAAGCCTGTTGCCAGGCAGTGTAAAGTAAGGAAGGCCGGATTCTTGTTGTTCTTGCAATACACATGGAGCTCTGGAGGTACTGGGAAATCACAAGGACAATTTATTTTAGTTAGACACATTTGCCATTGTGGGGTCTAAATTAGAGAGCAAGGTAATGTGAGACATCGAGTAAACTGAGACAAACCCTATGTCTCATGACCACAACACATTTATGCCATGGGACCATTATATTTCCCATTTCCTAGCTGTCATAAAGGATTGGACCTCATTGTGCTGTATTAAGAGTGCCTTTTTCACAAAAATATTTAGTTTTTTGCATGTAAAAGTAAATTTTCTTGCTCTCAACAAATCTGCATGTGATATAGGCTACTACTACTTTGAATTTAAAACCAAATTACATTGTATATAAAGTTGAATTGCTGAAAGCAACATTTCCCGTTAGTGAATATTATTATAAATATATTTAAAAAAAAATACATTATTTATTTGCTCATCCAATAAAACATCAAGGATGTTCCACTTTACCAAAAAAGTATTACAATCTCATCCAGTCAATTTAACTTTCCTTTGATATTGATATTTGTTTTGTTTTTGTGGCATTTTGGTATTTGTATCCAATCCATGCTGTGCTAAATTGAGTGCATTTGTATGAAATTTAATGTTATTTAAAAATAATACTCACTGCTGTTCTTGAGTTGCTCTTGCCCGTAGTCAACAAATTTACTCAACCAGTTGACACACTCCCTCTCCAGGTAGCCTTGGGTGTAGTCGTTCAGCATCTTGACTTCGTCCCACTTCCTCTTGGTGGGAACTGCCAGGTCAACAGGGGCGATCCAGCGCTTATTGTTATCATCGAAGGCCAGGAAGTCGTTACCGTCATAGCTGTATTCATCTCTGCCGCTGATGAACTTTATTGTTTGGTCATCTCCATCTTTCTTCTCAGCCGTGCAGCCATGCCTCCACTGAAGAATGTGTAAACCTGGTGAAAAGAGCAAACGAGCAAAAATCTGCATTTTTACATCTAACTTTTAGAGTGCCACAGGAAGGTGAACCTTTGTAAAACACATTGTTTTTGCAGTACTCCTCCAGATCTATAGTCATGTGGTCAAGACAGATTTGTCAGACATTTCATTCATATTCATATATATTTCATATATTGTTTACACTAGTATTTCAGGGCTGATGCAGTATGAATGCAATACGTGACCATGATGTGACTAACACTGAGTTCTAACCAGTGTCATTGTGGTGTCTCATTCGATCCCTGAGGATCCCCAGGTTGACTTTGAACCACTGCTCCTTGCTCCTGCGTGAATCTGTGCCTTTATCCCAGTAGTCCTTCTCCAGCCTCTCCTCCATCCATGGCTGCTTGGGGACCTTTTTCTTAATAGAGCTGTCATAGTAGTCAATCATTCTGTCATCCAGCAGGCCCATGGCTGTGAACTCATGGATCCCTGGGAGGTTGACAGGCTTGGAGAAAGCGGTGTAGATGTAGGTGAGAGAGTGGATCTCTGCAAGTAGAAAGATGGGAAAAACAAATAAATATACACTGCTGGCTAATTCCTCTTTTTAACTATAAAGGCATTGATCTGTGTAAATGCCGGGGCAAAAATAATTCCCTGCATTTTCCACATCTCCCAGTTATAGCGCCACCATGGGCCAGATTTATGCGAAGCACATTTGTTCATATTTGTTGCACAGATTTCCTCCAAATCTCACACAAGTCAGTCCTCCTCCAGAATTCTATCCTCAGACATGAGTGATCTGCTTTAAAACATTTTCACTCACCATCTCGCCCCCTTTACTCAATGGAGGCATGAAAGCCCCCAAAACAAATCTATGTACAAATCTATAATACTGTATATGTGTTGCCTTCCAGGCTACTCCAGGTATTATTTCTGTTATATTTTGTGTGACTATTATCTGAGCCTAGAGTTAAAGCGGCGCAACCTTGCTTGATTTACTATATCACTATCACCTGCATACACTGCAGTAGAGGTAATCAGTAGAATGAGTCTCCATGTGTGAGGGAGAGAAGAGCAGGTTTGCTGTGCTGTTTAACACTATACAGAAGATGCCCTCTGTGTAAGTGTATATTCTGATTTCATACAAAGAATGTAACATTTGGATTTTGATGGAAACTATGTGGATTTGGTTTGATTATTTAAATGCCAAATGTTTAAATGCTTTTTGATGCCTGTTTACATTATGCTGTGTAGACTGTTTTGTCACCATTAGGTAGGCTACATTTTGTATGTTGTACTATTAACTGCAGAGTTTTGTGGAATGTGGTAGACTGTGATGTATCATTCCATTTATGTGAATGTGACATTCTTGACTCTTGACACTCTACAGTTTCACTCTGACAAAGATCAGTAAAAAGCAACCAAGACACTCATTCCTGACTCCTGTCTCTCTCTTTTTTTTAGTTTGTTTTAGTTATATATATATATATATATACACACACACACACACACACACACACACACACACACACACACACACACACACACACACACACACACACACACACACACACACACACACATAGGGAAATTCTTGGCCAATACCGAATAGTCCAACACAGTTGTCCGGAAAACCAAATGATGCATAATATGATTGCTTGATATATAATATAATATATAGTGGAATGACTCCTATAATACTATATTGTTGTATTGTACTGTGTCCTGGGCTCTGTGGTTCATTCTCAGTGACTAAACTTGTACACAACAAAGGGACTCTAAATGTTTGGAGCACCCTGAATTGTCGGTAAACCTGTCCTAATCCATGTAAATTCCTAAATGTTGTTATGAATTCAGTTGAGTTAAACAAGTTATATAATGTTTAATTCTGAGTTTGGGAGCTTGTTTTATGCAACTGCTAATTTTGGTTAGGCTCTAGTGAGAGAAAGTTTATGTTGATTATTTCATTTGTAACCCTTTTCTTTTTCACTGGTTAGTTTTGGTAGAGGTTCTTTTGGGTTTAGTTAGGGTTCAGTTTTGTTTTCAATATTTATTTTTCCTTTTTTTTTCTACCATTAATTGGAGTCATTGCTGCACCTTGAAGCTAACTGATTACGCCCAAAAAAGAATTTTAGCCGTTTTCTGCCTATTTCTCTCTCTCTCTCTCTCTTTCACTCACTCACTCACTCACTCACTCACTCACTCACTCACTCACTCACTCACTCACTCACACACACACACACACACACACACACACACACACACACACACACACACACACACACACACACACACACACACACACACACACACACACACACACACACACACACACACACACACACACACACACGTGTCTTGCTCAAATGTTACATCTGTCTCAATAAGCGTCTCTGAGTACTAAAAAGAAAACATTGAACCAACTGAACTGACTAACGTTGTAGAATATTTTAGTCATGATTAGAATGAGTTGATATAAAAATCAATACTCACCACAGTTCACTGCCCATATCGGATAAACCAGAAATATTAGCATGGAATACATATTGTGAGAATAAAATCACCCCTATGAAGGGTTGGGGTTAGATCCTCAGACTGAGAACTTTAAGCCGTACTAATTGACCTGCTATCAGAGTATACTGTATGTTGTACCAGCATAGGAGTGCAATTCCTATGCTGGGAAATCATCGAATGATCTTCACTTATGTTGGCATCGTTGTAGCAGAGACTTGTTGGTTGAGATGCTTTGCGTGGGTACAACTCACTGGTACTGCATTAGGAGAGATACAGCAGTATGACAGACCGGGTGAACCAGTTCTGCTTCGTTGTCACGTCACAGGCTTATTTCTATCAGGAAGGTCTACACTGGAATTAAAGGTTTCATTACAATTTGTTTTCATCTAGGGTTAAAGTTATAATGTTGAATCTTGTATTGCTTTTGGCAAAATCAAAATGGATTCACATCTAAGTCATTCTAATTTAAAGGTAGGGGAAGTGATTTCACTTTTGTCAGATATCACCCAAAAAATATTTTTTTTCTGTTAAAATGCTCTATTATAAGGTGTGGAAACCACATATGGAGTTTCCCCCTCCCCCACGTTAGCAGAGGAGCTAATAAAAGTTCCCCAGGTCACCACCAATTCTCCTCCAATTAGGAGCGAGCAGCAGGTTCACATAGTGTAGCTACTTTTGGGGGCCCCTAGTGCACCAGGCTGGTACTACACCATGAATTTCAAATCACTTCCCCTACCTTTAAAGAAATCTTATCTCAGTGTTACTCGCAACCAGGGGTGTAGTGGAGGGGGGACGCGGGGGGACGGCGTCCCCCCCACTTCTCACATCTAAAATATTTTTGGGTCTGAAAAAAAAAAAATCATTAGCATGGTGAAATACATCTTGATGACATCATCAAGATGTGTTTCACCATGTTAATGAGTTTCCTTTTTTCTGAGAGTGTACAAATGGAACCAAATGGACCCGTTAGGGTCCATTTGGTTCACATTTGTACACTCTCAGAAAAAAATAAAAATAAAATGGGGGGAATTCCCCTTTCAGAGGCGTCCCCCCACTTCTGAAAGTACCACTACAACACTGCTCGCAACCTGGTGTCCAAAGGATTGTTCAGAGAATTGTTATGCGTTGTTTTATTACACGAGTCATGTCATGTGACTTATGAACTATTCATCATGGGAGATTGGAATACTGCACTTAAAGCTTAAGGCATTTTGATACACTGCAATGCAGTGCTTGTAAATGGAAGTGGGGATTTGCTTTTAATACGGCACTTATACATACAATATCCACATCTACAGAAAATATCCAGTTTAATGATATGGCTCAGGGGTAGAGTGGCCGGATGGTAACTGCAAGGTTTCGAACTAGTGCTCCCCCAGAATATCCTAACTTGAGCTAGTCCCCAAATGCCCCTATTTGTTGTTGCTTTGCATGTTTTCTTCCACCACAGCGGATAAATGAATGAATGGGTGAATGTGTGCACTTTGGATGAAGGCACTAACACTGCTAAGGGCCCCAACAGACTGTAGGAGTTTTAACATCCATGTGTCATCAGAACATTTCCAAGTCTTTTTTTTGGAAATTGACTTTTATTATATCTGTGTGCCTTTCACATTAAAGGATTGATAGCAGACTAGGCACACTTCAAGACGTTTCCAAGAGATGAGATCCAGACCTGATACCGATACACATGTGGCACAACGAAATTCTCCAAAAGGGGCGTAAACATCTTTCGCTTCCTTCTAGCCCCATCCCTTATGTGGGACAAATAAAGCTCTTCCTCATAGCTTATCCTGTTCGGTATGTTGAGTTCAAGCCTCGTCTTTCCATTAATTTTCCATCTAATCTTTAGTCAGCAAAGACAGTAACCGCAAAGTGTGTTCACACCATTGAACATGGATCAGTTTGCCCCACTTGAGGGGGCGAGATCACAGATAGGGGGCTTTCTTTGAGTCATTGTTCACAACAAGTCGCATAATGCATATTAATTAATTAAAGTTTCGATGACAATTCATTTTGGCATCTCATGTACGTGAAGAATGCTGTGTTTACAAGTGCAAGTCTCTCTCTCTGCATGCCATACACAGGAATATCCAGTATAAGGTGAAATGTGAGTCCGCTGGGTAGCGAGACAGCAGACGTCGCCACTACATCAATGGGGCGGCTGTGGCTCAGGAGGTAGAGCAGGTCGTCCAATGACCCGTGGGTCGGCGGTTCGAATCCTGGCTCCTCCTGTCTATGTGTCGAAGTGTCCTTGGGCAAAACACTGAACTCCAAATTGCCTCCAATGAGTTGGTCGGTGTGAGCTGGCCACCATTGATGTGGGAAGTGGGGACGCTGGCGTCGACTGTTCGCCGCTCTAATTCCCCATGTATGAATGCCATTGCTTTGAGCACTTGGAAAAGCACTATAAAAATGCAATCCATTATAAAAATGCAATCCATTAATGTTGTTGTAGGCCTAACTTATTTTAATTGTTCATAGCGAAAGTGTAGCTATCAACTAGAAAAACACATCGCTTTTCTGTATTGTACTAGTCTGTGGATGTGAATTAGAGGTTTGAGCACCCACCAGCAAATATATTTCTGCTGATGTTTATCTTTGGAACCAATTATTGTATAAAGTAATAGTGTTTTACTTCAAAATGGTAGGCTAGGTTGATGCGTCAGTTGTAGCTGTGAGTGAGGCAGTATAGGCCTACAGTAGCTGTCAAAATCATCTTTCCATTTGGTGTGCGTCTGTGTTTGTGTCTATAATATTCTCGTGTTTACAGAGATAAAGCATGTAGAGTCTCGTCTGTCCATTAATTTTCCATTCCATCCAATCCTCAGTCAAGGGTCAAGGGGGCGGAGATCAGAGCTACGGGGCTGTCGATGACGCAACGTTATATTGAGACTGGAGTATGTATGGACAGTATGCCCTCAGAGTGTCAGAGTCTCCATAGAAAGGCAACTTTTGTTGTGTTTGGTTGGTTGGTTTTCCAAAATATAGCAATATACGGTGTGTGTGTGCGTGCGCAGTATATATGTGTGTGTGTGTGTGTGTGGGGGGGGGGGGTGTGTGTGTGTGTGTGTGTGTGTGTGTGTATATACACAGCAATATATAGGACTTTTTACAATCTACGATGTTTGATAGTGTTGCTCAATCTTACTACAACCAACAGCATCACATAAAAAGTATAGCAGATCTTCATGCTGAGAGAATGTGGTGGAAGGAATGGGTTTTTAGCTTATACAGTAGATCTGCTCATTTTTATTTTCAGGCGTTATGGAACAGAATGTAGTTGCTGCTTCCTGAAAGTCTACAATACTAATCAGACAAAAGTCATTACAATATACCAATCTATGAAGACAACAGCAAACCATTTAGAAGTTTATTTGTATAAAAGTATTTCATGAAATTCATACAATCATTGACTGATAGTACATTTTAGTAGCCAATAAAAATATTTGATTATTTTATTAGACAATCAACTCCAATAAAGAACAGTACAGAGTACAGTCACACACCGTAATAATCAAAAAGGAAAGCACCAAAGACCTTGCAGTCTTATTTCCATTCGGGGCCCAGCACTCAATACATTATAGCATAAGATAAGACACCTAACTTATAAACAACATCGGATCAACAAGATAGGATACATAGAGTCATCAAGGTTAAGTCTAGGGTAGAATAGAAGTAACTAAATTAATTCTACAAGGTAGAATAGAAAATCCAATGATAACATTAATCATTAATAATCATGCAATCCTAATAATTAATGTAACAGTACAAAGTGTTACACATAGTATTAAATGAATAAAGTTTCAAACTTTCTCTGGCTTGGCTATGCCTCCATGACCATTGAAGAATAAGAGTGAGAGAGCGAAAATATGTGATTGATAAATTGAAACTACTACTAAGGTCCTAATTTCACAACACTTCTTTATGAACTTATGTTTAATGAAGTTGTGAGATTGGATCATATATACACTGGATAGATATACAGTATCAGCCTATTTAGGAACTGGGATTTCAATGCTTAATCACATCCATAAAAGATGATTAGTCAATTAGTCAGGCATTTTTGTCCAAAAATCAAAAATGAAATCAAATAAAATTGATGTGAGAGAAGTGGGGGGGTGGCAATGCCCCGCGTCCCCACTACACCTCAGCCCTAGTCTGGCAAGAGTCTGGCAGATTCTGGGTTGGAGCCACCACTGCTGGAACCTTCGGCTGGAGGAGTGAAGAAAATGCAGCATTGAGTTAGTTGGTTTGCCTTGTCTGACTTGAGTTAATAGTTGTCTTACTTCCTGATGGGAAATAGCATTGCACTTACGAGTGTTATCTAAGCATAAGGCACAGCTGGACTGCATGGTGTCATGTTGACTACAGAAACTCCTGCATAGCATTGATTAGACATTTGCCAGCCTCACACAGAGCAGTACCGGTATCTGTATGTAAGCACCATGTATACCTAAACACTGTATACCTAACAGTTTTGGCCTCATAATAAATCACAAGCTTCTAACCTTTAATAATAATACATAATAATGAGATAAAAATTCAGGGTTATAGAAAGAAATTACTAGAGTCCAGGCTAGTCTCAGTGGAATCTGCAAAGACAAGGACGAGTTACGGTCAGGGGTGTAGTGGAGGGGGGACGCGGGGGAACGGCGTCCCCCCACTTCTCACATCTAAAATATTTTTGGGTCTGAAAAAAATCATTAGCATGGTGAAATACATCTTGATGACATCATCAAGATGTGTTTCACCATGTTAATGAGTTTCCCTTTTTCTGAAAGTGTACAAATGGAACCAAATGGACCCGCTAGGGTCCATTTGGTTCACATTTGTATACTCCCAGAAAAAAAAAAATCAAATGGGGGGAATTCCCCTTTCAGAGGTGTCCCCCCACTTCTAAAAGTACCACTACAACACTGGTTACGGTATATCTAGCTCTGAACCATGAGCGCGAAGCATGGCTATGTTAAATAACAAATGAGCTTTGCTCATAGAACAAAAAGTAACTATAGGCATTGACAATATTTAAACAAGAACAATCAATCATTCAATAGTATTAACACAATGTCATATCCTGTAAGTTAAAAATTCACTTTCAAAATGAAAAAGAATCAATTATTGGATTCAATACCTTTTTTAGACATTTTATTTTTGGTTGTTTATACTGTAGGCTATGTCAATCATGACCATCTTGTTTTTGAGAATACAACCATTCAAATCGGTTTACCTGTATTCTATTCAACAATAGTTTTCATTTAATAAATTATAAAACGGTACCTTTCTGTTCCTTCCCCTTGTCAATCTTTTTCAGATTGCGTTCCCCTGACAACCCTGAACAGATAGAGAACAAACATGTTGATTTGTCCTTCTATATCTATTTTGTAAACAAAACCAGATGGGCGCGGATGAAATCCCTACATTTTAACATTGCACATGACATGATCGTACCATAAGTTATGCTGGAATGCCCACTGAGTGGCAAGAGACTACTTTTTGGCCTTGACAGCCAAACAGAAAAGTCCTTAAACTCATTGCAGCTGTATGGAATGTTTGAACTATGCTCATTCGATCTGGAAGTTTTCATAAAAATCCACCTTATAAACAACCTTATGAGCTACTTTCTGTCAAGAAATTCTCTGCATTTGATTCATTTTGGGCTGCCGAGTGATAGGCAACAAGAACTATGAGCTACTCTATTTGACAGGGAGTAGCTGATAACATGTCTACAGTGAACAACCATGCACTGACCAACGCCATCAAGAGAACACACTGAGGCACACTAGTGCATTCTGAGCGCATTTTTCCTAACAAGCCCTATAATTGTAATAACCCACTGGAAAAATGTGTTACGAAACCGTGGGACAAAATAAATGTATAGTGTTGTACTAGGCCTAGTACAGGTCATACAAATTCTGAATAGTGTTTTTTTATGTGAAACATGGAATAAAGAAGGGCCACTCATGCATGAAGGAAGCATGAAGTTCAAGTCCATAGCTCTCTCTAGGTTTGCAGAGGGTTTGTAGAGCTCAGTATCACATTAGATAATTGGCACAGAGGTGAAGAATGGGTTACAAATTGTGAGAGGAAAAGAAAAGAAACATTTGTATTACAGTTAAACGTTCACTTTAAAAAATGACAAAGAATCAATGATGTGATTTTGGACCTTTTTTGTACATTTTTTTTTAATCTTTAATCATGGATATTTGTATGTCATCATGAGTAGGCCTGTATTGTTTTTGAGAATACAATCAGTCAAATCAGTCTGCCTCTATTCTATTAAACGATAAAGTTGGTGGAATAAAGAATAATACTAAAGACACATGATCATACCTTTCTGTTCCTTCCCCTGGTCAACCTCTTCTGGTTTGCGTTCTCCTGACAACCCTGAACAGATAGTGAACAGAAATGTTGATTTGCCTTTGTTCATTTATTGTGTAAAACAAAAAAGTAGATGGATGTAGATAAAAACCCCTTCATTTTAACATTCCACATATTGCATGAAAACCTGTACCAAAAAGTCTCTCTTATTCTGAATAAAATCATTCTGATTTCAGAGAAAGGGCATGTTGATTTGCCTTTCTTCATGTCTCTTGTAAACAAAACTGGATACATGCAGAGGAAAGTCCTACATCTTAACATTATATATATTGCATGAAAACTAAACCAGAAGAAAAACAAAATGTCTTTTATTTGGTATGAAATCATTCCAACAGCATAATGCGAACAAGCCTCTTACCCCACTTCTGGATCTTGTGCATGTCGGACGCAGGGTGTATCATCTCACATGTGTATTTGCCAGGGTCACTCCTTAAAATCTCCACTCGATTCATGATCTGGTAACTGCCGTCACCGCTGAGTTGAACACCTGTGGTTTTCAAGCCGTCCATTCGATCCACCACCTTCCCATCTCTCATGATGTTCAGCATAACTTCTTTGGGGAGGAAGCCTGTTGCCTGGCAGTGTAAAGTGACTAAGGTCGGATCCTTGTTCTCTTTGAAATACACATGGAGCTCTGGAGGTACTGGGAAGGCACAAGGACAGTTTACTTTAGTTAGACACATTTGCCATTGTGGGGAATAAATTAATATGCTTGACTTGAGGTAGGAAGGTAGAAATAAATCAGAAATGGAATGATGAACCTAAGGATATAATAAAGAACCTAAGGATATAATAAAGAAGCCACTGCCCAAACACTGCAGGCAGTGTATTTCTCTTTACTCATACTACTGTATATTGTTGTGCACATAGTTAGCTTTTCTGTTTAGCTGCGTGATCGGGCAGATAGTTTATTTACGTGTCGCATTTTATCTTCTTTCTAATCAAGGATAATACTGTTCATGGCCTTGGCCAATTTTTTCAAGATGTCTCGCACCGACGGGGTCCACTGATTTACAGAGAATGTCGATAAGACGATCATGGAGCAGTTCATCCCCTGCTTACTGTCTTATTAGGCTTTCAATTGGTCTGGTTAGCCTAATCAGATGTTGATTCACCTGTGAGGTCCTAAACATGGCTCATGGAGGACTACAGAACTTAATAAAATATAATAATGAGGTAAACAATCAGGGTTATAGAAATATATTGACAGAGTCCAGGCTAGTCTCACTGGAATCTGAAGGACAAGGAAGAGTTATAGATTTAGCCCTGAACCATGAGTGTGAACCATGGCTAAGTTAAACCACAAATGAGATTTGCAGTGCTTAAAGAACTGAGATAGATCTGAGATAGATCAAAATAAGTCCCTATAGGCCATATTTAAACAACACGCATTCAATAGTAACAGTTATTAACAAAATGTAACATATCTGTGTACAGTGACAGTATATAACCTGTAAGTTAAAAATTCACTTTCAAAATGAAAAAGAATCAATTACGGGATTTTGCACCTTTTTTATACATTTTATTTTTGGTTGTTTATACTGTAGGCTATTTCCATCATCATTATCTTGTTTTTGAGAATATAACAATATATAACATTAGTTTGCTTCCTTTCTATTCAACAATTCTCTTCGTATAATAAAGTATAAACATTAAGAAATGTAGATTTTAAGACGGTATAGAGAAGGGCAAACATCATCATATACCTTTCTGTTCCTTCCCCTCGTCAACCTTTTCCAGATTGCATTCTCCCGACAACCCTGAACAGATAGAGAACAAACATGTTGATTTGTCCTTCTTTATTTATTTTGTAAACAAAACTGGTCGTACACAGATGAAATCCCTACATTTCAACATTGCACATGACATGATCATACCAAGTTATGCTGGAATGCTCACTGAGTGGCAAAAAATCGACTTTCTGACCTTGACAGCTAAACGGAAAAGTCCTTAAACTCATTGTAGCTTCATGGAATGCTTGAACTATACTATTTCGATCTGCAAGTTTCATAAAAATCGACCAAAGAAACCTTATGAGCTACTTTCTGCATTTGATTCATTTTGGGCTGTCGAGTGATAGGCAACAAGCACTTCCAAACTCCAGCACTGGAAGGAATTTCTTGAGGGATTAGCTCATAACATGTCTACAGTGAACAACCAGGAACTGGCCAACCCTATCTCCAGGGGTAGGGTTGCTCAGTGAGTGCACTAACTGCACTCGGTGTATGACGTATCATATTTTCGAACAACCGCACACTGAATGCACTGAATAAGCGAACGGACAAGAGAACACACCGAGGCACACCAGTGCATTCTGAGCGCTTTTTTCTTAACAAGCCCTATACATACTGTACTGTATTGGAAAAATATGTATTACAAAACCGATAAGAACAATCATTTATTAGTAGCAGTTATTAACAAAAGTGTACAATACTTTGTCATGAAACGCTCCTTTTACATGTGAAGATTAGCAATTCATCCAACGGCATAATGCAAGCAAGCATCTTACCCCACTTCTTGATCTTGTGCATGTCGGATGCAGGGTGTATCACCTCACATGTGTATTTGGCAAGGTCACATCTTAAAATCTCCACTCGATTCATGATCTGATAAGTGCCGTCACCGCTGGGACGAACACCTGTGGTTTTCAAGCCGTCCTGCTGATCCACCACCTTCCCATCTCTCATGATGTTCAGCATAACTTCTTTGGGGAAGAAGCCTGTTGCCAGGCAGTGTAAAGTGACTAAGGTCGGATCCTTGTTCTCTTTGCAATATACATGGAGCTCTGGAGGTACTGGGAAGGCATAAGGAGACATTAAATTAATATGCTTGATTTGAGGTAGGAATGTAGAAAAAAACAGAAATGGAATGATGAATGCAAGAATATAATAAAGATGCCACTGCCACCCACTGCAGGCAGTATGTAGGCTATTTGCAAAGCAGTGTTTATTTTTTCGTCATACTAGTACTGTAGGCCTATATTGTTGTACAAATAGTTAGCTTTTTTGTTTAGCTGCACAATCAAGCTATAGTTTATTTACGCTTTGCATTTTACCTGGATATCTTTCTACATGCACTTGGACAAATATTTTAAGATGTCTCGCACCGACGAGGTCCACTGCATTACAGAGAATGGGTGCAATTCTCAATCTCTGTGGTGTAGCCGGTTATGGTGTAAGTCTTCTCATTGGCTGCATGGCAGCAAACCAGGTCTGAGGCCTTGGGGTAGGCCGAAAGAGTTTACCAAATAATTATACATAATAATTAAAACCTACAAGTCAAAAGGTCCAGAAATCGCCTGACCCCCCCAATTAAAAATGTTACTGTACTCCCCTGCTGTTCATCATGAGTTGAAGCTCTTGAAGACTGGTTTTAATTATTATGGATAATTACTTGGTAGGCCCAGGCCTGGTGGTATAGGCTTTCGGGCCTACCTCAAGGCCCCAGACCTGATTTGCTGCCATGCAGCCTATGAGCACAGCCCCGAACCTGATTTGCTGCCATGCAGCCAATGAGAAGACTTACACCATACCTGGCTACACCACAGCGATCGGGAATTGCACCCAATGTCTACAAGACCATCATGGTGCAGTTCATCCCCTGCTTACTGTCTGATTAGGCTTTCACTTGGTCTGGATAGCTTAGTTGAATCACCTATGACGTCCTAAACATGGCTCGTGGAGGACTACAGATGAGACCCATGAATACCAATCATTTCTGGCATTATAATAACTCACAAACTTCTAACTTTTAATAATAAAACATAATAATGATGTAAAATTCAGGCTTATAGAAATTAATTTACATGAGTCCAAGCTAGTCTCACTGGGATCTGCAAAGACAAAGAAGAGTTACGGTAGACCTAGTGTAACGCCCGGGATTCGAACCTGGGTCTCCTGCGTGAAAGTCCAACATCTTACCCACTAAACCAAGAGGACATCCCCTTGATCTGGGGGCAGATACTAGACTTTGGAGGCCATCACGACAGAGGCTGTAGCCACACTCGCGTCCCTTTTGACCTCCTTCCACGGGGAAACCCAATCCGGATTACAGCACCAATCTAACGCCTGGGATTCGAACCCGGGTCTCCCGCGTGAAAGTCCAACATCTTAACCACTAGACCAAGAGGACATCCTCTTGGTCCGGGGGCAGATACTAGACTTTGGAGGCCATCACGACAGAGGCTGTAGCTACCTGCTACACTAGCCCTGAACCATGAGTGTGAACCATGGGATAGTTCAGATTTTTAGAACTTAAGTTGTATGAAATACTTGCCATTAATACAGTATAATCGCGTCAACTGCATTAATTGATAGCTAGAGTCCGGTGGTGGGACTTCTGCTCTGGTTTTGGTCAATATTAAGTAGTTCTGGTCATTTTGTGGGGGTCGCTGGGGCCACGCAGTAAAACTAAATTAATCCACAAAATTAACGTAATTTGTATTGTTAAAAAATGTTAGGACCTCCTTCATTCATTTTTGACCAACCTACCACATGGAACTACTTTTTAGGAGTAGTGATATGGACACAAAATACAGGTAGAGGGGTCAAAAATGAACGAAGGATGTGCTAATATTTTAGAAATGGGTCAACAACACAAGTGAAGTTAGTTTGGATTAATTTACTTTTACTGTATGGCCCCAGTGACCTCCACAAAATGACCGGAACTTCTTAATATTTCACCAAAACCAGAGCAGGACTCCCGCCACGGGACTCTCAATTAATACAGTTGGCACCACTATATTAATGGCAAGAATTTTATATAGTTTAACTTAAGAACATCGGAACTTTCCCTTTATTAAACCACAAAAGAGATTTGCAGTGCTTAAAAAAACTCAGATCAAAATAAGTCCCTATAGGGCATTGTAAAAACAGTTTTTAACAAATTATATTTGTGTACAGTGACAGTATATAAAGAAACCTGTAAACCTGTAAGTTAAACATTCACTTTCAAAATGAAAAAGATTGATGCCTTTTTTGTGCATTTTATTTTTGGTTGTTTATAGGCTACTGGAGGCTATTTCTACCATTCAAATCAGTTTGCTTACTTTCTAATTAACAATAATTTTCCTATAATAAAAAAATAAAAATATAGAAATGTATTTTTTGAAACAGTAGAGAAGGGCAAACATGATCATATACCTTTCTGTTCCTTCCCCTCGTCAACCTCTTCCAGATTGCGTTCTCCTGACAACTCTGAACAGATAGAGAACAAACATGTTGATCTGTCTTCTTTATATATTTTGTTAAACAAAACTGGACAGATACAGATGAAATCCCTACATTTTAACATTGAACATGACATTATCGTACCATAAGTAATGCTCACTTGGCAAAAATGACTTTCTGACCTTGACGGGCCAAACAGAAAAGTCCTTAAACTCATTGCAGCTGTGTGGAATGCTTGACCTATATACTCTTTCAATCTGCAAAGTTTCATAAAAATCCACCTGGGCTCTCGAGCGATAGGCAACACGCACTTCTAAACTCCAGAGCTGAAAGAAATGTCTTGACAGGGAGTAGCTGATAACATGTCTACAGTGAACAACCAGGAACTGGCCAACCCTATCTCCAGGGGTAGGGTTGCTCTGTGAGTGCACTAACTGCACTCTGTGTATGACGTATCATATTCTCGAACAACCGCATACTGAATAAGCGAATGAACAAGAGAACATACCGAGGCACACCAGTGTATTCTGAGCGCATTTTTCCTAACGAGCCCTTTTCATACTGTATTGGAAAATGTGTTACAAAACTGAACACTCATTCAGTAGTAGCAGTAAAGTATACAGCACTGCATGAAACATTCCATTTACATGTGAAGATTAGCAATTTATCCAACGGCCCTAGTCAAAAAATCCTATAGGATTCCAAGAGAAAAGTCAGATCCTACAAATGCTATTGGATTCCAATTGAATCCTATAGGATTTTCCTATTGGAAATCCATTAGGATTTGTTCCAAAATCTGATCAGATTTTTCTATTGGACTTTTCTAAAATCCTATAGGATTGCATAATGCATAATGCAAACAAGCCTCTTACCCCACTCCTTGATCTTGTGCATGTCGGACGCAGGGTGTATCACCTCACATGTGTATTTGCCAGGGTCACTCCTTAAAATCTCCACTCGATTCATGATCTGATAAGTGCCGTCACCGTTGGGTCGAACACCAGTGGTTTTAAAGCCGTTCATTCGATCCACCACCTCCCCATCTCTCATGATGTTCAGGGTAACTTCTTTGGGGAGGAATCCTGTTGCCAGGCAGTGTAAAGTCAGGAAGGTCGGATCCTTGTTCTTATTGCAATACACATGGAGCTCTGGAGGTACTGGGGAAGCACAAGGACCATGTACTTTAGTTAGTCACATTTGCCATTGTGGGGACTAAATTAATTATGTTTGATTTGAGGTAGGAAGGTAGAAATAAATCAGAAATGGAATGATGAACGCAAGGATATAATAAAGATGCCACTGCTCACCCACTGCAGGAAGTGTGTATTTGCAAAGCGCGTATATATATTCAGTACAAAAGTATAATGAAATTCCCCAAAATATTGTATTTCTGGCATTGTATTACATTGCAAGCTTCTGCCTAATGCCTATACATATAGCTATAGTGAATTAAAAATGCAGGGATATAGAAGTACCAAATTGTACAGATGGGGTATTTATTGCTCTTTATTGTCTGTCCAAGAGCTCATGTTACATCAACAGTGACGTGAGCAATATAATTTCATTGTTTCAATATTAATATTTTCAAATATGGAAAATTAATATTGAAATATTACGTCCTGTTCATAAACACTACACATCTCTTTTTTATTATTATTATTATTATTTATAAAAAACAGCCAACACTATCATACCATTCTTCATCTCATCTTCACTGCCCCCAATGGTGACCGGTGCTGGGGTTGGTTGAGGAGGCTCCATCACCATGTTGTTGGTTCGAGGGTAGACATTACTCTGCCCATTTTCCTTCAAAAGGCTGTCCGTTTCAGGGCTGGATACACCACTGTTGGAGCCTTGGCCTAGAAGAGTGATTGCAAAAGCCGCAATTATTTGGTTAGTTACTTTTTGGGCTAATTATTTGTTACAGTTTAGTTTATTTAAATTGAGTCTTGCTCAAGGACACTTCGACACTAGCTCTGCGCCACTGCCGTTTGTATATACAGTTTGTATAATAAAAGAGTAATAATAAAGAAATGTCAATAAGTGAAAAGGTGGAGAAGGGCAAACATGATCACATACCTTTCATTTTCTTCCCCTTGCCAAACCACAACCCTGAACAGATACATGTTGATTTGCCTTTGACATTACTCTGCCCATTTTCCCCCAAAAGGCTGCCGGAATCAGGGCTGGAGCCACCACTGCGGGAGCCTTGGCCTGGAAGAGTCAAGGAAAAGCAGCATTTATTTAGTTACTTTTTGGGCTAATTATTTGTTACAGTTTAGTCTATTTAATTTTCAAACTTTTAAAATATTCATGACTTTGCACTTATAGGCTATATTGTATGCTTGACTGGTGTCATGGCAGCCACTTTGAGAAATCCTGCACAGAGCTGTATGTATTTAGCACAAAAGTATCATGAAATACCTAAAAACATTGTATTTCTGGCATTGCAATACATTACAAGCTTCTGCCTATACATATTGCTATAGTGAAGTAAAAATGCAGGGATATATAAAATAATTACCAGAGTCATTACTGCCTGTCACACTGGGAGCTGCAAAGAAAGGGAAGAGTTAAACAATGAATGAGTTGTTGGTCACAGTGTTTAAAGGACCACTGCACTTTTCAACCTATCTCCATATAATTGGTAATGTTCATTAGCACTGCACTAACGTTCATGATATTTTTTCTTCCAGTCTGGATGGATGTGGGCAGTTCATACTGTATACAGTGCATGTATATACAATACTGCATATAGACAGTATTTCTATCATTTCTTCAAATATTTCATTATTCTTTTTATGGGACAGCATAGCAAAGAAATGAAACTTCGATACTTTGATAATGTAGTTTGTTTGATAATGTAGTCACTGTACAGCTTGGATAAAATGGTAAATTTAATTTTCTCCTCAAAATAACTAAAGCATAGGCATTAATGTCTAAACTGCAGGCAACAAAAGTGAGTACATCCCAAGTAGTCATTTTCCCTCCCCAGTTTCATGTGACTTGTTAGCGTTGAAAGGTCTCAGGTGTCAAAGGTGAGCAGGTGTGTTAAATTTGGTAATAAAGCCACCTACATCTCATATTAGTCACTGGAAGTTCAACATGGCACCTCATGGCAAAGAACTCTGAGGATCTGGAAAAGATTGTTACTTTACAATGTAGAGTAAAAATCTTTTCCAGATCCTCATTATGTAGAGTCTACGTAACATAATGATGGCCAAGGCTATAAGAATAGTGCCATCAGCATTGTAGTGGGACTATTAGAAGTGGGGGGGCGCCTCTTAAGACATGTGCACACACACATGCATGTGCATTTGCATGTACCTGCGCAACGCACATACTGTACATACACACTGTTAAAAAAATCACACCCGTGCGAAAGTAAGTGCTGCGTGTGTGGCTACAGTATACTAAAACACACTTCGTCCCATTGTGCTTGTTTCTCTGAACATGGCAACATCAACAATACACACTTCGTCCCATTGTGCTTGTTTCTCTGAACATGGCAACATCAACATGACTCCACACATGCAGCCAGGTAGGGACACACACACACAGGGACGCAGCCAGGTAGGGACACACACACACAGGGACGCATGCAGCCAGGTAGGGACACACACACACAGTCTGTGAATCGTTTGATGAAGTGCTTGCTACGCAGCACTTAATAAAAAAGACAAACAGGTATAGCATATTGAGAAAGGTGGTTTACAATGCTAATTACCCTATTGGCCTGAATATAAGACACTGTTTTTTTTTTTTTTTTTTTTTTTTTTCCAATGGAGATATCCTAAAAAAATGGAGTTGTCTTATATTTGGGGACATGATATTATTTGACATTCAATGTTCTTTTTACACAAAGAAAAAATGGGGGCCGTACTATAAGCAGTGCCGTCTTATATTCGGGACAATACGGTATATCAATAATATTAAATGACAAGTCAAAGTCACAGTCACAGTCAGACAAGTCAACATATTTTTGCCCCAAAAATAAGATGTGAGAGAAAATCCGTTCTTGTCCACACGACAAAGATATCCGTGTCCACACATGCAACCCAAAACGGACATTTTGGACTCCAACACGTATGCCAGGCCAGTAGGTGGCGATAAGAAATATTTAGCGCAACAGAAAAATAAGCTTGTGAGTTGGTTTCCATGGTTACCCAAATAAATTCTCCACGTAACCTGAAGTGAATTGAATATTGGAGGTATATGGAGGAAATGTGAACTGCACAAAAAAAAATCATCACCCTCCCTATGAATTAAAAAACAATAAAAGTAACCTCCACGACAGTGTTGTTTTTATTTAAATATGCTATTCAATAACATTTTGCCTTTTAGTCCCATTTAGTCTTTTTTTTTTATTCCTTTTTGTTGTTCTACTCTTAGTCGACTAAATGTCTTTTGTTATAGTTGACAAAAACAACTAAACAAACAGCGCGGCGATGGCGGTGACGTGATCGTTTTCGTTTCACGTGTCTACACGGCTCCGCTGCTCCGGATATTTTCGAATATCTTCACTTATTTATCCGTTTGCAGAAAACTCCGTTTGAGTGACGTAAAACGCCGTTTGCGTGTAGTAGAAAGACCCAAACGCAGGAATATTTCTGCGTTTGACAAAAGATCCGGAGCCGTGTAGCCGGGGCCTAAATTTGCTCTTGGTCCTCCAAATGTTTGCTGAAACCTCAGTATTTCAAGTTGTTCACCATGTGATCACTAACTTCTGAACATTGTGAGAGTTAACTAGTACTGTTAATCTTGTTTAAAGTGTATTGGAGCGTACTTATTGTTAAAGCCACTGTTTGCGAGGTGAGCGCAGTGCAGCCAGTGGGTGATAGATATAATTTTGTAACCCTTTTTGTTTTCAGTTGGCTAGGGAAGCCAGTGGGTTTATTATTTTTGATATTAGGTTAAGAACCTTTTGATTATTTCTTTGAGTTGCTCCATTTCCTTATTTTGTACTGTTTAACTCTTTATATGCCAATAACATAAGTATTTACCCATGTAAATTTACCTGCCTAAAAGAGCCAACTAGGCCACAAATAAAACTATGGTCAACCCAACCTTTGTTGATCCATTTTAAACCCTAAACCCAGTGGTTTAAAAAGACAGGTTCCCCACAGATCAGGCGTCGCCATGGTCGACCAAAGAAGTTGAGTGCACAATGCTCAGTGTCGAATCCACAGGTTGAAATAGTCGTAGACAGTGCTGCCAGCACTGCTGCAGAGGTTGGACCACTGACAGGGTCACCCTGTCAGTGCTCAATAGTCTACGCTGCACACTGCATCAAATTGGCCATATGGCGGTCATCCCAAAAGAAAGCACCTTCTAAAGATGCACAAGAAATCCTACAGTTTGCTGAAGACAAGCAGACTAGGACATGGATTCCTGGAACCATGAGAGTAAGATAACCTTATTTGGTTCAGCTGATGTCAAGCGTGTGTGGCAGCCACCAGGTGAGGAGTACAAAGACAAGTGTGTTTTGTCTACAACCAAGCATGGTGGTGGGAGTGGTGGATGCAGGACTGGTGTCATGGTAGCCACTTTGAGAAATCCTGCAATCCAATCCATGAGCATACCCAAAAACATTGTATTTGTGTGCCAATTTTCGTTTCATCTGCCCCACTAATATTGCGAACGCAGTGAGTCGGATAACTGTAAGTTAGGCAGAAATGTCAGCGTGCCTGTAGTAATTGCCTGTAGTAATTATGGCCTGGGTGTCGAGACGTGGGGAAAAGTTAGACAATTTTAGGGGGGGCCCAAAAGCTTAGATTAATAGGGTTTCTTGGTATTTATACTGTAAAGCTGCACATTGAGGGCCCTGTGATGAAAATTTTCAGGGGGCCCAAAATTTGCTGCGATGCCCCTGCTGGGGGTGATTATATAAACTTTTGTATTTGGCCCCAGATCAGATGTACACAAAGTAATGTATCTGCATACAACATAGGATCAGTTGCAAGCTTGTAGAGCTTCTACTTTTGAGAATCACTCAAACTACTGTTCTTAAATCTAAGAGGTAGGCCTACACAAAATCCTTGTTGCTACTATCATACCATTCTTCATCTCATCTTCACTGCCCCCAATGGTGACCGGTGCTGGGGTTGGTTGAGGAGGCTCCATCACCATGTTGTTGGTTCGAGGGTAGACATTACTCTGCCCATTTTCCTCCAAAAGGCTGACGGATTCATGGCTGGATACACCACTGTTGGAGCCTTGGCCTGGAAGAGCGATTGCAAAAGCCGCAATTATTTGGTTAGTTACTCTTTGGGCTAGTTATTTGCTAGAGTTTAGTTTATTTAAATTGAGTCTTGCTCAAGGACACTTCGACACTAGCTCTGCGGGAGTCCGGGATCGAACCGGCAACATTGCCATCCGGTGACTCTACCCCTGAGCCACTGCCGTTTGTATATACAGTTTGTATAATAAAAGAGTAATAATAAAGAAATGTCAATAAGTGAAAAGGTGGAGAAGGGCAAACATGATCACATACCTTTCATTTTCTTCCCCTTGCCAAACCACAACCCTGAACAGATACATGTTGATTTGCCTTTGACATTACTCTGCCCATTTTCCCCCAAAAGGCTGCCGGAATCAGGGCTGGAGCCACCACTGCGGGAGCCTTGGCCTGGAAGAGTCAAGGAAAAGCAGCATTTATTTAGTTACTTTTTGGGCTAGTTTATTTGTTGCAGTTTCGTCTATTTAATTTTGTGATTTCAAACTCTTAAAATATTTATGACTTTGCACTTATAGGCTATATTGTATGCTTGACTGGTGTCATGGCAGCCACTTTGAGAAATCCTGCACAGAGCTGTATGTATTTAGCACAAAAGTACACTCAACAAAAATATAAACGCAACACTTTTGTTTTTGCTCCCATTTTTCAGGGGATGGACTTAAAGCCCTAAAATTCATTCCAGATATACAATATAACCATTTCTCTCAAACACTGTTCACAAATCTGCCTAAATGTGTGATATTGAGCACTTCTGCTTTGTTAAGATAATCCATCCCACCTCACAGGTGTGCCACATCAAGATGCAGATTGACATCATGGTTAGTGCACAGGTGTACCTCAGACTCTCCACAATAAAAAGACACCCTGAAATGTGCAATTTTCTTTTGCCTTATTGGGTGTATGGGCCTCCGAACCAGTCAGTATCTGTGTGACCACCATTTGCCTCATGCAGTGCAACACATCTTCTTCGCATAGAGTTTATCAGATTGTCAATTGTGGCCTGTGGAATGTTGGTCCACTCCACTTCAATGGCTATGTGAAGTTGCTGGATATTAGTGGGAACTGGTATGCGCTGTCGAAATGGTAATAATGTGGTAATATTGTGTTATTACTAGTGTTGCGCGGGCCGGCCCGAACCCGGCGGGCCCCGCGGACCCCCGCGGGGGGCGGGCGGACGGGTTCATGATTTTTAAGTAATTATCACCCCGCGGGCGGGGCGGGCTGACCCCGCTGCACATGCAAAAAATAAAACAAAGAAATCACATGCTCTCGTTTTGTTTTACCCTCTCAGTGGTGGTCCTCAGACCACCTGTTGAAAACCCCTGAAATACTGACGAAAATATGAGCCTAAATTGACAGGTAATTAGTGATGACGGGCAGTTATTTTTACTACCAGAACTTGCATTGAGAAGACGGAGAATGTTCATGGAGTGGGACACACCAGACCTAGTACAGCATTACCTACAGCCTCACTTCACCGTGGAACAGTGCCAGGATAACGCCAAATTAAATTCTGGAGCCCTTGATTCCATTCTTTTTCTGCACAGCGCAGCCGGCCGTCGCAAAGGAGACTGGCTTGGACGCACAGCTAGTAGAGTATTAAGCCGTATGGTTTCGTATGTGCGAGAGAGAGAGAGAGAGAAGCTGACAGCGCGTCTCAAATGTGGTCTTGTATATCGCATAATAGGGTTATCTGCACATCAAGAGGATACGATGGTAGAACGCGCCTCAAAAGTACTATTGTACATCGCGTAAGATACGATGATTGAGGCTTGATGATCAAATATTTGGTATGGGCATTTAATAGCCTACTATTGATTGCAGCTGCGTTTCCAGCTCATCAATGCAAACGAAGCGCTGTTGACTACGCATGTTTTAGTCGCTGTCTTACATGACAACAAGTTACGGGATGCAAGTTATATAACTTTTTTTTGTATATATTGTAATATTGTAATATCAATAGCCTCGGTGGACATGGGGGAGAGACAGAGACAGAGAGAGCGCTGTGGTGTTTTTTTTTTTTTTTACCTGTGTTGTGAGTTATTTCACATTGCAATGCTGAGTGGCCGTGTTATATAGGCTACAAGAAGTTTTAGAACAGGGACAATCCGTCGCGAGGAAAATAAGTCCATGCATGCAGTATACTATAGGGAAGTCCAACGTTCTCTTAGTCTTCAGACGTTCATATTTTTGCTAGTGTAGGCTATATAAGCTGGTCTGCATCTGATTAAATGAATGAAGGAGGATGCGGCATTCGTGCGGTCCATAGTTTGTTTTATCGTTTTCGATCCATCACCGACAGCCGCCTTTTATTTATTTTCCATTGTCTTAGAAAGACATAGGTATTTAGAGCCAAGACTGCGATTTTACTGTCATTACAGAACCATTCTGAACAACATGCTTGTTTATTCAGCCCATGACAATATCATTTATATAGCTGCTATAGTATTTTAAAGCTTGGGGTACTCACAAGAACATGCACTAATCATTATATCATTTTTCTTTAATTTCGGGCTGCGGGCTGGGGCGGGCTGGGGCGGGCTGCTGCGGACGGGCTGGGACAATTGGCGGCGCGGACTGGGGCGGGTTGTGAAAAAAAGCCGGCCCGCGCATCACTAGTTATTACCATTTTTACAGTGTGTACCAGTTCCCACTAATATCCAGCAACTTCACATAGTCATTGAAGTGGAGTGGACCAACATTCCACAGGCCACAATTGACAATCTGATAAACACTATGCAAAGAAGATGTGTTGCACTGCATGAGGCAAATGGTGGTCACACCAGATACTGACTGGTTCGGAGGCCCATACACCCAATAAGGCAAAAGAAAATTGCACATTTCAGGGTGTCTTTTTGTTGTGGAGAGTCTGAGGTACACCTGTGCACTAACCATGATGTCAATCTGCATCTTGATGTGGCACACCTGTGAGGTGGGATGGATTATCTTAACAAAGCAGAAGTGCTCAATATCACACATTTAGGCAGATTTGTGAACAGTGTTTGAGAGAAATGGTTATATTGTATATCTGGAATGAATTTTAGGGCTTTAAGTCCATCCCCTGAAAAATGGGAGCAAAAACAAAAGTGTTGCGTTTATATTTTTGTTGAGTGTATCATGAAATACCTAAAAACATTGTATTTCTGGCATTGTAATACATTACAAGCTTCTGCCTATACATATTGCTATAGTGAAGTAAAAATGCAGGGATATATAAAATAATTACCAGAGTCATTACTGCCTGTCACACTGGGAGCTGCAAAGAAAGGGAAGAGTTAAACAATGAATGAGTTGTTGGTCACAGTGGTTAAAGGACCACTTCACCACTTTTCAACCTATCTCCATATAATTGGTAATGTTCATTAGCACTGCACTAACGTTCATGATATTTTTTCTTCCAGTCTGGATGGATGTGGGCAGTTCATACTGTATACAGTGCATGTATATACAATACTGTATATAGACAGTATTTCTATCATTTCTTCAAATATTTCATTATTCTTTTTATGGGACAGCATAGCAAAGAAATGAAACTTTGATACTTTGATAATGTAGTTTGTTTGATAATGTAGTCACTGTACAGCTTGGATAAAATGGTAAATTTCATTTGCCCCTTCAAAATAACTAAAGTAAGGCATTAATGTCTAAACTGTCACAGTCAGACAAGTCAACATATTTTTGCCCCAAAAATAAGATGTGAGAGAAGTGGGGGGGACGCCGTCCCCCCTCCGCCTCCACTACACCCCTGAGTGCCATCATCCTGAAATGTAGCTGCAGCATGGTGGCCAAGCTAGGTGTTTTACATACTTGGTTGTTCAAGTATGTAGAGTACTGTGTTTGGCCATGACATTGACTGCAGTTTCAGCCTAGGTCTTGGTTGCCATGGGAGGAGACCTACCGGTTGCCATGCACGCCTCCAATCAACCCGGACCAATCGCCTGCCAGCCGCCCACCTATTTAAAGAAGAGTCTGCACCTGAGTTCCCTGGCAGTGTGTCACAGTTTGGCCTGTAGCTGTTGACACATTGTCCAGAGCCTTGTCAAACATATTCCAGGTTAAATTTGCTGTTGGTCCTCCAAATGTTTGCTGAGACCTCAGTATTTCAAGTTGTTCAACTGTGATCACTAACTTCTGAACATTGTGAGAGTTAACTAGTACTGTTATCTTGCTTAAAGTGTATTGGAGCGTGCTTATTGTAAAAGCCACTGTTTGCGAGGTGAGCGCAGTGCAGCCAGTGGGTGCTAGATATAATTTTGTAACCCTTTTTGTTTTCAGTTGGCTAGGGAAGCCAGTGGGTTTATTATTTTTGATATTAGGTTAAGAATTTTTGATTGTTTCTATGATTTCTATTGATTTTTTGTTTGTCTCAACCATGAGCCTCTTGTTTTTGAGAATCCAACAATACCGTTCATACAATAAATAAAAGCTAGACATGGGAAAACATACCTCTCGGAGGCTTTGTCTCATCAACGTCTTCCACAATCACACTGCTTTTCCCTGAAAACCAAGCCATTTAGAGGGCAAATTCAAACACTAAACAGACATTTTTTATTTGCTTTTTTATTTCTTCTATAAACAAACAAATTTAAGGAATCCCTGAATATTCTTCAAAGTCAATGTATGAAGCCTGTAGTAATTATGGCCTGGGTGTCAAGACGTGGGGAAATTTTAGGGGGGCCCCAAAAGCTTAGATTAATAGGGTTTCTTGGTATTTATACTGCAAAGCTGCACAGTGAGGGCCCTGTGATGAAAATTTTCAGGGGGCCCAAAATTTGCTGCGATTCCCCTGCTGGGGGTGATTATATAAACTTTTGTATTTGGCCCCAGATCAGATGTACAAAAGTAATGTATCTGCATACAACATAGGATCAGTTGCAAGCTTGTAGAGCTTCTACTTTTGAGAATCACTCAAACTACTGTTCTTAAATCTAAGAGGTAGGCCTACTCAAAATCCGTGTTGCTAATGTCATTATACTGTAGCTCAAAACAACAATTCTGATTTTACCATTTGGTTTAGATTCTTACCTGAGTCAGTGTCAGACGTTTCAACCTTTCCCCTATGAATGTAGACAATGTTGTATTAGGTCATATTTATCTATAGAAAATATTGTTCTATTGCATATAGATTTGGATAATTAATTTGGATCTTAAAGTTCCGATGACATGCTCACGATTTTAGAGCACATCACGTGGTCAAATCGAAAACGTTTTGTAGCGCGAGTAGCCTGATCTAGCCCTCAATGATTCCACATGGCGGAAGTGCTGCGCTCTGATTTGATCTCACTAACGTGTCGTCATCTCCGGCCCCTCCCCCTCCCGTCCACTGCTGTTCTACATCACATCATTTAGAGCGACGCCCACCCCAGAAGGTTTACTCCCCCCTCAAGGCCACTTTCCAACGTGCGTTAGTCCAGGCTTTCCGTTTTCGCGCAACGCAAATGAAAATGAAAGCCTGGGTGTCGAGGCTATAGCGCGAGTGACTGCCCCGACAGTCCAATCAGCTGGCAACTGAGTGAGGCGTCCTACATGCCTACCAGGCTACCACTACTGCATGTTTGTTGCTATAGTGGTTTCAACGTTTTTATGGCTTCATATTCCGAGCAAACCTCATTGAACAAAGAATGCAAATGATGATGCTGTATCAATTACAAATATATCACACTCGAGTCCAACGCTCGCATTCAACTCGGTCCAACAACGTCTCTGTAGCAGCGCCAGTTCGTGTGTGTGTGTGTGTGTGTGCGCGTGTGTGTGTGCGCGTGCGTGTGTGTGTGTGTGTGTGTGTGTGTGTGTGTGTGTGTGTGTGTGTGTGTGTGTGTGTGTGTGTGTGTGTGTGTGCGTGTGTGTGTGTGTGTGTGTGTCGCAAAGTCCCTCCCCTCAGCTGAAAAATGGCAGTTGGTTTATGGTGTTTGGTGGGGCAGTCACGGCATTTAGGGGGGATTGCCCCTCCACATGCCCATGCCTATCTCCCGTCCCTATGTCTGATAGCGTAAGTAATTTTCCTCCTCGGCGCCGTCCTTGGCCCCGTCTCTCTTCTCCTCCTCCTCCGCCACCAGAGAGCACTACGACATCATTGTTGTTACGATCACGTTGTTAGTAGCCTCGACACCCAGGCTTTCATTTTCATTCGCGTTGCGCGAAAACGAAAAGCCTGGACTAACGCACGTTGGAAAGTGGCCTTGAGGGGGGAATGAACCTTCCGGGGTGGGCGTCGCTCTAAATGATGTGACGTAGAACAGCAGTGGACGGGAGGGGGAGGGGCCGGAGATGACGACACGTTAGTGAGATCAAATCAGAGCGCAGCACTTCCGCCGTGTGGATCCCACGACACCCCGCCCCCCCAAGGCCAAAATCATTGAGGGCTAGACCAGGCTACGTTGTAACTTCACTGGCGGGGGACAGTGTTGGTCTATATTACTTAGGAAAGTAACTTCTTTACTTTACTCGTTACCCCTTAGACAAAGTAATATCATTACTTTACTTATTACTGGATTTGAAGAGTAATATATTACATATTACGTTATTACTTTCCCAAGTTCTCAACACCGCTTTTGAAAAATTAGAGAAGTACAACATAATCCGTTTATTACAAAATAAAGCAGCAATGCGATTTGTAGTGTACATAACTGCGCAGGATGCAGTGTGTGGACTGGATCTACAATCTACTGCACATCTCTGTTGTTACAGTACCTGTCAATAGCTTGTACATCTGTTCTATTTTTGCATGCAACAACAAGCTCATTTTAAAAAAAGTAACTTGGCGTTACTTGCAAAGTAATGCGTTACTTATTACCCATTTTTGCAGAGTAATCTCGTTACTTTACTTTTTGGAGCAAAAGTAATAATATTACAGTAATATGTAATCTAAAATTAGTTACTGCCCAACACTGGCGGGGGACGAGGACAACTGTCATTCGCCAAAGAAGTGTGGAGGAGGAGAGGAGGGGAAGATCTGTAGCTGCTCTGGCAGCGGGTCAGCGGCGGCTCGATTCTTCACTCCACCGCCGCTCAACTTTTCAGCTGTATCTGTCCGATAGCTGATAGTAGTATTGTCCGTTGTCGAAACGGAATATCAGGGGAAAGAACTCTTCTACCTTGCATGTTGAGATATGTTGGGGAGATATCCATGAGGATATACATTTTAGCCTAACTGAAGCTGAGCAGGGCGCAGCCCTTGCTCTGCCTTGGCTCAGCCCTGACTCTCTCAGCTCTGAGCCGAGCTGTGGCTCAGCACCATCTCAGTGGGGAAACACACATAGGTTGCCCGGTACCATAGGACTAACGTTGGAAATTGTGATTATGCAACAATTAGTGTAAATAACAACACCTCAACCCAATGTCATTGTAACTAAGATGTTCGAGTGAAAATAATAATTTTCAAGTGATATTTGACCCAGTATGAAGCCATATGTAACGTCAAAACGACTAGCCTGTTGCTATGCTAGTGCTATCCTGGTCTAGCCCTCAATGATTTTGGCCTTGGGGGGGGCGGGGTGTCGTGGGATCCACACGGCGGAAGTGCTGCGCTCTGATTTGATCTCACTAACGTGTCGTCATCTCCGGCCCCTCCCCCTCCCGTCCACTGCTGTTCTACGTCACATCATTTAGAGCGACGCCCACCCCGGAAGGTTCACTCCCCCCTCAAGGCCACTTTCCAACGTGCGTTAGTCCAGGCTTTCCGTTTTCGCGCAACGCGAATGAAAATGAAAGCCTGGGTGTCGAGGCTATGCTAGTGCTGACTATGGGGAAGTTACGCCTCCTGCGTGACGTCACGACAAAAGTTAGCATCTGAATTACCATTTGTTAGCTCCCCAGGGGGTAAGTCACACCCCTTTAAAGCATAAGACAATAACAATCATCTCATATCATCTGAGGTAAATCTTTAAGCAGCACTAACCTTGACAGCCTTCCCTTCCTGACAGTACTTATAGCGTAACAAAAATGTCACTATAGCATTCAATTGGTAAAAGTAACAGTTATTAGCAAAATGCAATACTGTATATCTGTACACAGTGACTTTATATGTAGGGTTCAACGTTCATTCTCAAAATTCTCTATTCAATTCTGTACTTTTGCCACCAAAGGAGATCTGTGCTGCCCAGGGAGATGTGTACATTTTTATGTAAATTATGTTTTAAATAAATTGATCGAACATCCCTAATGGATGTTTGTTTGTGTCAACCATGAGTCTCTTGTTTTCGAGAATCCAACAATACCATACAATAAAGAAAAGCTAGACATGGGAAAACATACCTGTGGGAGGCACTATCTCGTCAAGGTCATTCTCTGAAAAACAAGCAGATTAAGAGGACAAATTCAAACACTAAACAGACTTTTTTTTTCTGTAAACAAAAACCCAGGTCTCCCTTATTATTCAAGTCTTAATAGTCAATGTAGGAAGCCTGTAGCAATTAAGACTTGAGGATGATTCTACAAATGCCTTTTACTAGTTCGCCAACTTTTGTATTTGGCCCCAGGCGTTACATTGGTGCCGTGACCCGGATCGGGTTTCCCCGTGGAAGTAGGTCAAAAGGGAGGTGAGTGTAGCAGGTGGCTACAGCCTCTGTCGTGATGGGGTCCAAAGTCTAGTATCTGCCCCCTGACCAAGGGGATATCCTCTTGGTCTAGTGGTTAAGATGTTGGACTTTCACGTGGGAGACCCGGGTTCAAATCCCAGGCGTTACATTAGCATATGGCACTCTAGGGGGTCATGGACCTTACTAGCTTCACAAGGAGCAGGACAGGAGCAGCACAATAGATCCAGGATATGCATATCTGAAAACCATGTATTTGTGTGCCAATTTTGGTGCTTGTATCCACAAGCACCAAAATGATATCGTCTCAGGTAAATCTTGAAGCAGCACTAACCTTGACGGGCTTCCCTTCGTGAACAGCAGTTGGAAGAAGAGAAATTGCAGCAAGGAACACAACAGGGGAACACAGGGACTGTTGAGAGAGAGAGAGAGAGAGAGAGAGAGAGAGAGAGAGAGAGAGAGAGAGAGAGAGAGAGAGAGAGAGAGAATTTGTCACCTCTAAATCACACTGTGCAGTAATACAATGAGACCTTTGTACTCGTATATTGTATATATATTATATATTGTATACAGTATTTCTATCGTCATAGGTTTAATATGAGAGCCATAAGTTTTAGTAAGTGAGTTTTTTTGAGACTTGTTTTTTCCATGCAGTTTTATTTTCCATGTTACATTGCGTAGTGTTGTTCAGATAGAGTTTTAATCTTAACATTTAAGCTTAAGACATAACATAATCACATTATACTGTATCATATATCATGATTATCATCCCATGTAAATCTTGAAGCAGCACTAACCTTCAGGGCCTTCCCTTCTTGAAAAGCGGCACAATTTCTTCGCATAGCAGATCCGTAGAAGCACTCCCACCAGCAGAGCAAAAACAACAACAACACCAATAACAATACCAGCAATAGCTCCAGGGTCAAGGAGGGAAGGTCCAGGGCCGGGAGATTGACAAGAGTGATCTAAAACCCAGATATGATCGCAGAATTACATGACATAGTTTATTGGTAATATTTTGACCAAACTTTGTAAACAGAGCATGCATGCATGCATGCATGCTAATGTAGTATTACGCAGAAGCGGGGATTGAACCCAGGACTCCCACTTGCCAGTCCAACGCACAACCAGTCGCGCCAATAGGGCTGAGCCCGATTGGTGGGGCTGTTGTGGCTGGCTCATGGCTGGGTGCTACACTAACTTACACTATAATTAATGATTAAATAAAATCAATTTAAAAAAATACTTTTTTAAATTAAGTACTTACTCATGAAAAACTCTCTTTACGTGTGAAGATTAAGCAGATTAGCCAAACAAGCCTCTTACCCCACTCCTTGATCTTGTGCATGCCGCTCGCAGGGTGTATCACCTCACATGTGAATCTGGCAGAGTCACTTCTTAAAATCTCCACTCGATTCATGATCTGGAAAGTCCCGTCACCGTTGGGTCGAACATCAGTGGTTTTCAAGCCGTCCATCCGATCCACCACCCTCCCATCTCTCCTGATGTTCAGGGTAACTTCTCTGGGGAGGAAGCCTGTTGCCAGGCAGTGTAAATTGAGGATGGCCGGATTCCTGTTGTTCTTGCAATACACATGGAGCTCTGGAGGTACTGCAGAAGCACAACAACATTTTGTGTTTGTTTGTTTTGAGAAAATGTCTCTAACAGCAGGTTTCCCATACATTTGTGTGTGATACTGCTTTAAATTTATAATCAAATTACAACGTATATAAACATCATGGATGACTAAAAGCAACATTTTCTAGAAATATTGTGACTTATCATTTTGCTGAATCTCTTTACAAAATAAATTACACACAATTTATGAAAGTTAACAATGTTATGTAAAATATTACTCACTGCTGTTCTTGAGTTGCTCTTGCCCGTAGTCAACAAATTTAGTCAACCAGTTGACACACTCCCTCTCCAGGTAGCCTTGGGTGTAGTCGTTCAGCATCTTGACTTCGTCCCACTTCCTCTTGGTGGGAACTGCCAGGTCAACAGGGGCGATCCAGCGCTTATTCTCATCATCAAAGGCCAGGAAGTCGTTACCGTCATAGCTGTATTCATCTCTGCCGCTGATGAACTTTAATGATTGCTCTCCTCCAGCTTGCTTCTCAGCTGTGCAGCCATGCCTCCACTGAAGGATGTGTAAACCTATTGAAAAGGTTAAAAATACAATGACAGGGTGAGTTACATCTTATGAGTAACTCATCCTACCCAGTAAACACGCTCAGGACCGTGACAAATTAGTGACATGTTGACTGTAGCCAGATCAAGGTAATCCAAATCTGGCCTAGAATATCACCTGATTTCAACCAACACAAAAACTGACCACTGGAAATGATGTAAAGATAATCCCCATATAGGCCTAGTCTTGAATGTCACTGGAGTCACCAGAGGACATCATTGCAATGTCACTGGAGGTGGTGACCTTTTTTACAGACACCCTGTGGGTGACGTAACACTGGGTGGAATGTGTGCATATTCACACATTCATAGTTTAAGTTAGTCTGGCCTCAATCTGACTCTCTGTGATTCATCCAGGGATGTCCATCTTTAGTGGTCAGGATTTGTGTTGGTTGAAATCAGGTGATATTCTGGGCCAGATTTGACTAGTACTGGATTGCCTTGAAGTTTGCCACAAGCAAGTCACTAATGCATCAAAGCCCTGACCATGTTTGCTGGGTAAGGCCTGAATTTTGCCCAACCAGGCTAATGCCTGCATCGTTAGGCATTCAATCGTTAAACATTATCTGTGAAATGATATTTGAAGTTACAATAGTTTTCTATAGAAAGGGGGCAGCGCAGCTAAAATGAAATCAGATATTAAATCTCTAAATATTTAATCTAGCAACTGCAGTTCACACTATGTAGCCTTTTTTAAAAGTAAAATATCCCTTTAATTTTAAGCATACAGTATGTAACTTAACTGTACAGTATATAAAATGTTTGGATATCTAACCAGTGTCGTTGTCGTGTCTCATTCGATCCCTGAGGATCCCCAGGTTGACTTTGAACCACTGCTCCTTGCTCTGGCGTGACTGTGTGCCTTTATCCCAGTAATCCTTCTCCAACCTCTTCTCCATCCACGGCTGCTTGGGGACCTTTTTCTTAATAGAGCTGTCATAGTAGTCAATCATTCTGTCATCCAGCAGACCCATGGCTGTGAACTCATGGATCCCTGGGAGGTTGACAGGCTTGGAGAAAGCAGTGTAGATGTAGGTGAGAGTGTGTTTCTCTGGAAGTAAAAATAAGAAAAATAGCAGAAAGACAAAGAGGTGAGCAAACAGACAGTAATATACAGTGTATAATATAATGTATTCACATTCACATTCTGTCTCATGACATTGAGGTAATAACTGGATTAGCCTCGACACCCAGGCTTTCATTTTCGTCCGCCTTGCGCGAAAACGGAAAGCCTGGACTAACGCGCGTTGGAAAGTGGCCTTGAGGGGCGTGTCAACCTTCCGGGGTGGGCGTCGCTCTAAATGATGTGACGTAGAACAGCAGTGGACGGGCGTGGGAGGGACCGGAGATGACGACACGTTAGTGAGATCAAATCAGAGCGCAGCACTTCCGCCGTGTGGATCCCACGACACCCCCGCCCCCCAAGGCCAAAATCATTGAGGGCTAGACCAGGCTATAACTGGATTGGCTGGTCAACCATGGGAGCTGTGTGGGGATCAGTGTTGGTGGGGTGATATTATGCAAACCCTGCATAAGAAGTTCAGTACCTTTTCTTCTTTGTTGGCACCATTGGTGCTATCGAGTTAATTAATATACACAGTATAAAACAGTCATCTCACGTACACTCAGTATCTCAGCCACTGACTGCATGAACTAGTTCAGTGGTTAACTAGTCATCTCAACCTGTGGATTGAGAACCCTGGGGGTAATTGTATCTATTTATGTGAGCATATTGCAATTTACATAACATTTACCTTTGGAACTGAGTCAAACAAAATGTAATGCCTTAACTCCACTCTACAATATGTAGGGTATGCGTGCTAACTGAGTGGCCAAAGAACGTCTCCATAGAAATAGTGTTGTGGCACCATTTTTTATTCACGCTAAACACTGTGAAAAAGCTTTTAAATGACAACTTACGTTTTAGTGTTTGTTTTTTTCCCAACCAAGGGTCATGTATTAATTATTAGAGAACGTCAAAGATGAGTGTTATTACTATTATTGTCATTATTCAGGGAGAACATGCAAACTCCACACAGAAAGGCCCTTTCACCAACCCCGCCTCGGGTATGAGCACTGATGATGCACAAGTCATCAGTGCCCATTATGTGTTATATGCACTAGTCTAAGTGCTGTTGGAAGTCAGGGTGGGGACATAATAAAAAAAGCTTCCCCGTTCTGTGTTTCTGTAGGGTCTGAAAAAAACATTAACATGGTGAAACACAACTTGATGTCTCATCAAGTTGTGTTTCACCAATGATCTTTCTTTTAGGTCCTCTATTTCTGAGAGTATACAAATGTGAACCAAATGGGCCCTAGCAAGTCCATTAGGTTGGTGAAAATGGATGGAATTCCCCTCTAATGTCTGCCATTGAGATATGATAATCACCGTGGCAACATTTGAAACAGAAATTGTGTCCAGGGATTATGACATTGTTTACCCCAGTTCCTGAAATATAGCTGGTCATATTGAAATACAGTTTATGGTTTTATGATTGGCATTCCGGGAATCTTCTCACTATATTGCTGCTCTTTGATCAGTGGAGGCAACTGTAACTGTATATAATAAATGACTTTCAAATGAACATTAAAAGAAAAAACAGAAGAAAAAAAACAGTTCCCTTTCTTCTTAGTATTTGTCTTAACCTCTTTTACGAGCTTTATGCAATAGATAATATTTCCTAAATGATGGAGAAGTGTATTTCGATTACAAAAAAATAAATAAATAATGAAGGGAAATAAATATAGCACATTCTACACTTTCGTTTTGAAATGTGTTTTTTTCCTGAATTGAAATGTATTTCACTTTTATACTACACAAATGCACAATACATACTGTATAAACGCCTATGTGCTATCATTAAAATGTTGCATCTACTGTGATAATAAAAAAAGAAACTCAAAACAAAAACGCCTTTCTTCACATTGAACTAAACTGTATAAATCAGACTAATCGTATAGACTAATAGTATAGAAAAAATAGCCAATGTTCAATTTTAATCCCATGGTTCTGATATGAGATGGTTGTAGAATATATTAGTTATGATTACGTTGTAGAATGAGTTGATATAAAGATGCAATACTCACCACAATTCACTGTCCACAATGTCCCAACAATCAGGAATGCTAATATGGAATACATATTGGCAATCAGACGATGCCCTTTCACAGGGCTTAAACTAAAAAAACAATCCCAAGACTGAAAATCTTGTTTTTTCCTACTCCTTTGAAATCTTCAGGACTTAAATCGGTCCCCAGGACTGAGGCTCTGCTTTCAGCAAGGACTTATTAATTGACCTGTTATCTGAATGTAGCCTACGTACTTTATATGGTCTTATACTGTATGCCTTGGGTCCAAAGTCCTGGACATTAATATGTTCACGGAACAGATTAATCTGTTCACGGAACAGATTAATGATTAAAGATCAACGTTTTGGGGGTGTGGCAGGTGGTTTGATGAACCCCGATCAGCAGATCCCCAGATCTGCAAGCTCAAAACGTGGTGTGAAGCTATGGGTTTTAGTATGGGTAGTATGGATTTGTTTCCACCCAACAGATGCAAACAGTAGGCAAATAAACCTGCCTGTAGTTTCTGCTTCCTAAATGTCTAGAATACTACAATAATACAATGCTAATCATTCAAGACAACAGGCTTCAAACAACCATCAAACTTAATTCACAGCTTTATCCTGTCCGATGCATGAAGCATCGGACAGGATAAAGCTGTGAATTAAGTTTGATGGTTGCTTTCCTTATCCTAGACAAGAAAGTATAGTTGCCCCTATAGAGCCCCTACTTTCTTGTCTACGTTTACTGTTTCCACAGTTTTGGCTCAGCACCATCAGAAGATGTGTGTTAACCCTCTTACCATACACTGCTTTCCTTATCCTGTTTTCAAATGTCCCCATCTACTTTCAAGGGAAAACGTGCAACCTTATACTCAAGCTACAGAGACATTCCAGTGGGAATGTCACTCTGCTTTCCACCAGCTATAGATATTTTGTATGGGAGCCACTGACCTTTGGTCCTGGTGTGGCCCCACCAAAAAACATTCATTATATTATGGACACAGATACTAATGGCAGGAGTATGGATCTTCTATTAACTTTATTGTCTTATATATATATAAAAGGTGCCGCTTTCAAGAGTTTGCATATATTTTCCATATGGGCTATCACTGTATATGAAACTGAAACATTTGACTCATTTGCCTTTTATGTCAGAACAAGTTGGAAACCATGGGCGAGGAGCAGTGTTGGGAATAT
Source organism: Benthosema pterotum (assembly GCA_039105355.1). Taxonomy (NCBI): domain Eukaryota; kingdom Metazoa; phylum Chordata; class Actinopteri; order Myctophiformes; family Myctophidae; genus Benthosema; species Benthosema pterotum. The sequence continues at coordinate 43,289,423 of CM076970.1, forward strand.
TACTTTACCTTGTTAATATATTAATATTTTATATTATTTATTACCTTCATTTTAAAGCAATATATTATATTACAATATTACTGTCTAAGCAAGTGTAATTTATTAATATTACTATTACATATTACTTTTTTTTTACAATATATTATTAAATATTTAGTATCACTATTAATCAAATATTGCGTAGGCCAGTGGCATACCTACACTAAAGCAAGCACACTTATACAATATGAGATTTTTTTTGGGTAAGTAATATATATTACAAGTTACTGCATTTTGGTAATATATTATGTAATATATTAAGTTACGTAGTGCACATGTCCCAACACTGGCGAGGAGTATAAATATACCGACCCTGACTATGACTTAGCAAAAATAAACTGGAAATCCTACGAGGACTACGCACGAACATTGGGAACCTCTCCAACCTCTGCTCTGAGAAGAAGCCTTCAGTTGTCGTCCTAGTAGAGACTTTCCTGGACTCTGGCTATTCACTCAGCTGTCGCAGAGACTGCACTGGAGGAACTGTGGTTCAGTGTTGCTCTGAAGACCAGGACACTGCTGATAGGTACTGTTTACCGCCCCTCAAGTGCCTCCAATAATGTCTTGGACTACCTCGACAGTAACACCTTCTCAGTGATGGATGAGTTTGGAGCCCAGTCTGTAATGCTCATCGGTGACTTCAATGTACATCACAAGGAATGGCTAGAGAGCAACGTTGCAGCACCCTGCAACTTGCCAACTGCCTGGGACTGGAACAGATCGTCACCGAACCAACCAGACACAACAACATTCTGGACTTGGTTCTATCAGACACTCCAGCAACCACAACAACCTTGGCAAATCTAGGCTCCTCGGACCACAACCCTGTACATATACAGCTGACAGTACAGTCTTCAGAGAAAAGCCACAGGCGAAGAGTATGGAGATATGACAGAGCGCAATTCTGGGAAATGAGAGGGTACCTAACTTACATAAACTGGTCCAGTGCCTTCAAGGAGGAAGATCCTGAAACAATCTGCACCGATCTCACCGACTTACTGGAAGATGCCACCATTCCATTCGGTCAGGTAACCGGTCAGGTGGGCACAAAAACCAAGGGGGCACACCAGACAACTGGGCAAAAATACATCTGGGCATAGGGTCAACTGGGCAAAAAATACATCTGGGCATAGGGCCAACTGGGCAGGCAATACATCAGGGCATACATCAAACTGGACATACAAGACAGCTGGACACATTGCTTTGATGTGCCCCCCTTTCTGATCCCCTGCTGTGAACCGTCTGTGAGCAGTCTGCTGTCTGCCTGCTGACACCAGTACCTGTCTGTCTCTCTCTCCCTTGTGTGTCTCTCTCTCTACCCCCCCCTCTCTCTCACACACACACACACACACACACACACACACACACACACACACACACACACACACACACACACACACACACACACACACACACACACACACACAGTTAGTTCTCCAAAATAAGTGTTCAAAGTTAATTTTTCAAATATAATGGACCAAAGGTAGTTTTTCAAATCCTATGTGTGAAGGGCCCTTGGATGATTCTTTTATTTTGGGGTGATTATTTTGGGGAGATCCATTATATTTGAAAAATGTACTTTGGACACTTACTTAATTTTTCTAATTTGGAGAACTAACTTTGGTCCATTATATTTGAAAAACGAACTTCGGACAGTTTTATTTAATTTTAGGAACTAACTTTGGTCCTTTATTTTTCAAGTTGTGTCTTTATTGTGTGAGAGAGAGAGTGTGTGAGAGAGAGAGTGTGTGTGTGTGTGAGAGAGAGAGAGAGAGAGAGAGAGAGAGAGACAGGCAGGCAGACAGACAGAGCAGTGGTTCTCTCAACCATTTCACGCCATGACCGTCTCTCACTGTCTCTCTCACACAATGGGGGGCCGGGGGGTACTTCAAGATCAAAGTCATATGCCTAAGTATCCGGTTTGCCCAATTGTCCATATGCCCATATAGCCTGTATGCCCTCTGGTCCATTTGCCCAGATAACCTGTGTGCCTAACTGCCTGTATGCCCAGTTGGCTTTTTGCCCACTTGGCTAGAAATGTGTGTGCCTACATCTCCAGTGTGCCCACTCGACCAGCATTCCATGGTCACATTTATACCAAACAAGATCATCACCAGAAAGCATGGAGATAAAGCTTGGTTTGATGAGCAGTGCAGAAGGGCAGCCATGAAACAGCGCAGGCTCTACCGCAAGATGCAGGCATCTAACAACCTGTCTGCAAAACAGAAGTTTCTTGAAGCAAGAGCTGCGTTCAACCAAACTGAGAAACGAGCAAAGAGACAATACAACAACAAACTGAATAAAGACCTATCGGACAAATCGCTCAGCTCTAAGAAATGGTGGGGAATCATGAACTCACTTTCAGGGAGAAGTGGCTCCACAGACATTCCTGCCATCAAACACCAGGGCATTCCCCACACCACAGCGAGTGAAAAGGCCAACATCTTCTGCCAGACCGTTGCAGAAAAGTGTACTTTGCCTGGGGCATCTGCGGTACCTCAACTCCAGTGCCCACTACCATCATCTATTCTTTGTGAAGTGCACTTCAAACCCAAAGAAGTCAGGAACATCCTGCGCAACCTGGATCCAGGATGGGCCTCCGGGCCTGACGAAATTCCAACACAGGTCCTGAAAGAGTGAGCCGCAGAACTAGCCAGTCCCCTCAGTCGTCTCTTCCAACTCCTTTTTTTCTCGTGGCCTGTTCCACGACCAATGGAAAACCGCCTAGTACTCTTGAGTACTCCTCCCTAGAAAAATCTACTAGAAAAAGACAACGCTTTTCTGTTTTGCACTAGTCTGTGGATGTGAATTCGAAGTTTACATTCGGTGTGTGACTGTGTGTGTCTATAATATTCCCGGGTTTACAGAGATAAAGCATGTTGAGCCTCGTCTTTCCATTAATTTACCATAACATCCAATCTTCAGTTTGTTCCACAACAGGGTTGAGGGGGCGGAGATCAGAGCTATGGGGCTGTCGATGATGCAATGTTATATTGAGACTAGACTATGCATGTACAGTATGCCCAACATACTGCCTCTGTATGCAAAACAACTCTCCATAGAAATACACTGTTGTGGCACCGGTTTTCATTCATTTCACACACAGTGAAAAGAGACAACTTTATTATTATTATTATTTGTGTGTTTTTCTTTAAAATATAGCAATATGTAGGATATTTTTTTAAATAATCTACTATAGTCCTAATAAACCCCAGTAAACTACTTTTGGCAAAAGATACAAGCTCAAAATGTGGTGTGAAGCGATCTGTACTTGGCTGTAGTTGCTGCTCACTGAAAGTCTACCTACTATATATACTAATACTATAGCCTACTAATCAATCAAGAAAACAACAGCAATTGGTAGTTGTTTATTTGTGTAAAAATGCTTCATGAAAATTGTAAAATCATTAAACATAAACTAAAAATTAAACTAATATAATATAAAATTACTAATATAAAATTAAACTAATATTTCTAATAAAAAAATAGATCAACTGGATCTAATTTTGGTCAGTATGATGAAATTTGCAATTCCATGTCATATAGACAGATGTAAACAAAAAAACAAACAAAAATAGCATCTAGTTTCAATATACAGAGTGATTTGCTGATATAATAGTGTTTAGACCAGTGTGATCCTAAATTACTATTTCAGTGCATTTGATGCATTATCTCGTGTTTTTCTTAGCTTACTGTAAATCTGGATTTAACCCTAACCCTCAAACATCAAGTCTGAAGCCATTTCTCTTGTTCACCATAGGGATTGAGACATAGTTCTAGCTATACTGTATTAACCCATTGTAGGCGGGAACCCCTAGTCGTAGCATCACCTAGTTGACGGGAACCCCTCCAGGAGTTCTGTACAGTATGTACAGTATCCAAAAATGTTTGATGCTGTTATATAATTATTTGAAGTTCTTAAATACACTTCAATACACAGACAGTCATTAAAAGATTTTTTTTATCAGGATAGTCCACAAGAAAAGTTTTTTTTTTTTCCCCAACCCAAAAGTTTGAGAAGCACTACTATATATGCTCAACTACATTGCATCAAGGGTTTCATTGAGCAGGTGATAAAATCATGATGCCCTTGATAGCAAGTAATTCCGGTCCTATTTGGAGGTTTTGGCCTTGATGACAGTATTAGGTAGTCTCCCCCCCAAAAGGCTGTCAGATTCAGGGCTGGAACCAACACTGCGGGAGTCTTGGCCTGAAAAAGTGAAGGAAAAGCAGCATTTATCTGGTTAGTTTCTTTTTGGGATAGTTATTTGTTACAGTTTTGTCTATTTAATTTTGTGATTAAAAACTCTTAAAATATTCATGACTTTTTATGGATTTAAGCTGTATTGTATGCTTTGTTTAGCATGGTACATTGACAACTTAATAGTTGTCTTCCTGATGGAAAAAAAAAAACGTTGTACTTGACATTAATTGACATTTACTCAAACACCGCTGACTGGTGTCATGGCAGCCACATTGAGAAATCGTACACAGAGCTGTATGTACGCAGCACAAAAGTATCATGAAATACTACTAATGTTCATGATATTTTTGCCTTACATACTGTATATGATCATGTTTGCCCTTCTCTACCTTTTCACTTAATTGACAATTTATTATTATTTATAAAAACATCCCATTACTATCATACCGTTTAGGTTCTTCATCTCATCTTCTCTGCCCCCAATACTGTCTTCTCTTGATCCCCTGTGGTGATGGGGACGATCGCCAGAACGAGGTGCCACCACCCTTGGGTCGTTAGGCATGCCGTGATCATTGACATTACTCTGCCCATTTTCGCCCAAAAGGCTGACGGATTCAGGGCTGGAGCCACCACTGCGGGAGCCTTGCCCTGGACGAGTGAAGGAAAAGCAGCATTTATTTGGTTAGTTTCTTTTTGGGCTAGTTATTTGTTACAGTTTAGTCTATTTAATTTTGTGATTTCAAACTCTTAAAATATTCATTACTTTGCACTTAGGCTACATTGTACATACTGTATTCTTTGTTTATATTGAGTGTATATAGGAAGTGTATTCCTATATACGTTCACTTCCCACACAGCATCTTACTGGTAATACATGTACTATATGTAAGGCTTCTACCTTTACATGATGTTATAGTGAAGTTAAGAATGCAGGCATTACTGTATTACCACTGGTTACTTACCAGAGTCAGGGAGAGAGTCTTTGGAATCTGCAAAGAAAAGGATGAGAGTTCAAGAATGAATGAGATTAGCAGTGTAGCAGTTTATTAAGTAGTATTAGATTAATTTGCATATACAGTATCAATCGATTTGTAAATGTAACAGTCATTGGCAAAACCTAAGAGGTAGGCCTATACAAAAAACTGTTGCTAATGTTATATACTGTAGCTCAAACCTAAAATTCTGATTTTACCATTTGTTTTAGAAATTACCTGAGTCAGCGTCAGACGTTTCAACCTTTCTCCCTGTAAATGTAGACAAAGGTCACATTTATCTATAGAAAATGTTACATTGCTCTATTGTATAGTGGTTTGGATAATTAGTTTTAATCTTAAAGCATAAGACAATAACATAATTATCTCATCATCTCGGGTAAATCTTGCAATAGCACTAACCTTGAGGTTAGTGCTATTGCACAATAGCGTAACACAATAGTTCAGTCACTAGCATTCAATTGGTGAAAGTAACAGTTAATAGCACACACTCTATACGTCACCCTTCATATTTGGGTAATCTATCCAAATATGGAGTTTATATGGTAAGCAAACCACATTCACTTCACACACAGCATCTTACTGGTAAATGCATGTACTGTGTTCAATGCTTCTACCTTTACATAATGTTATATCTCAGTGAAGTAAGAATGCAGGCATAATTACTGCATTCCCACTGGTTACAGAATACTTACCAGAGTCAGTGAGAGAGTCAATGGAACCGTTACCAAAGTGAATGCCACTTTCTTTGGAAACTGCGAAGAAAGGATGAGAGTTCAACCATGAGTGAGATTAGCAGTGCTTAGTTCACGTATACCGTAATTTCTGGACTATAAGCCGCACCCGAATACAGTATAAGCCGCACCAGCTAAATTTGGGGCAAAATACTGATATTTCCTTGTATAAGCCGCACCCGGCTATAAGCCGCACCAGGCAATATGCTTCATGTTAGAGCAGTGGTTTTCAACTTTTTTGATCCCAGGGCCCACTATTTATTCAGCATTTGAGCCAGAGACCACGATTTAACATCTTCACCCCACAGACCCCCAAACTAAAGATTTCTTTTGGTTTTTTTTTTGGGTTAATTAAGTGGTGCTAATTTAGATGTTGAATATCATAACTCTTTAGAGTGTAAAAATGAAACCAAATGGACCCGCAAGGGTCCATTTGGTTTAATGTTTATGCTCTCAAAGAGTTACATCTGGTTAACCAACTTTCTATCATTTAGTCTGTGGAGCCCACCTGGAACCCTCTCCCCTGTGTCACCTGAAAAAATCCATAGATTGGCCGCACTGTTGTATAAGCCGCAGGGTCAAAAGCAAGTGAAAAAAGTATCGGCTTATAGTCCGGAAATTACGGTACTTAATAGCATAACAAAATAGTTTAGTTACTAGCATTCAATTTGTAAAAGTAACAGTTATTAGCGAAATGCAATATCTGTGTGCAGTGACTATTATATTTAGTTCAACATTCACTCTATTATGTGCTTTTGCCACCCAAGGAGATCCGTACATTTTTATGTAAATTTTGTTTTGTGCATCCCTAATGGATGTTTGTTTGAGTCAACCTTGAGCCTCTTGATTTTGAGAATCCAACAATACCGTTCATACAGTACAAAAAAGAAAAGACATGGGAAAACATACCTGTCAGAGGCGTTATCTTTCCAATGTCTCCCTTACTGCCTTTCCCTGAAAAACAAACCCATTAAGAGAACAAATTCAAACACTAAACACATTTTTTATTTGCTTTTCTTTATTTTTTTCTGTAAACAAAAATGAAGGAATCTCTTAATTGTCAACACTTAATAGTCAATGTATCAAGCCTGTAGCAACTAAGACCTGAGGCTGATTCTATACAGTAAATGCCTTTTAGTAGACACCTTAGACCTAGGTGCACTGCATGAGTATCTGCATTCTTCTGTTGGAGTGGGCGGGCTAGAGTGGCATGGGGTGTGGCCTCTGCTAATGGTAAATTCTTTGCTTTTGCCAACCAAAGATATCTGTACATTATTTAAAATATGAATTATGTTGTCAAGCACGCATGAGCCTCTTGTTTTTGAAAATCCAACAATACCGTTCATACAATAAAGAAAGGGTAGACATGGTAAAACATACCTTCCAGAGGAACACCCTCTTCCACACTGCCTTTCACTGAAAAGCAAGCCAATTGAGAGGACACATTTAAACTCTAAACACAAAACAGAGATGTTTAATTTGCCTTTCTTTATTTCTTCTGTAAACAAAAATGAAGGAATCCCTAGGGATTGCCTTTCAAACTTTTGTATTTGGCCCCAGATCAGATATAGCCTACACAAAGTAATCTGCATACAATATAGGATCACTTGCAAGCTTGTAAATCTTCTAGTTCTTAAACCTAAGAAGTACATAAAAACCTATTGCATAGTGGTTTAGATAATTAGTGTTAATCATAAAGCATAAGACAATAACATAATTATCTCAAATATCATATCAGGTAAATCTTGAAGCAGCACTAACCTTGACGGCAGCATGTGCAGCAAGAGAGAAAAGAAAATGTGACACCACTAAGTAATAAAATGAGACTGTTGTACTCATCTTGCTACAGAGTCTTTGAGACTTTGAGACTTGTTCTTTCTATGCAGTTTTACTTTCCGTGTTACATTGCTGTATAGTGTGGTTCTGACACTTTTAATCTTAACATTTTAAGCTTAAGACATAACATAATCACATTATAATTATCATATATCATCCCCATGTAAATCTTGAAGCAGCACTAACCTTGAGGGCCTTTCTTTTTTGAAAAGCACAATAGGCCTACAAGCACTCCCACCAGCAGAGCAACAACAGCAACAACACCAATACCAATGCCAGCAATAGCTCCAGGGCCAATCGGCCCAGGGACGGGAGGACAAGAGTGATCTAAAAAACAGATATGATTGCGGAATTACATGACATGGTTTGAATTTGTCCAAACTTTATAAACAGAGCATGCATGCATGCTAACATACACTATAATTAAAATAATAAAATAAATTTAAAAACTAATTAAAAAAATTCTAATCTAATCTAATATAAAGTGGACTTTTTTAAAGTACATACTCATGAAACACAAATTATCCGAACAAGCCTCTTACCCCACTCCACGGTCTTGTCCATGTCGCTCGCAGGGTGTATCACCTGACATGTGAATTTGGCAGAGTCACTTCTTAAAATCTCCACTCGATTCATGATCTGGAAAGTGCCGTCACCGTTGGGTCGAACACCTGTGGTTTGCAAGCCGTCCAACCGATCCACCACCTTCCCATCTCTCCTGATGTTCAGGGTAACTTCTTTGGGGAGGAAGCCTGTTGCCATGCAGTATAAAGTAAGGAAGGCCGGATTCCTGTGGTTCTTGGAATACACATGGAGCTCTGGAGGTCCTGGTGGAGCACAACAACATTTTTTGTTGTGAGATTTCTCTGACATTGTAGGGATATTTTCTTTTACTTTTGTTCCCCATTCATTGCAGGTCCCTCATTCATTTGTGTGTGACACTGCTTTAAATTTAAAATCAAATTATATAAAGATGAATGACTAAAAGCAACATTTTCTAGAAGTACTGTAGAATGATTTATCATCATGCTGAATCTCTTTACAAAATAAATTACACACAATTCGTGAAAGTAAAATAATGTTATGTAAAATAATACTCACTGCTCTGCTTGAGTTGCTGTTGCCCATAGTCAACAAATTTACTCAACCAGTTGACACACTCCCTCTCCAGGTAGCCTTGGGTGTAGTCGTTCAGCATCTTGACTTCGTCCCACTTCCTCTTGGTGGGAACTGCCAGGTCAACAGGGGCGATCCAGCGCTTATTGTCATCATCAAAGGACAGGAAGTCGTTACCGTCATAGCTGTATTCATCTCTGCCACTGATGAACTTTATTGATTGGTCATCTCCAGCTTGCTTCTCAGCTGTGCAGCCATGTCTCCACTGAAGAATGTGTAAACCTAATGTGTAAAGGTTAAAAATACAATGACAGGGTGAGCTACATCTTATGAGGCATCATAACAGAGGAAATAGTCTGGAAGGTCATGTCACAAAGCATCTACAGTTTGTAGTTTAAACATTTCTTTATAGTTGAATGCCATTTTCTATGGCAGTACAACAAGAGAGTGAGGATGAAGTAATGCCAAAGTAGGTTGATTTGGTTGATTTTGGTTGGTGATCACTCAAAGTTGAGTTGGGGGTTCCAGCAAATCGTTAAGCAGTATCCCTATACAATAGTCATGTTTTTGACAAATCTATCATGATTAAAATGGCGTTTGATTGAAGATACAATAGATTTCTATAGAAAGGGGGCGGGGCAGCTAAAATGAATATCGAATAAAGCAACAGTTCACATAAGCCTAAAATATCCTTTTAACTTTAAACATACCGTATATAACCTAACTGTAAAGTATATAAAATACTATATCTAACCGGTGTCATTGACATGTCTCATTCGATCCCTAAGGATCCCCAGGTTGACTTTGAACCACTGCTCCTTGCTCTGGCGTGACTGTGTGCCTTTATCCCAGTAATCCTTCTCCAGCCTCTCCTCCATCCACGGCTGCTTGGGGACCTTTTTCTTAATAGAGCTGTCATAGTAGTCAATCATTCTGTCATCCAACAGGCCCATGGCTGTGAACTCATGGATCCCTGGGAGGTTGACAGGCTTGGAGAAAGCAGTGTAGATGTAGGTGAGGGAGTGGATCTCTGGAAGTAAAAATAAGAAAACGAAAACAAAACAGAAAGACAAGCAGGTGAGAATGGCTGGTCAACCTTGGTAGCTGTGTGAGGGGAAACAGTGTTGGTAGGGTGATATTATGCAAACCCTGTGTAAGCTAGAGTCCAGTACTTTTTTTTTCTTTGTTGGCATCAAGTTAATGAATATACACAGTATAAAACAGTTATCTCATTTACACTCAGTGTCTCAGCCACTGACGCATGGTCTAGTTCAGTGGTTGTAGGTTGAGGACCCTGGAGGTCCCCACATCATTTTTATTTTAATTGTTATTTATGTGGGGCTACAATGGAATTTTCATGGAACTGAGTCAAACAAAATATGCGTGTGACATCATCGTGCCCAATGAGTGACCAAACAACTTCCACTCCATAGAAACAAAGTGTTGTGGCAACGGTTTTCATATCTCATATTGTGAAAAAAAGCCTTTAAATGACAACTTTTTCTCCACAACCAAGGGTCATGTTTTAATTATCATAGAAAGTGAAAGATGAGTGTTATTATTACTATTATTGTTATTATTCAGTTTTTCGAATGAATGGAAACCAGTGCCACATCATTGTATTTCTATGGAGATCTAGATGTATTGTCACTCAGTCTGAGGGCGGGGGACACGCTGACGCTCCCAAGTGTTATGTGCACTAAAGAAGATCTGCGGTGGAACCTCCTTATTTCCTTATTATCAAACGGAAGGGTCCTCTGTTTGATTTTTGGAGCGTCACACTGGTAAGATATTTCTCAGCAACAATCCAGTACCAAAATAAGCCATCTCTTAAAGGGGAATTCCATCCATTGTCAACATTTTACTGCCCTTAATATATCTTATAGATGTTGTATGAACAGTAAAAATGTTCCCTCATTCTGTGTTTCCTAGAAATGGAGGTCTGGGGCGAAAAACACATTAACATAAACACAACTTGATCATCAACTTGTGTTTCACCATGCTTCACCAATGATTTGTCTTCATACTTTTCTCATAGAGGTACATTTGGTTCACATTTGTACACTCATTATAAAATGTGTGGAATTCCCCTTTAATGTCTGCCATTGAGATATGATAATCACCGTGGCAACAGTTGAAACAGAAATTGTTTCTAGGGATTATGACATTGTTTACCCCAGTTCTGAAATATATCTGGTTATATTGAAATCCAGTTTATGGTTTTATGATCACCAGTCCGGGGATCTTGTGACTATATTGCTGTTCTTTGTTCAGTACAGAGTGGTGGAGGCTGTAACTGTATATCACAAATAACATTCAAATGAACATTAAAACAACAAGGGAAAAAACAACAAATCCCTTTCTTCTTAGTATTTTTCTTAACCTATTTTATTAGCTTTATTCAATAGATAATATTTCCTTAATAGGGGAAATAGTGTATTTCAATTACAAAAAAGTAAAATATATAAAGAATGGAAATAAATTGCATTCTTTACACTCGTTTTGAAAGGTGTTTGTCCTAATTGAAATGTACTTTCAGTTTTATGCTACCCAAATGCACTATAAACGCTTATGTCTCATTAAAATGTTGGATCTACTGTACGTGATCATAAAAACGAAACTCAATACAAAAACGCTTTCTTCACATTGAACTAAATGGTATGAATCAAACTAACACAAATAGTATAGAAAAAAAAAACAATGCCAATGTTCAACTTTAATCCCAGGTTTTGATACGAGATGGTTGTAGAATTATATTAGTTATGATTAGAATGAGTTGATATAAAAATGCAATACTCACCACAATTCACTGTCCACAATGTCCCAACAATCAGGAACGCTAATATGGAATACATATTGGCAATCAGATGACGCCCTTTCACAGGGCTTAAATCGAAAAACAATCCCAAGAACTTGTTTTTTTTTTTTCTTCTACCACTGAAATCGGTCCACAAGACGGAGAACTTTTAAGCCCTGCTTTCAGCAAGGACTCAGGCAGCTGAATTGACCTGTTATCTGATTGTACTGTACTTTATATGATCTACCTGTACCCTGCCTTGGGTCCAAAGTCCTGCACATGAATATGGGTGCAGCCTTTGCTTTGGAGGAGACATAAAATTAAGGCCAGGTTGAAACTCTTCTGCTACTTTTAACATCACAGTCTTATATTGGGACTAAATTGGAAATAAGGAATTACAATTTGTGTTCTTCCTGGATAGATCCTGATTTATTTTTATTTTTATTATTCACATAATTAAAGTTACATTTCACCGTTTTCACAAAAAAATATACAGTATGTTAATGACATTTAGAAGATTTAGAGCACTTTCCTGCTGATCTTTGCGTGTATTGTGAGGTTTTATAACAGTGTCTCTGATGTCATCAACACTATGTTGTCTCAGTATGACAGCCCCCCCACCCCCACCCTCCCAGTCATAAAGAGCACACCAGAGAACTGTGGGAATTGTAGTCCAGGAAGTAGTGTAGGGCTCACTGCTAACATCTAAAATACCTAAAACCACACAATACACACATAAAGACCACCAGGAACGTGTTCTAAACCTTCTAAATTCCATTAACATATTTTTTTGTGTGTGAAAACGACGGTGAAATGTCCATTTAAGTCTAACTCAATGTGACATACTGTTCAATTCGGTGTTCAAAGGTGACAATGTCATACATTGTTTTGTTACATGAGTCACGTGACTTCTGCATCTGAACTATTCATCATATAAAGGGATGGAACTTCATGTAAAATTCATCACCTCACAGCAAGACGGTTGTGTAGGTTCAATTCCCGCTGGGGAACGCTGATGGTGTGTTTCCTCCTCCTCGTACTCAGTGGCCATACGTGCAGGTTGGTGTTGGCCAAAGGGGCCTTTCTGTGTGGAGTTTGGATGTTCTCCTCTTGTCCCCAGGGGCAGTCAGGTACCTTAACAAAAACATACAGTAATAATAACTCAGATCAGTGGTTTTCAACCATTTTGATACCAGGGCCCACTATTTATTCGGCATTTGAGCCACGGACCACCATTTGAGGACATTTTAGCCCCACAGACCCCAAAACTAAAGATTTATTTTGCTTTTGTCCACAATTCCAGGTTGGATTTCGGAGAAAACAAAACAGGCTGGCAAACATAGATCAAAATGACCATTAATCCTCTAGTCTACATTCTCTAGTTGTGTAGACTTGGGCTAATTCACATGATGAATATTTTAACTCTTGAGAGCGTAAATATGAAACCAAATGGACCCGCGAGGATCCATTTGGTTTCATGTTCACACACTCAAAGAGTTACATCTGGTTAACCAACTTTCCATAATTTAGCTGGGGACCACCTGGAATCCTCTCAGGGACCACTGGTGGTCCCCAGACCACCTTTTGAAAATCCCTGACTTAGTTAATGTATATGTAACTTGTTTCCAAAACCCCAATAGCCATAAAGGTGAATGCAGACACAGACACAAAATGGGAATTAAATCAATTATTTTATTCAAGCATTTTGAATATGATGAAAGATCTTAACACCAAACAGTGGCAGATAAAACGCACTAGTAAAGCCTAATATTAGCAGGTGCTGGATTAAACAAAATCACCAGTAAATGTGAAAACAAATACACACACCTGTGTTCTGTTCTGCTCCCATAACTTTCTTTACTTAGTGGTAACGTTTGCTGCGGCATATTTAAAACTATATTGAAATGTTTCAGGATTTTCAAGATACAGATATAGTACAATACAAATATTGTTTAAAGGGATAATATGACACATAGCACATGGCCTTAAAACATTCTAAATGCTCTGTATAACTAAAAAAATAAATAAAATAAAAATAAAGCGCCATAAACATTTTTATTTTATTATTTTATTAAGTAGTGACTGCTCCTGTCACAAGTTGATGATGTCATAAGTCATTGTGTGGTCCAGTCTTTGTACATGGCCATAAAATACGTAGGCATATGACATCAACTTGAGACAGGAGCAGTCCCTATTGAGTGAACGAGTCGCCATTTCTGAAAGAAATAATATTTACAGTCTATTTAATTTTAGTTATACAGGGCAAATATAATGTTTAAGGCATGTTTGTTATAGCCTGGGCAAACCGATTCTCCCTGCTGGACAACATGCATTCCATGCCCTGTCGCCTCGCCCAGACAGCATGGTAATGTTGGCGGGGAGAGGGGCAGTTTACGAGGCTATGTTTGTAAGCCAGGAATCCTTTCAAATGGCAGATTTACACGCTTACATTGAAAGGTGCGTTGTGATCACAGATCTGCTATTTTCAAATGGTTGAGGTATTTATTTTTTTCGCCCATCAAAGATTCAGATTACAACACATATCTGTGTTGGTATCATTATATGGTTATTGCCGTACAGCATTTTAGTTATATATTTGAGACTGGATTAAATATTAAAAAGTCATAGGACAAAGTTCCAGTGTAAAAAGCTTGTAACATTTTGCTCGTAACAATAGCATAACAGAAAATAAGGCACAGCGTCTAAATAAATCAATGTAACATTGGTAGGTAACAGAATCAAATTTAACAAAACAAAGTTAAATAAGGACCTGCACTCAAGCTGTGAGCAATTCATTCATAGATAGATTATAAAATATATATTTGAGCACACATCCCCTCTGCCATTGTTTTTCCCCCAAAAAATAAATGAAATAAATGAATGAAACTTTAATTAATTCTAAGTTCATTGTACGAAGTGAAACATGTCTAACTCTATTCTGATTGATGATTACACTAGAGCTATAATATAAGACATTTTCCATTGATTTTTTTTTATAGATGATCCTGTAACATACCTGTATAGGCCTAGATCTTCGTCACCTCTAAACCCCTTATCCCTTAACTTAAACTAATTTAAAAATTGTTAAAATGTAGATTGGCATGAACTATTCTAAATGCTTATGAAAATAGTAAAAGAGGGATAAGGGGTTTGGGATAAGAGGTTTAGCATGTGAAGAAAATGGAGCCCTCAGTCTACTTTCCCTTTAGGGTGAGATCCCTTCTCCAACTCCTAGAATTCAAAACATGGTTTCACATCCTCGCCACTACCCTAAAGGGAAAAATCGCCTTTGCAGGGGCAGATAATTTGGCCAGAGGGTCTAGAAGCCGGTACTGTAACACACAACCCGCTTTTACCTCCCCATCACCAAGAAACCCGATCCAGGTCACCTGACCAATGTAACACCTGGCAATGTAACCCCGGTCTCCTATGTCGAACAATGTTTTTTAACAATTGAAAATATTGTACGACAAAACATTACAGTATGTCTTATAGGTCTGTGTTATTCTATTCTACTCTATCTTGAAAGTTCATGTTAAATTGAATAGAACCAAAATGGAAACAATCCATCTTGGAATTTTAGTATCATTGTGCAAATTGAATGTACAAATGTAAATTTCAAAAATAATGATACTCTCCAAAAACACTAGCCTTTTGGTTATCAGCCAAGTATTGGAGTTTGGTGTTTGACAAAATATGCTCGTCGGCCACAGTCAAATCAGAAATTTTAGATTGATGATATATTTAAGCAAGAAAAGCAATTTTGGAGTTAGGAGTTGTGCCTTCTCGAGAAGGCACATTTGTGAATTAAAATGACAAATGACAACAACTGACTATTGGACTCAATATACTGCCAAGCCTAAGGTGAACTAAGACATGATCACCATTAGTTTGTTGGTCCTGAGCCACAGCCCAGGCTGAGTTCAGTTATTTTATGCATGTTTTCCATTATTGACATTTTCTTTTCTTTGTGTAGATTAAACAGACTTTTGACTCTGCTGGCTGCTTCTACACCTGTTTTTCAACTTTACATGTGACGTACATGTTAAAGTCACGTTGCAACAATACATTAACCACCTTCCACCATAGGGTAATTATTTTGGGCAAATATTCTCTTTTCTTATTTTTGTTATTATTTTCAAAATAACACAAATAATTAATTGTCCAACTCACATTTTAGCTATTTTTCAAATATGTTTTAGTCGTCACCTTTTTTTTTTTTTTTTAATAAGACGCTCCTTTTTTATGACTGCAGCTCTGCAGTACAAAAGTGATATTGTACTGCATTGCTGTACTAACATACTGGCCATTATACTATCACCCTGGGGTCCTTGGGGCTGGACCTCTCTGAGCTGGAACCGGAGCCCTGTGAGTTGGAGTCAGCGCCTGGGAGAGTGAACAAAAAACAGCATTTAGATAACACATTTGGTTTCTCTTTAACTCACTTTGACCTGAGAACAGATTCTACAAATGTCTTCCTGACAGTTTCCTTAAAAACCTCATGTTACTGGTCAGTTAGTAGTCAATGGTCCTCAATATTTCATGTCAAAGGACCCCCAAAATCATCTGTATATGGCCACCCTGAAAATATGTAGTTCCCTCCCAGAAGCAAAATATTTGAGTTAAAAACGTTTCCTGCGCCACATTTTCACGTTTTTTCTTCAAAAATAGCAGAGCACACGACGGGGCACTATGAGCTTGTAGATCTGATAGAGGTAAAGCTATGTTTTTCAATAGCTAAAGATACTGCTAGGTAATGCTAAAGGAAGTTATTATTACTATAGTTTATTTATGTAGGCTAGATAAATCAATACTATAACTAAGCAAATGTCTGTCTGAATGTCTGTCTGTATGAATGTCTGAAACAGGCATAAGTCGTCACTGACTACAGCAATCATTCTGAGTTTTCACATGCTCATTGAACATAACATTAGGAAGAGACTAACGAAGCCCTTTTCTGAAAATAACCAATTGTTAATGAATAATTAATTTAATAGTGCATTAAATTTTCCCCATCGACTTAACACGGCAATGTCCGAACGCCCCCTAACGTCACGCATCACATCACAGGACACCGTTCTCGGTGTAACCCCACTGTCATGCGGAGTTGTTGCCGGAGGAGGAGAACGCTGGCACAATGTGGATTTACGATACGCCGGGAAGGAAGCGAGGCGGACACTTTATGCGCATTCAAACTGGACAGTTGCTTGTTTTCCATGTCGCTTTTCACTCGCATGTTCATTGTTCAAGTGGCCAGCAGCAGCAGCAGCCCCACCATGATGATAAGTTACGGAGGGTAACACAACTCTTGCGTCATGGAACCGACAGCAGGCGCATTTCTTTCCCTGGCCGCCTCGCAAACGAAAACGGCCCATCTACAATCTCACGCGACCACTGTTCTCATGATGTTGAGTTCTACAACGGCAGGGACATGCATATTTTGCGATGCGTGTGTGTGCGTGTCTGCCATGTACAGGGATTTCCTCCAGCTGCAGCTTCCCCCTTCCCGATGCGTTATGCATTGGGACACTGTGCGTCTTCTTGATTCGGGCATAGACACGCATGCACACGCACGCACACAAACACAGTTATTACGACCCCCCTTCACTTTCTAAACCCCATGCCACCATATGTCCACAGAAACAGCTACTTTATCCGATTTTTCACCACGTTCCTGCATGGCACCCTTGCTTTGCTACAACTGTTTTCCCTATAGCCTCGACACCCAGGCTTTCATTTTCGTTCGCCTTGCGCGAAAACGGAGAGCCTGGACTAACGCGCGTTGGAAAGTGGCCTTGAGGGGGGTGTCAACCTTCCGGGGTGGGCGTCGCTCTAAATGATGTGACGTAGAACAGCAGTGGACGGGCGCGGGAGGGGCCGGAGATGACGACATGTTAGTGAGATCAAATCAGAGCGCAGCACTTCCGCCGTGTGGATCCCACGACACCCCCGCCCCCCAAGGCCAAAATCATTGAGGGCTAGACCAGGCTATTTTCCCTAAAGCAGGCGTTTTCAACAGGTGGTCCGGGGACCACCAGTGGTCCCTGAGAGGGTTCCAGGTGGTGCCCAGCTAAGCTGGTTAACCAGATGTAACTCTTGAGAATGTAAAAATGAAACCAAATGGACCCTTGCGGGTCCATTTGGTTTCATTTTTACACTCTCAAGAGTTAAAATATTCATCATCTGAATTAGCCCCAAGTCTACACACCTAGAAGATGGACAAAAGCAAACTAAATCTTTAGTTTTGGGGTCTGTGGGGCTAAAATGTTCTCAAATGTTGGTCCGTGGCTCAAATGCTGAATAAATGGTGGTCCCTGGCCTGGAGTAAAAAAGGTTGAAAACCCCTGCCCTAAAGTATAGCCTACCCACAACTACACATTAAAGCAATTACATACTTACATGATTGGTATAATCTATTAATCTTGCTACTACAATGCGAGAGCGGCCCTGCCCGTTTATCCGTTCGCCTTTGTGGGGCTTCTCCTAAAAAACTACAATGTTTGCATGGATCTAACCATGCACAACACCTCCAGCACTGTTGTCTTCACAGCATAGGCTATATTTCATCCATGCAACTGCCATATTTACTGTACACTGTCCATTTATATGAAAATAATTTTGGTGCAGTGTCACACTCCCGGACTACAGAAATTGGCTCCATTCCTCTCGGACTAAGCCACTCTGACGTCAAAATCAGTGTTGCCAACCGCCAAAATCCAAAATGCACTAGAATGCGGTAGAGCAGGCCCAGCAGGGGTGGTCCTTGAGAGGGTTCCAGGTGGTCCCCAGCTAAGTAGTTTAACCAGATGTAACTCTTGAGAACGTAACGTAAAATTGAAACCAAATGGACCCTTGCGGGTCCATTTGGTTTCTTTTTTACACTCTCAGGAGTTAAAATATTCATCATGTGAATTAGTCCAAATCTACACCACAATTAGAAGATTAATGGTCATGGAGAGAAGCAAAAGAAATCTTTACGTATGGGGTCTGTGGGGCCCCGTAGTGTCCTCAAATGGTGGTCCGAGGTTCAAATTCTGAATAAATGGTGGGCCCTGGGATGAAAAAGGTTGAAAACCACTGCGGTAGAGCAATGGATTTTGAACCATTTTCATCCCAGGGCCGACAGTTTATTCTGCATTTTAGGCACGGAGGACCACCCCTTGATGAGATTAGTCTCTCAGCCTAATTTAGGAGAAATAACTGACAAAATGTTCATCAAAATAGCAATTCTTCTACGTTTTCTAAATCTGTAGATTATTGAAAATTAGGTAATTCAGATGGTTAAATATGATTAAACTCTTGAGTGTAAAATGAAAACCAAACAGACCCGAAAGGGTCCATTTGGTTACCAATGGTCCTTTCTATCATAGCAGTAAAAATGGTGAAAAACAAGGGTTTTATCTCTGGCGCCAACCAATTTTGCCCCAACTCACAAGAAAAAAGCAAATATGATTTAACTCTTGAGAGTGTAAAATGAAACTAAACGGACCCGAAAGGGTCCATTTGGTTACCAATGGTCCTTTCTAGGAACGAAGCTAAATATAGCGACAAATGCGCCAAGTTGGCAACACTGCACACTGTGCTTATGATTCTGCCTCCGCACGCAGACCCAACCCCCTTCTGGCTTTGCTAGCCAGTCCATACAACTTTACGTAGTGCTGCTCATGTGCTCGATGCGATGAAACTCCTCACCATTTCTCTTATAATCAACAACACGCCCTGCAGAAGATGGACGTTACTTGCTCTTTCTGGTAGCCGCAAAAACCAAGCGAATGCATCTTACAGCCGCTGCTCTTAGTGTTGGATATATACGGCTAACGCGGCGCTATGGACACGGCTGCCTGTCCTACAACCAGCACCACGCCGATGATGACACACGGATCACAACACCACACCACACCGAAAACCATACAGCGTCTCGCTCAGCGTTAGCGTCTCAGTCGCTACAGACACAGAAACCAACAAGCCATTGTAAATTGCTTGCCAAAACACAAAAACCTCACTATTCTTTCCACATTGTTTCACATGCAACATGTTGCACATGCACGCACGTACGCGCTGTCCGCGTATATTAACATTTACACTGTCCATCTGCACAACAACAATGTCTCTTTTTAATTGCATGCATCATATTATTAACCACGCGCAGTGTGTGACAGTGTGTATTAATATATTTGCATAGCAGTAGTAATCATAACAATATATACGTTTAGTTGGATAGTAGCTACATTTCATGACAACATACAAACATTTACATTCCAAGGACCCCACAAATGGACCCTATAAGAGAGCATTTTAGAACTCTCCCAGTCTTCATTTTAATCGCAAGGACCCCCAGTTTAACATGAATTAGCTACACAGACCCCCACAATGGTCCCTATAAGAGAACATTTTAAAGCTCTTGCAGTGTTCATTTTAATTGCAAGGACCCCCAGTTGACATGAATTTGCCTACACACACACCCAATTTAATGCCAATTCTCTTTCTGTGACCCTCAATTTATATTGTTCAACCACTGTTAATGTAACTCTGATTGTGTACAACACCTCTAGCGGCTCCATTTGGTTCCATTTGTACACTGAGTTACAGACCCAAGGGCCCATTTGGTTCCCATCACTATCTCAACTTTAGGTATCCCCAGGGGTGTAATGGAGGGGGGATGCGGGGGACGGCGCCCCCCTTCTATCACATCTAGAATATTTTTTGGGGAAAGATGTTTTTTGGACATTTACTTTTATTGATACAATTAGCATTGTAAACCATATTTCTCAATATGTTATACTGTGTGCAGCATATTGTGTATCTGTGTCTTTTTAATAGTGTGTATGTTTGCATTGCGCAGGTACACACAAATGCATGTGCGCGTGGCACATGTCTTAAGAGGCTTCCCCCCACTTCTAAGTCCCACTACGACACTGGGGGTATGTTGGGAAATACAAACTGCGAGTGCGTTGAGTTGATTTGGGTTAGTGGGCGGAGAACGAGCAGTAAAAACCAACAACACACCTCACTCAAAAATGGTGAGAATCACTGCCAGAGCCATATAAATCCTCTCTTATGGGGGTCCCCCTGGAGGCCTGGAAAGTATTTTCAAATGGGGGTCCGCATGCATTTATTTGATAAATGTGCATGTCCTTGACAGACATGGAAAAGTTGGGGGACCACAGTACAGTGCTTAGCCATAGCCTAGCTTCCTAGCTCACAACATTTGCATTGCTTTTCATTGAACGGGAGCGCTCGAGACACAGCTGTGACACAATCATACCTTCCACACCGGCCAACCCCGTCTCCAGCGTAGGGTTGCTCAGTGCGTGCACCAAATGCCCCAAATACACCAGGTGCGTTTAGGGTGTATTTCCGAACGCACCCTGGGTATCCCTCAACTACGGGGCCATACTATAGGATGCCACCATTGATGTGTGTGACTGTGTAATGTCATATGGTGCATGTCCAACTATCACCACATTGTAAAGGCACAAACACACTGCCCTCTGCCTTATACCTGTACATTGGCGTTTCCAATTTTCACTTGAGTCCACTGCTATACAAACAGTTCCAACTATGTCTTATTCTTTGTAAGGCTTTATGTTGCACAGACCTTTGCCTATACATGTATTACCACTGTCCCCATCCATATTCCATGTATCCTCATGCTGCATTATATACCTCCCTGTTCATGATCGTAATCTTTTGTAAGAATTTCATGTTACTCACAACTATTAGAATTCCTCTTAGTATGACCAAAATTACATTGCCTATGACGAAAGATGCAGTGTTGCAAAGTGTCCAAAAAAATGAACATTTTCAAAATTGGGATGAACGCAAGTCGCCTGTTGCCCTAATGGCGCGGACCCTAGGCGTGAGGCCCGCGCAGCGGGCCTCATGTCTAGTTCACTTTAATTCACCCACACTGTTATGATCTGCTAATTCACTTTACACTGTACATTATTTGTTGCTCATATATTTACACTGTACATTATTTGTTGTTCATATATTCACAGCGGGTAAGGTCCTAGTTAAATTAAAAATCAAAGGTTGAAATACAGATTTAGATTCATACAAATTCTTAATATACTGTACACATTGAATATTGTGAGCTGAAGTGTGACACAAAATGCACCTTTCAGTCATGCTATTCAATGTTACATTTGTCATGTAATATTTGACCACTAGTGCAACTTCCAGTTCATGGCATATCTTACAATTTGGATATTAAATATAAAATAATGATTGACCATTAATTATAATAATACAATATTATTATTATTCATCGTGACCATAGCATTCAAATGAACGCACAGTTTAAACCAGAGCATATGTTCAAATTCATTCAATCCATTTAATTTTGTGAGGTCAACCTCTCAAAATACTCAATGTCTTCATGCTTCATTTGGCACTATTGACAGCATGACAAAATAGTCGTCTTCCTGAATGATGATCAAAGTATTTTGTGGCACCTATGGACTGGTGTCATAGCACCCTAGGGTGCCTTGCAACCCACTTTGTACTTACAGCTTCTACCTTTAAATAATGTTATACTGTATATTATAATTATAGAAATTAGAATGCAAAGATAGAGAGCATTTACTAGTGGGCCTGGGGACCTGAAAAGAAAAGCTAGGGTTAAACCAAATAGAGCTTTGCAGTATTTAACTCAGCTACTGTATACTAAGTACAGTATATGGCTATACAGTACCTTTTGTATACATTTTTGCATACAATACTTTGTAATGCTTGTTTGTATGCCAATCATGAGTATCTTTCTATATCTGAGAAAACAACCTTTCAACGAAGTTTGAATTTATTGCATTTTGAAAAGGTAGAGAAGGGCAAACATTATCATACCTTTCCAATTTTCGTCACTGCCTCTCCCTGAAAACCAAGCCAAGAGAAAAAATTCAAACACTGAACAGACAAAGTATTTGCATTTCTTGATTGCTTTTGTAAACAAAACTGGATGGATGCACATGCAACTTGCAGCAATGAAGTCTCTAAGTCTCTTTAGTCTGGTGTTACATTGAACCCATGAATATGGTTTTAACTAAAGCAACAGAGTCTATACAGTACCTGAGTCACTGGAATTGCTAGACGTTTCACTCTTTCCTTCTGTAAATGTAGACAGTGTTGTATTAGGTCAAAACAATTTTAAACAGTTCATTAATAAAGTTAGTTAATTATACATATATATATATATATATATATATATATATATATATATATATATATATATATATATATATATATATATATATATATATATATATATATATATATATATATATATATATATATATATATATATTAATTATATTAACTGTTTAAGTGCCATGGACGTTAAGACGAGTGTTTGTTAACAAAAAACAGCCAGGTAAGAGGTGCCATAGACGTTAAGACGAGATTTGAAATCGTGCAGAATTTAAAGTCCCACGAGATTTGAAAGCGGGATTTCACCCCCCCGCACCCCCCCCCCCCCACCACCTAATTATGCACGTGGGGGGGGGGGGTGCATAATTCGGTGACAGGGGGTGTATTTAGGTCCATATCTGAGCCTATTGTGGCAATCAATGGCCACTTAACTTTCACTTCAATATGATTCATTTTGGCATAATAACATCCTAGCATCTCTCCTGTGTGTGTGTAATGGTGGAAGAGTTTTTTTCCCTGAAATTATGCGATCAGCAGGGGTGGGGGGTTGGGGGGGATTAACCCTTTAGTTACACATCTCTGAAATATGTGTGAAAAAAAACTGCTGTTTGTGATTTTTTGTTTTTGAGATAATCAATCAATTACTTAATGCATATAAATGGCACTCTGGACCTCAAGGGGGCGCTACAGGCTGGCATACCTTTCTGTTCCTTCCTCTTGTCAACCACTTCCATATTGTGTTCTCCTGGCAACACTGAACAGATAGAGAACAGACATGTTGATTTGCCTTTCTTCAAATCTCTGGTAAACAAAACCGGATGAATTTAGAAAAACAAAATGTATCTTTTATTCGTAATGAAATCATTCTGATCGGTCATACCATTCTTTCAGTCTTACAGTACCTGAGACATGTTGATTTGTTTATTTATGTCGTAAACAAAACTGGATGGATGCAGATGATATTCCTATACATTCACATAATGCATGAAACCCCCTAGGAAAAAAGGTTTCTTTTATCCTGGTTTTATTATTATTCTTTTTATTGGGTTTTAGTATTCTTTTATTGTTGTATTAGGTCATCCAAATTATTGACCTGATCTTGACCTGGTTGCTTGTCTCTCTCACAAAATGTGGTAAACCCGAGTAAGTGTGTGTGTGTGTGTGTGTGTGTGTGTGTGTGTGAGAGTGTGTGTGTGTGTGTGTGTGTGTGTGTGTGTGTGTGTGTGTGTGTGTGTGTGTGTGTGTGTGTGTGTGTGTGTGTGTGTGTGTGTGTTCGCAAGTGTGCTCATTTCTTTTCTTTTTTTTTGCAAGACACTGAATCTCTTTTATAACCACTGTTTGTTCTATATTGTACCATATCTTTGGAAAGGTAGAGAAGGGCAAACATGATCATATACTTTAAGTTCCTTCTCGTGGTTGCTTCTTTCAAATTTATTGCAAATGACCCTGCAATAAATAAATAAATAATAATATACTGTGTGTGTGTTTGGGTGTGTATGTATATACAGTATATATACAGTATATATACAGTATATACTATATGTTGTAGTCAACAGTGCGTCACCTCCAAGACGAACATCCACTGCCACCTCTGACAAGACGAGAAAAGAAGATAAAAACATTGTTTTAATATCCCATAATCCATCAAAATCTGTGGCAAAGAAAATGCATTATTTTTGTATTCAGAATGAAAACATGGATGACCAAACATTATCATACCATGTGGTCCGTTCAGTCTCACTATCTCCTCAGGAGAAGGAGGAGGCGGAGGATCGCAGAAACCTGGCAGGATGACAAATTGAGACATTGAACAGACAGGTTTAATTGTTTTTCCTCATTTATTTTTTATAAAATTTTATTTATTTTTAAGTACCTGATTTCTGTCCTAAATCTATATTGTCAATAACCTCTAGTTCAGTTCGCTTTTTAGTATGGCTTTATATAATATGCATCTATAGTACATGTGAAACTGTCATTCTAATTAATTTTAGAAATGCAATTAAAAAAAAGAAATGCACATTGCAAATCATTACTTGACCGCAGTAGTGTCATGATAGTTTAAAGTAGGGATGTCCCGATACTGTATCAGTATCGGGAAAAGTATCGGATCGGCCCTTTTTTGTGATATCGGTTCATATCGGTATCGGCAAATATTGTATCGGTATCAGAAAACTATCAGTATTGGCCCTAATTTGTCATCATCAGACCATTTCGTATTGGTAAATATACCAGTATAACCAGAGATCTCACACAGGGGTAAGGGGTTGACACTATGGCAGGTAAATAAATGTTGTGAAATTTGCTTTGGAGTTGCCCAAGTGCACATTTGAGTGAGGAGTACTGAGGAGATACTCAAACTCGGGAAAATGATCAGGATCGAATCGGGAGCAAAAAAATGTGATCAGGGCAACCCTATTATAAAGTCAAAAGTTCTGTGGGGTCGTAAGGCTGTTCCAGGCTGTGCTGCAACATCTGCATCCCTCAAACAAAGACTGATGAACAGTGTACATCGCAAGCAACATGTCTATAATTTTTCCATTTTGGTTTCATTTGATGTTTCATCTGTATTTGGTTATTGCTCTTAACACTTAAGTTACAGTAGTGAAAAGCAGCAATGTGTTTTTGTTTATTTTTTCGCCTTTCAAAGTGCATGTAGGCTACAGGAGACAACTTGAAAAACCAGTTCCTAATGACAGAGAGAGAGAGAGAGAGAGAGAGAGAGAGAGAGAGAGAGAGAGAGAGAGAGAGAGAGAGAGAGAGAGAGAGAGAGAGAGAGAGAGAGAGAGACTGGTTTCCCTGGTGACCTGGTAATGAAATTATATCTTTGTACTCATCTCGCTACAGTGATATGTTTGGTATGACAGCCATCACCAGTTTAGAGTGTTTGAGACTTGTCCTTGTTATGAAGTTTTACGAATTGTCTTACATTGCTGTATATCTTCAGATATAGATTTACCGAGCTTGACTTTTCAAGCACGCTGTTGGTGTTATAAATTGTTATAACTTCTGAGAGAGGCCACTATTATACGGAGCCCCTAATAGGACATGTACGAGTAAATTAAAATTAAAAACTTTCTCGTGCGCACGCAAAACTTTCTCGTGCGCACGCAAAACTTTCACGTGCGCACGCAAAACTTTCTCGTGCGCACGCAAAACTTTCTCGTGCGCACGCGAAACTTTCTCGTGCCCACCCGATACTTTCTCGTGCGCACGCGAAACTTTTCCCGTGCGCACGTGAAACTTTCTTTCTCGTGCGCACGGGAAAAGTTTCTCGTGCGCACGCAAAACTTTCTCGTGCGCACGAGAAAGTTTCTCGTGCGCACGAGAAAGTATCGGGTGGGCACGAGAAAGTTTTGCGTGCGCACGAGAAAGTTTTGCGTGCGCACGAGAAAGTTTTGCGTGCGCACGAGAAAGTTTTGCGTGCGCACGAGAAACCTTTTAATTTTAATTTACTCTAAACATGTCCTATTAGGGGCTCCGTACTAGTAGCAGAAGACAGCTGTTGAAAATAATCCAACTTGGTCATCTCTTCGCACAGTAGTAGATGACAGCTGGCACGAATCCCAGAAAACAAATGCCACTTAAAGAAAGAGTTTGAAAGATAAGCCACTACTAAGCATAAAAAATAACGTTATTCTAAAAGTATTCCAACCTTTCTTATAAATGATCACAGCCACTGAGACTCCAGCCATCAGGAAACCCAAAACAGCAACAACAGCACCAGCTATAACTCCATTGCCTGGTCCAAAGCAGTCACGCGGCACAGAGTGGTCTAAAACCCAGACATGATTGTGTAATTACATGACACGGTGTATTGGTAACATTTTGTCTAAACTTTGTAAACAAGGTATTTCTCTAACAGAGTATGCATGCTGACTTACCCATAAATACAACTTGAGATTTTTTAACTGCACAGTACTTAGTCATGAAACACTCCATTTACATGTCAAGATTAGCACTTCATCCAATGGCATAATGCAAACAAGCCTCTTACCCCACTCCTTGATCTTGTACATGCGGCTCCCAGGGTGTATCACCTCACATGTGAATCTGGCAGAGTCACATCTTAAAATCTCCACTCGATGCATGATCTGATAAGTGCCGTCACCGTTGGGTCGAACACCTGTGGTTTCCAAGCCGTCCATCCGATCCACCACCTTCCCATCTCTCCTGATGTTCAGGGTAACTTCTTTGGGGAGGAATCCTGTTGCCAGGCAGTGTAAAGTAAGGAAGGCCGGATTCCTGTTCTTCTTGGAATACACATAGAGCTCTGGAGGTACTGGGAAGGCACAAGGACAGTTAACTTTAGTTTGCCATTGTGGGGACTAAATTAATATGCTTGATTTGAGGTAGGAAGGTAGAAATAAATCAGAAATGGAATGATGAACCCAAGGATATAATAAAGATGCCCACCCACTGTAGGCAGGGTGTATTTGGAAAGCACTGGCAGCGTTTTAGTCTTTCATACTACTGCATTGTATACGGGTAGTTGGCTTCTTTATAGCTGTGCGATCATTTACATGTATATATTTTTTGCATTTTACCTGGATACCTTTTTTTCTAATCAAGGATAATAATGTTTATGGTCTTGGCCAAAGATTTCAAGATGCAAGAGTACGCAATGTATGAAATTTGGCGTCAGTGGCTCAGGGGTAAAGTCACTGGCTTGTCAACCACAAGGTTGCCAGTTCGAATCCAGGCTCCCCCAGAGTTGGTGTCGATGTGTCCCTGAGCAATACACTTAACCCCTAATTGCTCCTGATGAGCTGGTTGTGCCTTGCATGGTTTCTTCCGCCTTCAGTGTATGAATGTGTGTGCGAATGGGTGAATGTGATGCACAATCTATGTAAAGGCACTATATAAATGCTCCATTTACCATTTTGTTAATAATCTTATGTAAAAATAATACTCACTGCTCTCCTTGAGTTGCTCTTGCCCGTAGTCAACAAATTTAGTTAACCAGTTGACACACTCCCTCTCCAGGTAGCCTTGGGTGTAGTCGTTCAGCATCTTGACTCCGTCCCACTTCGTCTTGGTGGGAACTGCCAGGTCAACAGGGGCGATCCAGCGTTTATTGATATCATCGAAGGCCAGGAAGTCGTTACCGTCATAGCTGTATTCATCTCTGCCCCTGATGAACTTTAATGATTTGTCATCTTGGGTTTCAGCTGTACAGCCATGCCTCCACTGAAGGATGTGTAAACCTGTTGAAAAAAGGAAAGAAAAAGGAAGAGGAAGGATGTAAAAGATATAAGGCATCATACCAGAGCAAACACTCTGCATATTCGTCACATAGTTTAAGTTGTCTGCACCTCAGCTGTGATTACCACTCAGTCAGTCTCAATTATAACCCTAACAATAACTAAACTGTATAGCCAGGGCTTAATTTGTGCCGGAGCAAGCCGGAATGCCATTCCCTCATGGGCCAATTGCGTTCCCCCATGGGCCATGTGCGTTCCGGCTGCTTCCGTGAGCTGTCACTGGCGCTCCCCCACCTGCAGAGACCGATCCGGGAGATAAGAGTGGCGATCCAGCCTCGTTCATTACTGTCGTTGCTATAGGATACCCGTACAGACACAGTACTAGGCATAGATCTGGTACTAGTGACTCAGAACACCACTCTATTGGCTGAGCCATAGTTCTGAGCCTTCCTAGCTATGCGGGCTGAACCTTCCCAGCTATGGGATTTATATCGAGAGTCGGGGGGATTTGCTACGGCTCACACAGTTCACAGTTCTCGCACGTTGTTAGCTGGGCTGCTGCTGGCTAATCTCCCCTTCTGCGGATTATGATCGCTATAATAAAGGTACCTAGGAAGCAGCCGGACCCCTTATGGGTCCTTACTCCTTACATTTTGTGGTCTCGATTCTCTGAAAACACAAGCACATTGCGCTACGGATTGAGCTTGTGGGTCGGCTGTGTGTGGCAAGTGGCATAGTAGTGCATCACAGACACACACACACTCACACAATATTCTGGCGAAATAAACGTCTTTTCGGCGGTTGAGTGCGCACGTGCACGCACGCACGCTCCCCGTGCGTGAGGTGCGCTCCGGCACCTCCCAAGTTACAAATTAAGCACTGTATACTGTATAGCGTAATACAACTCAGATGTCTCACCTGTGTCATTGTGTCTCATTCGATCCTTGAGGATCCCCAGGTTGACTTTGAACCACTGCTCCTTGCTCTTGCGTGAATCTGTGCCTTTATCCCAGTAGTCCTGCTCCAGCTTCTGCTTCATCCATGGCTGCTTGGGGACCTTTTTCTTAAGGTCACTGTCATAGTAGTCAATCATTCTGTCATTCAGCAGGCCCATTGCTGTGAACTCATGGATCCCTGGGAGGTTGACAGGCTTGGAGAAAGCGGTGTAGATGTAGGTGAGTGAGTGGGTATCTGGAAGACAAAAAGTCAAATATAGGCAAAAACATGTTACGCTTCACTTCTACACGTTGGCTTGCCTCAGTAGCAGCTTGGGCAACTTTTAGTAGAACGTTTCCCTAACACACAGTCAAGCAGACAGGCACAAACAAGCTATTATAACAAGTATATAATAAAATACAAAGTAAAAACTTATTTTGTGACGGCAATCAGAGTACCATCACTGTCAATCTAGATTTACCAAAAATAAATCGGCATAAATCTAAATATTGATCTCTTTATTTATCACTGACAGTGATAATAGTTCCCAATTTCTGTGAGTTTCTATAGGAGTACTTACTAGTTATAATAAGTATGCTTTTGTTTTTTGAAATAGTGTGGTAAAGATGCTGTAGAGACGGCTGAGCATAGTAATGGACACATGATTTGTTTTATCAACTGGAACAAAAAACACTTTCACTTTCACACACAGCCACAATTCTCCATGTACGATCGGTGGTCTATACCGGTATATGCACCACGGAAATTATTGACAGCTGCAAATGTGCACCCAAACATTACTTGAACAGGAAAAAAAAATCAGGTTGCTACGAAAACAGTTGCAATTTTGAGCCCTGGCTTGAGAAAATCCATGGCTTTTGCAACCTTGATGTTGTGAGCTTGTAGATTATGGCCTAGATTTTTGTCACCGCTAAACCACTTATCCCTTAATAACTTATTTGCCTTTTTAAACTATTTCAACAACATTTTTGGCCATTTTCAATAGTTATGTCAAATTCGACATTCTGCAAAACATTTAGTACATTAAGTGTATTTTGATGCCTATACCTTTGTACCTTTATTCTTTATGTTAGATATTTCATGTGAGTACCACTTTTCCCACCACTGGAGGAATTCTATAGTTTATAGTTTATTATTATTTAACTAGAGCTAATGCAGTGGTTCCCAAACGTGGTGTTCGGCGATTTTCAGGTGGCTTAGGGGGAGTTCCTGGGGGTTCCAAAATCCAAATGACAGCCAAATGACACTTTGGAACAAGTTTTAAAAGGGGGGATTCCATCCATTTTCCTCAAAATTTACAAATGTGAGCTAAATAGACCAGTGGGATTTGTGATAAAAGTGATTGTTAGAGGCATTTGGGGGTAAAAGTGGGTAACCAGTCCATTTTACACAATTCAAGGGTGCTGAATCCGAAAAAAATGGTTACCAAGCAAAATTTTGAGTCCTTACCCCCCAAATCCAAGATTTTGGGGGGTAACCAAAGGTTTTTCAGACATAACTTGAAATGCATTGATTTTACGCCCCATAAGTGTATTGAACGTTAATATAAAGTTGGGCATTACGGACGATTTGGTACCAAGTACATGTCTGTACCTCCTACGGTTCTTGAGATACAGCATATAGGTACTTTCACAGATTGAGGAGAGCAGGACATCTGTAACACTGATTCTTAAGTCCACCAAATGGTGATACAGGCGTGAAAATTGGTACACACACTCCTCAAACCCAACTATTTCCAAAAGTACTGCGTGTCCTGCAAAATTCCAAGATGGCAGCCACCAAAATCCAAGATGTCTGTCCAAAAATGTGGTTTTTCATTAATAACTCGAAATATGAAGATTTTAAGCCCCATACATGTATTGAACGTGAATATAAAGTTGGGCATTACGGACATTTTGATACCAAGTACATGTCTGTATGTACTACGGTTCTTGAGTTACAGCATATAGGTAGTGATGAGGAACCATAAGGGTAACATTTTGGCACGTTTGACTCTTTTACTCAAAGATCCCTTTATCATCATGTCAACCATTTTCAGGAAACGGACCTACATGTGTCCGCTATCATAAACCACTTCAAGTTTTTTGATTGATGAAACGGGTCGGGAGTTATTAAACCGAACGTGAATGCTGTTTTAGTGTTAAATTTGCTGCGTATATTTTGCAAAGATAAGCCACCCAGAAATGTCTGTCTGTGCATCATCACACTGAGTCTGTCCTTCACAATAAGAGTAAATGTGAACCAGAAGCACCAAGTGTAGCATGTGTCATACAGTAATGGTATAATATGCTAATAAGTGTAATAGTGTAATAGGCTAATACGTGCAATAGCATAATATATGTACAATATGGTAATAGTGTAATATGCAATAGTGTCATAGGATAATATGTGTAATAGTGCAATATATGTGCATTAGGGTAATAGTGTAATATGCAATAGTGTAATAGGATAATTGTGTAATAGTGTAATATATGTGCAATAGGCTAATAGTGTATTATATACAATAATGTCATAGTGTAATAAGTACAGTAGGCTAATATGTGTAATAGTGTAGTACATGGAATAATGTCATAGGCTAATATGTGTAATAGTGAAATACATGTGCATTAGGGTGATAGTGTAATATATGCAATAGTGTAATAGGGCTAATAGTGTAATAGTGTAATATATGTGCAATAGGCTAATAGTGTATTATATACAATGTCATAGTGTAATAAGTACAGTAGGCAAATATGTGTAATAGTGTAGTACATGGAATAATGTCATAGGCTAATATGTGTAATAGTGAAATACATGTGCATTAGGGTGATAGTGTAATATATGCAATAGTGTAATAGGGATAATAGTGTCATAGTGTAATATATGTGCAATAGGGTAATGTTGTAATATATGTAATTGTGTTCTAGAACAATGTGTGTAATAGTGTAATTAAACTATACCACTATTGCATATATTACAACATTACCCTAATGCACAAATGTTGCACTACTACACATATTACCCTATGATTAGCCTACTGTACTTATTACAATATGACATTGTAGATAATACGCTATTAGCCTATTGCACATATATTACACTATTACACTATTGCAGGGGTGGCCAACCTGCGGCTCGCGAGCCACATGTGGCTCTTCAGCTGGTTACATGCGGCTCTTAAGGGGCTTCCACATGAAACCGTCAAAAACGCTCGGCCTGGCGCACTCATTCATTTCCTATACAGTGGTGCCTAACCACTCGACCACAGACTGGTTCCTAGTCGACCTCAGAGGTGTAGGTGTTTTTTGACTTGTCATATACTTTTTTGGATTGTGAACCCTGTTTCTAAAATCTATATGTTTTAATAGTGTGTCTTTGCATTGCGCACTTGCACACAATTACACATGTCCTATGGCAGGAGGGGAAATCTATATTTGCAGCCATGACGGCCGTCGCGGCGGTTTTATAACCGTTGTGACTGTTTGATGTGGCTCTTTGCAGTAACACAGTGAAAAACGTGGCTCTTAGTCCATGACTGGTTGGCCACCCCTGCACTATTGCATATATTACACTATCACCCTAATGCACATGCATTGCACTATTACACATATTAGCCTATGACACTATTCCATGTATTACACTATTACACATATTAGCCTACTGTACTTATTACACTATGACATTATTGTATATAAATACACTATTAGCCTATTGCACATATATTACACTATTACACTATTAGACCTATTACACTATTGCATATATTACACTTTCACCCCAATGCACATGTATTGCACTATTACACATATTAGCCTATGACACTATTCCATGTATTACACTATTACACATATTAGCCTGCTGTACTTATTACACTATGGCATTATTGTATATAATACACTGTTAGCCTATTGCACATATATTACACTATTGCACTATTACACTATTGGCCTATTGTACATATATTATGCTATTACACGTATTAGCCTATTACACCATTACACAGCATACTTACTTACAGCATACCATTACTATATGGCACATGCGAGAGTGGTTGGGCCGGTTCACATGTACTCTTATTGTGAAGGACAGACTCAGTGTGATGCACAGACTGGGTGGCTTATCTTTGCAAAATATACGCAGCAAATTTAACACTAAAACAGCATTCACGTTCGGTTTAATAACTCCCGACCCGTTTCATCAATTAAAAAACTTGAAGTGGTTTATGATAGCGGACAGATGTAGGTCCATTTCCTGAAAATGGTTGACATGATGATAAAGGGATCTTTGAGTAAAAGAGTCAAACGTGCCAAAATGTTACCATTATGGTTCCTCATCACTACCGATATGTTGTAACTCAAGAACCGTAGTACATACAGACATGTACTTGGTATCAAAATGTCCGTAATGCCCAACTTTATATTAACGTTCAATACATGTATGTGGCTTAAAATCTTCATATTTCGAGTTATTAATGAAAAACCACATTTTTGGACGGACATCTTGGATTTTGGTGGCTGCCATCTTGGAATTTTGCAGGACACGCAGTACTTTTGGAAATAGTTGGGTTTGAGGAGTGTGTGTACCAATTTTCACGCCTGTATCACCATTTGGTGGACTTAAGAATCAGTGTTACAGATGTCCTGCTCTCCTCAACCTGTGAAAGTACCTAAATGCTGTATCTCAAGAACCATATGAGGTACAGACATGTACTAGCTACCAAATCGTCCGTAATGCCCAACTTTATATTAACGTTCAATACACTTATGGGGCGTAAAATCAATGCATTGCAAGTTATGTCTGAAAAACCTTTGGTTACCCCCCAAAATCTTGGATTTGGGGGGTAAGGACTCAAAATTTTGCTTGGTAACCATTTTTTTCGGATTCAGCACCCTTGAATTGTGTAAAATGGACTGGTTACCCACTTTTACCCCCAAATGCCCCTAACCTCCTTATAGGAGGCCTTTTTTCTGAAATCCCAACTGCGAGCTAAATGGACCCTGGCGGGTCCATCAGGTTGTGTTTATTATTTTTTCAGACCTCCATGGGGGAACTTTTTATTATGTCCACACAACAACTCCAAGGTACATTAATGACAAAGCAAAATGTTCAAAATGGGTGGAATTTCCCTTTACATGTGTAACAAAATAACGACAGTTATTGTCCAGTGTTGTAGTGGTACTTTTAGAAGTGGGGGGACACCTCTTAAAGGGGAATTTCACCCATTTTCATTTTTTTCCTGAGAGTGTACAAATGTGAACCAAATGGACCCTAGCGGGTCCATTTGGTTCCATTTGTACACTCTCAGAAAAAAGGAAACTCATTAACATGGTGAAACACATCTAGATGATGTCATTAAGATGTATTTCACCATGCTAATGATTTTTTCAGACCTCCATTTCTAGGAAACACAGAATGGGGGAACTTTTTTACCATGTCCACACAACATCTCTAAGGTATATTAATGACATAGTAAAATATTGAAAATTAGTGGAATTCCCCTTTAAGACAAATGCATGCACACTTGCGTGCACCTGCCCAGCACACACAGACACACTATTAAAACAAGTATAGCATATTGAGAAAGACTGTTTACAATACCTAATAATTGTAGCCATAAAAGTAAATGAGTAACATAGGCCTAATTTTGCCCCAAAAATATTTTAGATGTGAGAAGTGGGGGGACACCGTCCCCCCACGTCCCCGCTCCACTACACCCCTGTTATATTGTCACACCAAGCTTTGATATACAGGGGTTGACACTAAGGTCTCTGAGGCACTTGCCCATCGGGCAAGTGCAAGTCAGGTTCTACTTGCCCTCAGGTCATGGTCACTTGCCCCCCAGGTTCCAGGTGGCCCCCAGTTAAGTTTGTTAACCAGATGTAACTCTTGAGAACGTAAAAATGTAACCAAATGGACCCTTGCGGGTCCATTTGGTTTCATTTTTACACTCTCAAGAGTTAAAATTCATCATCTTAATTAGCCCATAGTGGTCACAGACCCAGTGGTCCCTTAGCTCTGGTCCAGAGCTCCACTGGTTCTGAGTCAGACTCAGAAGCAGTGGAGCTCTGGACCAGAGCTAGTGGTCCCTGACCCCAGCAAAATGATAGTTTGGAACCAAATGGACCTGGGAGAGAGATAGGTAGAGATAGCTAGAAAGCAGGGAAAGACACAGAGGCAGAGCGCAATGACTGCCTTCAAGACAAATGTATCTTGTGTTGTGTTATAGTGCACTAAGTCACACACTTGCCCGATCGGGCAACCTGGTAGCAGTCTTCACTTGCCCCTCCATTTATTTACTTGCCCAGGGCAAGCGGGCGAGTGTTAGTGTCACTCAACCCCTGATATAGTAAATTACTAACTACAGTATGTACAGTAGGCTAGGCCTACTGTACTACTCATTTTAATAGGCGACATTCAGGACGTACAGTAGACGCAGGTCACAGGCCATTTGCTTGTCTCTTACCTTACTGACAATAACAAGCATAAAGCATCTAAAGTTCAGCCTTATCCATCACAATCACACCCAAAGCAACATGACAAGGGGACGTTTATGACCAGACAAAGACATGGTTTATTAGCTTGTAACTTGAGATAAAAAACGTTATTACGACCTATTGCGCAGCAACAAAAACATTTTTACTTTCACTTTCGATATTTCCGACATTTTATGTATGTACTCACCACCACCAGACACCGCCGCGGGATGAAGCCATA
The DNA here is from genome assembly GCA_039105355.1 of Benthosema pterotum. NCBI lineage: Eukaryota > Metazoa > Chordata > Actinopteri > Myctophiformes > Myctophidae > Benthosema > Benthosema pterotum. Next base: position 43,325,137 of record CM076970.1, read on the forward strand.
CATGTGCCAAAAACACAAAAAGGCAGGCGGTATGCCGAATCATGTTGTCAAACAGATATACAATACGTCTTAATAAAACATAATGTAATAAATGATCGGCAAGTAGCCAGTGGTGCCTCAGCGGGGAGAAGTTGTCCAGACAGTTGTTGTCGTGTACAGTGTGCTCTGCTCTCGCGTTGCCAGGCTGTGTGGAATACAGAGCCATCTAGTGTCAGACTTGCGACATTGAGGGGTCACTGGGGTAGCTGATGCAAGTATGGGTAACTGCAGGCATAGGCATGTCTGCTTAGCAGTTCCGGTCTGGAGTAGATGCGGAAACAACGTTCGTAACTGCATTAATGTGCATGTGGCAATTACCGGATATGGTAGGCGGGCTCTACACTCTAAACAGGAACAGAGCACCGAGAAGAAACCACGGACGAAAATTAAAGCCTGGGAGAGGCTTTCAAACATGGGGGAAAACCCAGAGCCTTAAACCATTGTTGCTTCAGATTTCACTTAAAAAAAAAAAAAAAAAAAAAAAAAAAAAAAAAACTTTAGCCATTTTATTTTATGGTCTACTCAGTCTCATGTGAACACCCCAGACAGTTCATAAGTTACTTCATTCAGTAGGCTATTTAGATATTTAATATCTAAATAGCTATTTAGATATTAAATATCTAAATAGCCTGAATGGAATTTGATGTTCATTTTAGCTGCCCCTTTCCCTTCCTATACAAACCTATTATAACTTAAAACTCATTTCAACCATGATAGATTAATCAAAAACACCCAATCCTTTTTTTATTTTCTAGGGACTGATATTTACGTGAGAGGAGAGGGCCATGCTTTCTCACTTACGGTTTTCATTTATTTTAAAAATGCTGTGTTATTCTATAAAGTGTGGGTATTTATAGGGGTAGGTTGAATATAACAAAAAAAACTGTTCTTAAAATGCACTAGCCTATTGTGCATGATGTAACAGGCTGCCTACATTAAAACCCTGATTGTAGCAAAGTGATTGTAAATAAAGTCCTTATATTTTTTTCTTAATTCCAGACCAGGGTGTGCTGAAGGTCTGCAGGTGAAAATGAGTTCTCAGACAAGACTGTTTTTTTTAAACAGGAACCTGGAGACCACATCAAACAGGAAGATCACATGAAACAGGAACTTGAATCTATCTGAGCACAATGAAAACAGAACAGCATTTTAAACAGTGTGCAGACTTTATTTTCCTTTATTGTGTACAGGAGGTTCCACCTTGTACAATTCATCAATACATTTAGAAATGTATGTACAAATATACACCTCAAAGAGCATGAAATGAAAGGAGTAAAAAAAAGGCAACCCGTATGAAAAAAAAAATATATATGCAAACTTTTGAAAGTGGCACCTTTCATACAAGCCACTTTACAAAAGAAATACTGTGGATCTTATATGTTTTGTAGGCTATGTCATATTTAATTATTATAAATGACAAAATTATATGTTTCACTTTACAAGCAAATCTATGGATCTTAACTTTATTCTCTTATATGAGGATTGTATGAAAGGTCCCTGCACTTTTAAGACTTTGCATATAAAGTTTTTTAAGAGGGGTGACAGAGGTGTCCACAGTGTTTATCCTTTTTTTATGTCCACGCAAGTCAACACTGTTCAGTCTCGGAGTGTGTAGCATTCTTTTATGTTGAGACAAAGAGGGTTGTGTTATAGGTCGATGATGTTGGGATTGGGCTTATCTACAGCACACAATTGTTTTACAAGCTTACGCAATACGTGTGCGATATGACACATTGTGAGCTTGTGCAAAAAAAGTGCCGTAGCCTATGTTGTGGTCGTAGCATAGGCTACCATCCACTAGGCTTACAAATCCCTGACTATTATTATATCACGGTATACCCTATAACATGCCTCTACATGTTTAGGATTGTCTTTTCTTTTGTTTTGTCAGTTCATGTCCGTGCATCTACTGTTACAGATCTATAGATTCTCACAAAGGATGTGGGAGGTGAACCACAGGCTAAACCTTGGTCAATGGAATCTGATGAATTATCAGAGCCTCCACAACAGATGACAACAGCAGTGTGTTGTCAAAGTTACTCTAAAACATGTATTTACTTTCCAGCACTGGACAACAGACATCGGCCTGATAGGCCTACTAGGTTTGTGTTCTCCAGTATGGTGAATGAGGGCGGCAGGTGAAAAGTCAAAGCATAATGAACTTGACTTGGTGTGTGTGTGTGTGTGTGTGTGTGTGTGTGTGTGTGTGTGTGTGTGTGTGTGTGTGTGTGTGTGTGTGTGTGTGTGTGTGTTCAAATGTCCAAGAGCTAATACCTGAATACCTGACAGTACAGTATTACTGTGATAAAGTCATGTACAATTAATTGATCAGGAATTGAGGAACCACAGCTGCCCGTCCCTTTGGTGCCCATACGTATATGGAGACATTTATTTATTTGAGCAAAAATAACTACTTACCTACAGTACGGTCAATTATGATATGTATTAGCATACTAAACATAGGCCTACTGATTTATAAATTGGACAATGTATCTTCAGTTTTATAGTTTGATAAACTTGTGTATATACACCATCAATACATCGATATACAGTCAATACTGTGATATAATTTACAGAGAAAATAATACTTTTTGCACACTGACATTGGGAACTGTTTGTCACCCTTCCAATACACATAGCATACAAATATCATAATCCATAGGCCTACTTCCATGCAAGTACTTCCTTCTTACTGTACATATAAATAAAACTCTATGGTCAGGGTGACATAATTAGAACTTCACAGAGTGGGGTAAACAGCAAAGTTTGCAATGCCACAGAGGTTCTTGTTCCTGGCCAATCGCATGTAGCCTCCTTCACCCCATCCAGTCCCCCAGCTGGAAGCAGAACAATTTGAATCCTCATCATAATAATACAAAATAATAAATACATAATAAAGACTGATGTTGTTATGCTCATTCATTTGACTTCTCTACTGACCTATTGGTTAGGACTAGTTTCAGAACTGAGCCAGCACAATCTCACGGACTCCTTCAAGAGAATGGTGGTTCCAGGTTGTCCAGATGCTACAGTTGTACATTTTGTCAAATTGACAATCAAATGGACCACTTTAGAGCTTTAACAATTGAGAGTGTAAGATGAAAACAAATGGAGCCCTATGCATCCATTTCAGGGTCCATTTGGTTAAAGGTTAAATTATTATTAAACATCTGCATTACTTAATTTACTAGAAGATCTATAAGGGCAGCAAATCTCAACCTGTGGGGTTGATAATTGATCGGCATCGTTGTGATACCGATCAATAGGAACTTCAGTTAAAAGTCTCAGGAGCTTCAACATATTTGTAGTGTTATTGAGATGACATATTCACCTGTTTTTCACAAGCCAGTAGTCTTGTCCGTTTTCTGCCCCATAGCCCACCACCAGCACAGCATGATTTAGTTGCCGGGAGGAGCAGGACAGGTCATCGTATACACCTGAAATATCGGTATATGGCAGCAAAATGATGGTCAATGGACAAATCCATGGAAAACACACTAGCTACTGTAGAATGTTTGTGTATAGTATACTTTAATTCTCCCTCATTGTGACCCTAAATCACAACTTGCTATGCATTGACTGTGGCAGTGACATTAACCCTAAGACTTGGGCACAGTTCTCATGCATACTGTTCCAAAACCTTTTAGCTTAGACCCAAAAATACCCATTGGGTAGTCTCCCTGGGACACTACGTTTCTACAAGCTCACAACAACACATTGCTCTGTGACATCTTCAGATTTTTTTTTCTCTTGGCCCATAAAACAATCAACAACCCTCATGTTATGGGTACTGACACCCAACACAGTGTTTGCAGCCTTACCTCCCCTGTATCGGTGAAAGGATGGCTGCATGGCGTTAATGCCCACTGCTACCGGTCCCACTGTTGCAACGACGGTTTTCAGAGTGTTCTCGTTGCCCTGGGACAGAAGGACCTTGACCCCAGAGCAGTATGCAGCTTTTCCCTTGATGGAGTAGCGGCACGTACTGTCCTTAAGTGACACAATCCAAATGAGATTCATTTCACTCGCTCCACATTCTCACACACTAACATATAATACAATACTGCCATGTCCAATGAGTGCCATGCATAATTAAGCAATTCCTTTAAGATTGATATTTTGGCATTTTCTATTACATATATTAAAAAAAACATATATTAACAACCTTATGTTCATAGGGGTAGAAGCTCTCCGAGTCGATGCCTTTGTTGCGGATGATGTAGTTGAAGGCTTTGGAGATGTATCCACCTCTACAGCCCAGGTTTCCATCCTGGCTGCTGCAGTCGACCAGGTTTTGTGGACTCAAGGGGATGAGGGTCCCTGTGTGTCTCTTCATTTGGCCCTCAAGGGCCCCCGCTGCACTGAAGGCCCAGCAGGACCCACACATTCCCTTTAAAGGTTCATATGTTCATGTCAGCGTACACACAATGGAGAGAGAGAAAAATAAAGAGAAGCATTTCAGAAACGTTATGTCAAGTTCCCACTATGGGTACCATTTAGAGCAGTGGTTTTCAACCTTTTTCATACCGGGGCCCACTATTTATTCTGCATTTTAGCCACGGACCACCATTTGATGTCTCTCGGACCCAAAACTAAGGATTTTCAAGTTTGTGTCCACATTTTAGGAGAGATAACTGGTAAAACATTGGTCAAAATAACAACTCTTCTACATTTTCTAAATGTGTACATTATTGAAAATGAAGTAATTCAGCTGTTTAAACATAATTTAACTCTTGAGAGCGTAAAATGAAACCAAATGGATGCGCAAGGGTCCATTTGGTATAATTTTACAATGGCCACTGGTTGAAAACCACTGATTTAGAGCTAGGGTTCTCAAATCTGAGGTCTGGGGTCCCCAACAAAAACAGCTAATATCGCATCATAATACATCATAACACTTTTAACCACATTGTCACAAATGAAATGCGACAAAACTACGGCTACTGGTAATTGATTAGCACATAGAGCTTCATGCTGGGCACGGAGAACAGTTAAATTCCCACTTGTGTGTTTAAAAAGTGTATTAAACTAGCTCTTATGGGACACCTGGCACACAGCATTTGCTGTAGGCAAATTCCATATATAGCAATTTGGATGTCCTTGGCTCAAAAAAGGCTTGAGAGCAGCATTTCTCAACCTTTGTCCAGGGACCACTGTGCATCGTGTTGGATCTTGACAGGATCAACATTGATGTATTATTCAATGTCTGACCCTGACCTGACCTTGTGTGAAATTACAGCATTTCTTACAGGTTGAGAATCACTGCCTCAGGGAGTATAGTCACTATTACAATGGAAGATATTACACTCAGGCTATAGCACAACTATTGTACTAGTCTCAGGTCATAAGATGTTTTGTTCAAGCTAAGCCCTGCTGGCTCCCGCATAGACACTCCTACTTGGACACTTTCCAGCTGGGCTCATTCGTTACATGTAAACAGTGTTGGGCAGTAACTAATTTTAGATTACATATTACTGTAATATTATTACTTTTGCTCCAAAAAGTAAAGTAACGAGATTACTCTGCAAAAATGGGTAATAAGTAACGCATTACTTTGCAAGTAACGCCAAGTTACTTTTTAAAAATGAGCTTGTTGTTGCATGCAAAAATAGAACAGATGTACAAGCTATTGACAGGTACTGTAACAACAGAGATGTGCAGTAGATTGTAGATCCAGTCCACACGCTGCATCCTGCGCATCAAATCGCATTGCTGCTTTATTTTGTAATAAACAGATTATGTTGTACATCTCTAATTTTTCAAAAGCGATGTTGAGAACTTGGGAAAGTAATAACGTAATATGTAATATATTACTCTTCAAATCCAGTAATAAGTAAAGTAATGATATTACTTTGTCTAAGGGGTAACAAGTAAAGTAAAGAAGTTACTTTCCTAAGTAATATAGACCAACACTGCATGTAAATATCATGGATTGTACACATTACATAGTATGGGTTTATTTTTTAGAACCAAACCTTCCAAATCTCTCTGAAATCCTATAAAAAGGCCTGTTATATTCACTGGAAAAAATATGGGCATGAGACAGGTAATGTTTTACCATAGGAAAACTGTTGGTGAAGAGGTTTGTACATGCCATGCTTAGCTGTGATTGGACCATAGCACTTTGGGGAGGGGCTTCTGCATATGCCGAGACTAGAGTGTTATAAGGGAGAGTATCGACACGCTTTGATCTCGTGTCTTGAGCTTCCCGCCTGCACTGGAGTTCTGCTGTCAATACAAGTGGATGGGCGAGAGTGGTTTGTTTGGAGCTACGTTCGTTAATGTTAGTTCACTTCCAAACATGCGCTTGTCAGCCAATAGCCGTCTCTGTTCAGCCGTATAGCATTGGGAGTCAGCTGTCAATACTCTCACTTAGGCCTACTCTAGCCGAGACTATGGAGTACTACCCACTGTACGGTACCTGGTTTTGGACTGGGCTGACCATGTCTCTCTCCCTCCAGTCCACTTTCTGGGGCACTTGCAAGCCACTTCCATGCTGGATGGTCCGGTTCTTCCAATGAATACTGTCCTCCATCTTTAAACAACTCAGAACTGTGTTGACCTCCTCTGCTGTCTTGAAAGGAAAAAAGAGGGTCAGTATGCAATGTGTGTACACCTGACCAGAGTCCCGATTGCATAGCAATTGGGCGTGTTTGTCAGGAGCCACAAAATAATTATCTAAAGATTTTTATTACTTGCGTAAGCGGTCAACTGTCTACCATCCCTTGGTGGACTTGGCTGTTCTAGGTGATGACGTAATGGTCCTCGGTGGACTCTGATTGGTTGATGGTGATGTAATGGTACACGTACAGTAATTAAGAGAGTCATGAGTATTATCTCTTGGAGATGTCGGGGTACTTGCTCTCTGGTCACTTACTTGCTCTGCTCGCGCATAAGTACGCCATGGCCTGCTTGTGCGCAATGCACAAGTTGGCACTTGAGTGCAGTTACTTGCACTCGTTCTCCTCAGGTAAGAGAGTGCTTCGCACTAGTCTACCACGACAGTCTGGCTGGTTTAGGTTTATGATGTAATGGTGACGCAAGATAGAACTGCTGAGTGCAGTTCAAGTTTATTTTTTACATTTATTCTGAGCTTAGAAATAGAGCCATCCTGGATTCTGGTGAGTCCCTGACCATAAAAACAGTGTATAAAGTATATATTTTTTCACAGAATCAGAGGTTTTAGGATCATGTTTCACCAGGGTCCTGGATGGCCTGATTCTAAGATTGGTTTTGTAAATCTATGGAGAAAAGAATTGGTGAGTTTTCAGTGATTTCAGCTCTACTGTACACTGTACACTCATTTATTTGTCCTTTCCGTGTACTCTGGCACACAAGTGCATAATGTTAGCCTAATGTAGCAGAAAATAGAATCTGAGTGAATCTGTAGTGTCAGATACAGTAGTGTGCCATACCATATATCACCACAGTGGGGTGACAAATTTCATGTTTGCTGTAGATTATAGGATAGAACACAATATAGTTTCAAATTCCATTCACACTGTCTTTTTGTGTCTGTATTCAGTAGTGCAGTTATAGATGTTCAGGAAACCTGCACAGGGGGGTGTACTGTATGTGTGCTTGCCTGTTGTTAGTGAGGGCAGAACATGTTGTATTACCATGTCAGCCAGATGGTTGAGTCCCTGGGTGAAGCGGTGCATCCCTGCTGAGGCCTCCTGGTTGTGTTTCAGTATCAGCTTGAAATTCTTCTCCCAAACCGTTCTCCTGTAGACGATCTCTTCCTGAAACAAACAGTCAAACACTGACTAGTGTGTGTGTGCGCGCGCGCGCGCGTGCGTGCGTGTGTGTGTGTGTGTGTGTGCGTGTGTTCATTCTCACTGTTGCCTTTTTGCATACTTTGTGTTTGACTCTAATCATTATATGTCTGGGGTGTGAATGCTCAAAGGAGGTACAGGCAATAATAGTACATGAAGGTATAATTGGGGCCTTAAAAAATGGGTAGATTTAAATGTATGTTACTTGTCTGAGCAAGTAAGGAAATCGGTGTTTGCACTCTCCCGAGTGCTGATGTAGTTGGATATAGGTTTTTCCATTTCATTTTGTTTTCATTTAATGTGCATATGAGGTTTTACCTGTGTGAAAGAAAAAACAATGAGTCAATGAGGATTCAATATCTTACCCGATGCTGGTAAATCTTTTGATAGTTGGATTTCCAATCTTCCCATTGTTCATTTACGTCAGCAGACATTTGACCGGCGAGGACAGGGACGCTCAGAAGCAGCACAGCAACCCAGACGTGCATGCTGAAACAATGCAAACGACACTGGCGGTCACCATTGATTTCCTTATGCTTTTGCTCTGGCAATTTAGAGAAATACATCATAAACAATTTCGGATAAACTACAAATATGATACTGTACGATCCAAATTGCCTTGCAAATTATCAGTACAAATTGGAAAACATAACACTGGCAGTGCCTCTTGAAATCAAAGTCTAAATGAATAATGTTGTGGATGAGTGCTCCTTTGTGTCGTACAGCTTCTTGGCAGTTGCTGTTATCCCATGACATGGGATCCTTTCATTATTTTTGATGTCTTGTTTGGCCAGAAAGTAAATGTTTTTGTAGCACTGACACAATATGGTCTATATGAGAGTTTTTCCAAAAGAATATTGTTTTTAGTTGACTTTGAACTGATCAACATTCAGTTTTTGTTGTTCTTCTTAGAATCTGGTTAATTGATTTATGTAAAAAAGGGACTGCATCATCTTTCAATGTTTTAGATAATGCACAGTTTATTCTCACAATCTCACTCATGATGGACTTGTAAACAACTGCAATATCAACAATTCCTTGCTATTTACGCCTTAATAACAAACTCTCTCTCTCTCTCTCTCTCTCTCTCTCTCTCTCTCTCTCTGTCTCTGTCTCTCTTTCTCTCTCATAACAGTTTTCTTAGAACCATGCTTTTATATCAGTGGTGCTCAAACATTTTTATGTCAAGGCCGGACCATCAAAATTATTTGGCTCGCAACCCCATCTCAGGGATCATGACAAGCAAAGATTTTAAATGTTATGCCATAAAGATTTCCTGCACACAAGAAATAATGTCCAAGAATGGCCACCAAGTGACATGGTTTGAGGTTGTATGTGCTATTTATTTATTTTTTTATTGTTTTTAATAGCCATCTAAAGTGCTCTATACTGTATATTCGCTAAAATCAAAAATGACACAGACTTGGCTTAAATATAACAATGCAAATGAGGTTCGTCTAAACATACCTTGCTGTACTCAAGTGGGTTGTGGTGTTGTCTGTTGTCCTGAAGAAAAAAACTCAAAGCTCAGATTTAACATGCTAGACAATGTTCACGCTACAAGGGGAAGTAATCTTTCCTAATACAAACTGTTTTCTTATTGCCCCAGTCTCCCTCTGCCCCTCTGTGCATCCTGGTGTGGTCATGTGAACCTAATTTTAAACATACTGCTCCTAATAGCCAACTGGGGTAAATGCAGAGAACTAATTTCACATTACGTGAAAATGCGCAGTGACAGTTACAACAACTGATACCACAGCAACTATAAATTATATTGGACTAGACTGTTTTATGCGGTCTACACTACACTTTCTTCACATTTGGTGAGATTATTGTAACCAAAATCCAATTGCTGTGATAACGCAACTGAACTGCAGCATCTGAGAACTGAGAAGTACATTGCATTACTGGTGTTGTGATACCAACTTGTAGTGTGAAATCACTGTTAAGCAAACAAGAAGGAAGTAAAAACAGCTACGGTAGTTACCTTTGTACTTCACTACACCTCAGAGGCAAATGCACATTTACTTGACTACAATTAATTGAAAACTTTGGCTATTCAGTAGATTAGGATATTATTACTAAACATTTACCACTTCAGCCAGCTATTTATGAATAGGAGACCTAAAATCTAAAAAACAATTCACACATGCTTCACACTGAGCTTGTAAATCTGCTATTTTTAAATGCTTTTCATACATATACCAGTATCGGCAGTTATCATATTATGCTATCTTGTGAAACAAGATATTCTGCATAGTAGTGTTTAGATTTTCATGCCCACACATTTGTATTGTACGTTTACTTTGCATATACCAGTTTTTACTTGCAACAGAGTATTTCTACATTGTGGCTGTGGTTGATACAGATCTTGAAAACACCACTGAAGAGCAAAGAACACATGCAATGGCATTTTGGCTGAGACTCATCTCACCCCCCATTGCTGTTGTTTTTTTTTCTCTTACGTACAGAAAATTGCTGATCAGTGCAGGTTGGAAGGAACCAGATGGTTGGCCTGGCTCAGCATGGGCTAGAGGGAAAGTACCATGTGTACATGTACTGTACCGTAAATACAGAACATGATCATCACGAGTGCTGTTTGCAGGTGCAGTATGTGATTTTGCATGCAAAATAGCTCTGTATTAACAATCATTGCTCTAGAATTGTTCAATAACAGCGGCCTCCCCATGTCTTCGGCTAGTGTAGAAAATTAATGTTCATGTTGGGAAACCTTTTAAAAAGAGTTTACTATGAGTTTTTCACTCAGAGTTTTCCACTCTGAGCCAGTGACTCCCAACGGTGTTTGCACCTGGACCCAAATGATAATGTGCACAGCCTGTGAGATCGCTTGAGATCACTTGTCTTTAAAAATGTATTCCAGAGCATTTAAATGTCTGTGATGCTCCCCTCTCTCTTTGAAGTCCAAGGACATCAGGGGTCCTTGAGGGGTCCCCAGATTATTATTTTTATTTTTATTCTTTTTCACCAGTCATTCAAAATTATCTTTGGGTCTGGGAAACACTGCAGTAGGAATGAACAGAGACTCTGCAGAATTCATTCATATATGCATTTGTATTTACTAAGCTCGAAGGGTGACCATCGGCCTGGAGACCATTTTGCGACCTTGACCTACAGGTAGGTCTCAACCATTTTCTAAAGCCATTGTGAGCAATGCTAAGGCAGTCGGAATCTTTTTTTAATGGTTGCAACCATTGTCCACTTGCCCAGCCTTTTTAAAATGCTTGCAACCGATTTAGATAAGGGTCACAAGCCCCCTCCCCTGTCCGTTTCCTAAATCAGTTGCAACATTACTAAGACAGTCGCAACCCTTTTTATAAAGGGTCAGGGGTTAAGGTTAGGTGTAGGCATAGGTTTTACTGAGGTTAACTTTAGGGCAGTTTGGGAAAAGGTTGAGGTCCCCGATCACAACACTTTTAAATACCACGACTTATAGCTTGTGACCTACCGGTAGGTCATGACCATCGCCATTGGGGACAGTATAGTCGGAGCAATACATGTCAGGAATATACTCCTGCACACCTGTGTTATCTGAGGTACTGTCAGCTCCGTGTCTTTCTTTTATCAAACTGGTCTGGTCCAGTAGTTTTGATAGTTTGACCGGATTGTCACTAGCTGCACTGATTTCTTTCATAAGTAGTTTGGGTAATAAGTGGAGATTCAATTAAGACACCTTTCCCGAGTGGAGCTTTTGAATGACCATCACTCTGTCGGGGTGCATAATAATGACGTCTGGCTTGCCGCTCATTTATCACTTACGTAATAAAGCCGTGGATTCACTTCCTTCTTCCATCTGTTCTTTCATCAAAAAATCTCTGAATTTGGCTGACCTCTGACTGGCTCCTGTCATCCAAGGCAATGTGCTGGACGGCTTCCATGGACACGTGTGTTCGCTCCCAGCAGCATACTGTACAGTCTGAGCCAGGCTCTTTTTGTCCCATGAGGGCATCAGAGAAAAGGGGAGATCTGAGCTGAAACGACATGCTTCCTCCACACACGCCACTGATTTTCAAAAGGAATATCCCAGATTGAGGATGAAGCCTGTGGAGGATTTAAAAAGTGTAATTTTAGCACACTAGGATGAGATAAGTGGCTCTTTTAAAGGACTGTTTGATAGACAAGGCTGTGGACATTTTCTATATTTTTTCTATTTCTATGTTTGACAGGGTAAAGTTGATTCTACAGTCAAAAACATATCCTTGATTATTTTTAGTGTTTCCCCCTGTCTCGTATTATAGGCTACTGCAGGAGGAAGACCCTATACCATATACTGTACTGTACCTATAGGTTATGTTTCTTTTAAAGGAAGCATTGATATGTGACAGCTTGACAAGTTCTCAGAAATTGAATAGAAGGTGAGTTCCCTACTTTCTTGTTTCTTTGTTTTTTTCTTCAGGTTGTATTGAGAACAACTGCCTTCAAATGTCATACTGAAATGCACAGTTCCACTGTAGTTAATGAGCTGTGAATCTCCAACATTAGCTGCCCTAGGGATTTTCTGTCATCGCTAGAAGTGTTCCAAATATTTCTGCTGTGGAAACAGCTGAAACCAGCCAATTTTATTCATGGAAAATAAACCAAGACGTGAATGTGAATACTGATAATGCATCTCTGAATGAACTGAACTACATGAATAGGTTCCAAAGAGTGGAAGAATTTCAATTTGTAATTCAATTTGTCCACGTGTTACTGTAGTAATATTTGGCTTTTACTGTCCCCTGTTGGTGGATCCTGTGATAGTAATGGTTTAGCAATTATATCTGTGACCTCTATGTAAAACGTTTTTGCAATGTGCACTCCACTCTCTCTGTCTGAGTGATGTTTTAACCACTTGAACCCTGGTGTTAAAAATAGCAGATCTACAAGATGTGAGCAAAGACATTTGCCTGAGATAGAAAGAGACTGAGATAGAAAAAACTCTAAGGGAATGATCAAGCTCTAGGTGAAATTCTGAGTACCAAGTATTTACATCAAATCATGTCGCTAACTAGCAGTTACATCTTTTCACATCCTGCTGTACCGTTTGAATGCGCTTGAAAGCGTTTGAATGGACCACAGACCACAGGCAATTTCCTGACATGTTGCATGAACGGTTATGCATAAACATATTTCCTGTCATTCTGTAAAGGAATTCCCTGAACTATTGTATAATTGTACTACAGCTTTAGTGCTACAGTATGTAATATAAACAACAAGACCTGCTGTTGTAACCTTAGTGCTTAATACTAGCACTAATACACTTGTGTGTTGTGTTCCCTCAGAAATAATGGAAGAAGACTGAACCTCTTCTTCTAATGTGTCTGGTAATGAGAAACTACTGCAGTTTGTGTAAGCACAGTGAGTAACAACACCATTCATTAAGATGTCATCAGACTTGGCATGGCATGAGAGAGTGGGCGACTGTGGCTCAGGAGGTAGAGCAGGTCGTCCAATTGATCTGTGAGTCGTGGTTGGAATCCCAGCTCCACCTCCTATACATGTCTTGCCCAAGTGTCCTTGGGCAAGCCACTGAACCCCAAATTGCTCCTGATGTGCTGGTTGTGCATGTTTTCCGCTGCCATTGGAGTGTGTGAATGGTTGAGCGGCTTGGGCAAAGATTCTATATAAATGCACTTTTAGAGACACACTCATGCCATGTTACATGAACAAAGCAACAATGACATGCAATAAAACAGTTGTATACAGTGTAATGGAAACATCACTTTTTCCAGGGTTTATTAATTAAGTAATGTAATAAAATTCGCTCAGAAATGAGCCTATCACTGCTGGTCGTTTCTGTTTTCCTATACCTGCCTTCTGACTTCATTTATTTCTCTCAGGCAAGCCGCCAGATGTTTGAACAGGCTGCTGCCCGTCGACATCTGGGCTGGGGTGCTGCTGTCTACCTGTGGGCAGCGGCAGGTGTAGCATGTGCCCTGGACACACCCTGGCTCTGCCCGAAGCCTTGCCAGTGTGACTCCAAGGTGCGGGAGGTCAACTGCTCCGAGCGCCAGCTTACCACAGTGCCCGACGGAATCCCCCAAGACTCTCAAATCCTAAACCTGACTCACAATGAGATGAAAACGGTTGCCCGCCAGCAGTTTAGAAACCTAACCCAACTACGGGCCTTGGATTTGAGCGACAACGTTCTGGTTCTGATTGAAGTGGAAGCCTTCCAAGGCCTTGAGAGCCTGCTGAGCCTGCGTCTCGCCCGCAATCGGCTCAAGGTCATCCCCGTAGGGGCCTTCCGAGGGCTGGGCAGACTGCAGCTGCTGGACATAAGTCACAACGAGATCCTGGTCCTGCTAGATTTTACCTTCAGTGGCTTGGCGGCGCTGACGCGCATCGAGACCGGCGAGAACGACTTGGTATTCGTTTCGCCGCAAGCTTTCAGCGGCCTAGCTAGTTTACAAGATCTGCACCTCTACCGGTGTAATCTGACCACTGTGCCAACAGAGGCACTCGCACAACTCAGTGGGCTGACAAGCCTACATTTGAGCCGGCTGGGCCTCACTACGCTGCCTAACAACTCCTTCCGGGGACTCGGCCACCTTGGGCTACTCGTCATCTCGAACTGCCCCTGGTTAGAGACCCTGGCCGTAAACAGCCTCTTCGGCCTAAATCTGACACATTTAACCATTAGCAACTGCAACCTTAGCGCTGTGCCATATGTCCCGCTGCATCATGTTGTGTATCTTATATATTTAGATCTGTCCTTTAACCCAATCACTTCTATTGAAGCGAACTCCCTTGGGGAACTGCTATGTCTACAAGAGTTTCATCTAGTCGGGGGTAGACTGTTGCGCATTGAAGCCGAAGCGTTCCACAATTTGGCCCACCTCTGTTTGGTCAATGTCTCCGGGAACCTGCTGACCACCCTGGAGGAGACATCTTTTCATTCAGTGGACAACTTGCGCACTTTGAGATTCAATGACAACCCTTTAGTATGTGACTGCCGTTTGTCATGGGTGGCACGCAAGCGACTGTCTTTAGACTTCGGCGGACATCCGCCGAGTTGCACCAACTCAGTCCAACTGCAGGGACGGAGTCTTCTAGATTTCTCAGAGTCTGAGATCTCCGTCCTGTTCACCTGTCGGCGGTCGCGGATTTTGAGCTGCAAGCCTCGAGATGTTTGGGCAGACGACGGTCACACCGTTCTGTTTTACTGCAAAGCAGAAGGGGATCCTGTGCCTGAAATCAGCTGGCTAAACCCACAGCTGTTGCCTGTTCCGTCTGTCGGTAGAATACGGGTGCTTCCAAACGGCTCGCTGGAGGTTCGTTATGCACAAGTACAAGACGGTGGTATTTATCTTTGTGTGGCCTCTAATGCAGGCGGGAATGACAGCTTCCCTGTCAGACTCCATGTCCGGGGTTTTTCTTCACCATCCCAGTATCCCTTTAAACTAGGTTGGTTTCCCTCTCGATCCCCAGATGTGACTGAAGGCCACACGTTTGATGTGAAAACGTTGGTGATAGCAGTAATGATCGGGTTTCTCTCATTCTCCAGCTCTGTTACCATATGTTTCTTTTTCATCCTCTTCTGGAGTAAGGGCAAAGGGCAACTAAAGCGCACAGCGACAATTGCCTATGTGCCAAGAACCACAATGTCAAATAGCAATGGGGGCCCCAAGAGGTGCACAATGAAGTTGATTTGACGAATAGTGTGCTGTGTCTCTCAGAATAGGCTAGTTGGCATCATCCTACCGGTATATGCATGCACTGCCAATGAATGTATTATGTCTCAATAGTTTATCCAATAATAATGAAGCAAATTCAGATTTTTGGTCTGAATGTAATTTGAATGTGATGTAATTATTAATTGGTCCAATATATTGAAGAATTCAAGAATATAATTAAGTATAGTTTATTGAGACTTTGGGACTTCACAATTTGCATACAGAAGTGAATGTGCATGAGATTATATGAAACATCTCAGGATGTACAGTATACAGTAGATAATTAGTTTCTGCTTCAAAGTTCAGATAGTGACATCTCTATAAGTTAGTGACATCTCTGATTTCATAACAGAATTATTTTTTACATACATCTGTACTTTAAATAGCCTAATCTTTTAATACTGCATATGAATGGATCTCTGATGACAATTATGAAGTATTCATTTTAAATATGCACTGTAGCTATACAGTAGCCCTATATAGATATAGCTCCTATCCAGCTTCCCACGTTAGACACAGATAAATGCCATGACTCAGGCAGTATAAGCCCAGCTGAGTAGACCATGAAATCTTTATTTAGGCTGCAGGTAATGCATCATCCATATAGGGCCCTAAAGCCACGCACGCACGCTGTCTAAAAATAGCATGGTGATGCACACTGCGCTGCCCTTTGCTTTGCACTTGAACTTAGTCTGCATAGTTTAGTTTAGTTTACTTATCAAAAATAGACAATACATATCAATATGCAAGTGATTTGCAGGGAGAGGAAGAAGCCTGCTGCAAGCTTATTGAAATATTTTCCTATATGAAAGAGGTCATAGTTAAATGCAAAAGACTACAGATTGTCAAAGGTAGCCGCATGTGCAATAATCTAGGGAATTCCATAACTGAGTTGCATAACTGAATTTAATGAATGATTGATCTTTAGATGCGTGACAAAATGGTAATTCAAAATCATCTCTCTGCCTTGTGAGGAAGGAGTGAATGTCAAAAGTAATACGAGTTGATTAAGCAAATAGTTGTTTAACAAACTCAAAATTGAGACTTTTGAATATTGTTATACACATTTCTGATGATGCTTACTTTGTTTCCACCATTTTGAATGCATATGTACCTTAATTTGTTGAAAATGACCTGGTACTGAATGATGCACGCCCAGTTGTCCACAATTAAACTTTAATTGCATCTCTATTGATATGTGTTTTGTTTACAAGAGAAGGACCCTGACATCCTGGTTATTTGCAGATATAGATGGAGCTAATGATCCGCAAATTGCATTTACTACACAGCTGAGGCGGTCAATTGTATCTCCAGCACCCACTTCTGCAACTAAATTGGTTAAATAGAAAGACATCATGGGTTTTCTAATCTAATGCTGCATTTAAAATTGGTATTCATGCCCCGAGGATCGCTCAGTGGTTGTGGGAATGCTTTGTTTAGAAGCGTAATTGTACATTAAACTTGTATAATTCAATAAGAATAGATAGAAATATAGCTAGATAGCTAGAAATGAAAACAAATGCCCTTTCAGAGAGTTATGTTTGTGATACTGTATAGTATGCTTTGTTATCACCATTTAATTTCATCAGGAATATGTAGAGTGTACAGGCATGTCTTCTTGATTGTGATCAGCAATGTTTTAGATATTTTTGTATAGCGCCAGTACTATTGACGTATGATGGCATACTTGGCCAACAGAAAGGTTTGGCGAGGAAAATGTTGGGGTTTTGCTGTAGTCATGGTTCGTGATCTGCTCTGAAGGCATGACAACCGGCCAACAGCCTGGCAAAGATTCAGTTGTGAGCAGTGAGCACACACACGTGCTGTGCACACATTCACGTTCGCAACTGACATCTGACAGACTTTCTTTGGCTCTCTAGAGACCATCGTATTTTTCTCGTATGCAGAGCAACCACTGATCTGTGGGGATCGATGGTCTATCACTAGAGTTCAACCTTTTTTATAATAAAAGCAAAACAGGGCCCATGAGGGAGTCCTTCTAAACCAGCAAGACCTTGTGTAGATTCTGCTAAACGGAATAAGGAATAGAAGAATACAAAACAAAGGTCTTCAAGGCTGTCTATCTGGAGCAAAATGTGGTCTACAGTGAGATTACATTCTACACACTTGACACAAGCACACACACACACGCACGCACACGCACACGCACGCACGCACGCACACACACACACACACACACACACACACACACACACACACACACACACACACACACACACACACACACACACACACATGGTTGTGCTGGAGAACACAACCTATGACCAGTACCAGACTGACGTCTGTTGTCCAGTGTTACATACATTTTAGAGTACAAACAATGCTACTGTCACCTGTCCTGGAGGCTCCTCTAACTAACAGATAGCTCATTCATCACAGGTCAATGTTATGTGCATGTGGTTCACCTCCCTCCCACATCCCCTGTGAGCAAAACGTCTCGGAGGCATCACATCTTATTAGAGGCATATAGTTCTTCTGTTTGTTATGTTCACCAATCACCCTGTAACCTGGCAAGGATTGTATAAATATCACCCACGTCTTTGTCCATAACCATATACTCACATGACAAATATAACTTGAGAATAGATGTAAATCAGCTAGTAAGTAAGTAGGCCTACTAAGTAAATAAGAGAGAGATATCTCACTATCTCGCTCATTTACAGTACTAGTGAGATTAAAAAACAAAACAGGATATTAGCCCTTACCTTGAGGCTGATTCTGAGCTTTCTGAAACATCTATTAAAAGGACCACAACCAAAATGTATGCACTTAGCCACAGACCCCGGCCAGGAACCCTGGGGACAAGACAAATGCAAAGATTTGAGTAACAAATGTGGACCACACTGATCACAGTTCATCACAGGTAAATTCGCATCACCAGCACTACACAAAGCGGACCAGTAGATGGCGACAGTGCACCTAACTTTTAGTAGCTGCCAGTTCTCCTCAGTCACTCTCACACAAATGAATGGAAATTTGAATGTGTCCAACTCTATGGTGCAAAAGCTCAACAAGAAGAGTGTTGTTTTTACCAGACCCACACGCACATTGTGATGTTGGATGAGTGAGACTCACAAACTGCCGTTGTAACGTATCATCTAACAAACCTAGCAGGACAGGACAGCGGGTTACGGGGTGACAAAAGTCACCAAACGAGTGGTGTAGCAGCAGCTTAGCCTTTGTTGCTAGTGAGGTGGTCTTCCTTCATAGAGCTACCCAGAGTTAGCTGACTGATCGCAGCCATGAGCCTGGCCGTGGGGCGGGAGCCCCGCAAGACTGCGGGGAACCGCATGTCCAAACTGCTGGACGTGGAGGAGGAGGACGACTTCTATAAGACCACGTATGGCGGCTTCAATGATGTGAGTATAATAATAGCGCCTTTAGCTCGCCTCTGTTGTTAGCCGTCGCGATGTTATGGAACCCACCGCAGTTCGAGTCAAACCACGCCCCTATCCCGCCCTCGCTAGGGTTTGCCTGGAACTGCGGTGAGATCCATAATGGCGCTTAATCGAACCATAGATAATTCAATGCATTGCTAATGCTAGCATGTTAAACATGGACAGATGTGTTTACGTTTGTCAGGACTAAAGTAAAGGTAGCTCTCTCAGAGGGTCCCAATGTGGGGTCCTGGAGGGAGTTCAGAGGGGGGTCCCAGGTCACAACCAAATGACCCCTCCATGGGTCCAGTTCCATTTATACAACGAGTTAAATTAATATTGGTTTTGCAATATAAGTTGGGGGGCCAGAGTGCCATTAAATCAATGTGGGTCTGACTAGTATGTAGGTCAAAGTGGGGGTCTTATAAACAAAAACAGGTCGAGAATCACTGCTATAGACCCATAAAATGATCTCTTATCGTTCCAGGCTATCTCTGGAAAGACTGCCCCATATCTCTTCAAATGGGGGTCCTTGAGATGAAAAGGTTTGAGGTTTAATGTCACAGAAAAGGGATATACCTGGGGTTGGAAGACTGACTGGCATTGTCTGGTTGCATTGAAGTGTAGAGTTGAACTTTTCATGGTGTATATTTGGTTTAGACTTGCTTTAAAATGTTCTAGTTGAACGAACTCGTCATGGTCCACAAAACCTACTTTAGAATTGTTTTAAAATGTTCTAGTATAATAAAAGCATAGTAATTTGTGGGGAAAAATATATCGATGAATTGAATCGTAGAATAATTAGGAATCGCAATATAAATCATATCGGAACCCTATATATTGTATCTAGGGCTGCAATGATTAATCGATGAATCGTAATTGAATGGATCATTCAATTAGTTGTCAACTATTTTAGTAATTGATTAATCGGTTTGTCAACTAATCACTGAAGTTTACAACCGTTTTCCCACTTAACCAGAGTTTTTCTAGTTTCGAATTACTGTCATTAATTAATATACCTTTAGAGATGTTGTGTGGACATGATAAAGTTCCCCCATTCTCTTTCTACTAGAAATGGAGGTCTGAAAAAAAAAAAACATGGTGAAACACAACTTCATGACATCATCAAGTTGTCACATTTGTACACTCAGGATTTTTTTGAAAATGAGTGGAATCCCCCTTTAAGGTGATAAGAGGCATAATCCGATTAATCGGTTGAATAGTCAGTAGGTAGTTGGAATCGACTATGAAAATAATCGCTGCAGCCCTACTAAACACCTTTTCACAGTGTGGCTAACTGGCTTAGATCAGGGGTTTTCAACCAGTGGTCCGGGGACCACCAGTGGTCCTTGAGAAGGTTCCAGGTGGTCCACAGGCTAAATGATGGAAAGTTGGTTAACCAGATGTAACTCTTGAGAGTGTAAAAATGAAACCAAATGGACCCTTGCGGGTCCATTTGGTTTCATTTTTACACTCTCAAGAGTTAAAATATTCATCATCTGAATTAGCACCACTTAATTAAGAAGTTTACACTGTTTTGTTGGGAAAATACAGCCTGGAATTGTGGACAAAACCAAAATTCTTTAATTTTAGGTCTTTGGTGTGAAAATGTAATCAAATGGTGGTCCGTGGCTCAAATGCTGTATAAATGGTGGTCCCTGGAGTCAAAAAGGTTGAAAACCACTGTTTTAGATGAATCATCATGCTTGATCGACATAGCATGGAGTGGAGCCTTGTGCACAAGAAATAAACCCTGCCACTCAATAATAATACTGCCAAAAGGTATTATTAATATGGCAGCAGTACCTAAATCTGTAAAAGTGTCTCTCTGGGGGGGAGGAAACCTGATGATGTTAGTCTTGGGCGGTATTGATTTTTTAATATCGGTATTGATAATGTCTTAATTAGCTCGATATTCGATATTACCGGTATTGACGGCAATCAGAGTTGGAACGCTCCACCAGTCACCTAGTTCTCAGAATTTGCGACTTTGAGGGGTCAGAAACTGAGCGCTCTGCTGTTAAAGCAGCCTAAATAGGGAAAAACTGGAGTTAGAAATACATTGTTTCCAAAAAGCCTAGCCCAAATAAGGGCTAGTTTAGGCATGTGTGTAACATGAAAATTGTTTGTATAGTTACAATTAAGTCTCATTGCTCATATTTTAATAGAATACAGTGTAATGTCGGTATTTGACGATATTCGGTATTCGATATTTTTCACAGACCCAACGATATTACTCGGTATTGATTTCCAATATCGCGATAAACGGTAATACCGGTATATTGCCCAAGACCTGATGATGTGACTTTTCAGGATTCCTATTCAAAAATAGCAAAAGTACTTTTGATGCTTTCGTGTGACGATAGTCTACTATAGTATGATAAAGTAGGCTTGTTTGTCCTTTAATTTACCACATAAAAATGGAGATGAGGGTAGTGGTGCATTCAACCCAGCTGGTCAAATGGCACCATGATGGCATTACAATGAATGTCCTCTAGTGACTCGGGTGACATCCAGGACTAGTCCGGAACTCCGGATCACAGCCCATGTGGAGATGATCTTCTTTACATCATTTACAGCACTTCTTCACAGCTCAAATAGCTTATTATTTAGGCCAGGTCTGATTAGTTGTGACTGATTTTAAATTAATCTGGCCCCAATCTGAATCTGATTCATCCAGGGACGTCCGTCTTTAGCGGACTGGCGAAATTTGGTGATATTCTCAGCCAGATTTTGTCTCAAATGTGATCTGGCCCCAATCAAGACGTCACTAATTTGTCCAGGTGTCCAACTGTATATTTTAATATCATTATGCATCATATCGTGGCCTCTGTATCTTGATACATTATCGTATAATCGATGAGGTGCTGTATTTTGTCACGCACTAAACCCCTTATCCATAACTTTGTTATTTGCCTTTTTCAAAATAGTAAAAAAAAAAGTCAAAATGACAAATGACAAAAATGGAGCCTGAGGATTCTGTCTTTATCCCTGACAGCAATGATATGCATAATTACTTACAAGGAACCTACATCCGACATGAAAGTATAATGTGACTCACTATATACTGTGTGTCTACCTACCTACCCCTCCAGGAAGAAGGAGATGATGAGTACCATGGAGAACATTCAGACACGGAGGACGAAGTGGACAGTGACTTTGACATCGATGAGGGCGACGAGCCGGACAGTGACCAGGAGGATGATGCTCCTCGTAGGAAGACGCGAGTCATCACTAAAGCTTACAAGGTAAGCTTAAAATTTGTCCGAATCGAGTGTTGCTAGTCTGGCAGACTTTTTGAGAGGCGCTATAGCCCTTCCAATGCAGGGCTTTTGGGAATTTAATAATGACATTAATTGAATGTCAGCCAAAGTTTGTTTAGGACAGCGATTAAACGTTGATGCCCAGAGGTGTCATGTTGACGATATGGACATTTCCAGATATGGTGTTTCAATGAGATCATTGATTAGTAATCAATCACTATTTTGTGCATGCCGTTATAGTTGAAAGCTGTTTACGCATGTCAGGAAAATAGTAGATTTACAAGGTCACCATTGCAGCACATTTTTGTGCGTAATTGCTATTTTATTGTAATTGTATTTTCATTCTATTGGCAACACTGTGTGAAATAATGCTTGTGTGGTTTGTTGACGTAAAACGATATGTGCTCAATTCAGTGAATCAAAAAGTAAACAATAGAATTATCACAAAGAACTTTGATTGTTAGTGCAACTACACTGAGCTCATTTATCATCCCCAGTATTTCTAATTGTTTCATCTAAGGAACCTGTGAAAGTTGCCAAGCCCAAACCCAAGAGGCCTGCTGTAGAGCAGAAGAAGACAGAGAAAGCCAAGGTTGAGTTTAAGAAGAGGATTCCACAAGAGTTCCAGGACTTTGCAGAGAGTAAGATCACATTCTCACCTAATACTTTGGCAGACACAATGCAAATAGGCAAAAAGGTTATGATTCTTGCCTATTTATTCTGCTGCGGTTTGCTTTCACACTACACTGTCATCTACAGCAAATGGAAGTGCAGAAGAAACTTTTATCAATGTGTTCAATTCATAAACTACACAGTGAAATGTGATAGGCCTACTAAGTTATAGGACTTTAGGTTTAGGACATAATGTGATGGTGAGTTAGGAACGTGGTTGCAGTGTGTTATCGCCGGGGTCTGTGTGTGGGTGTGTGTGTCTGTCACCGTCAGGATTCCCTGTTGAGATCTGTATACAAGCACAAACACTTGGGCATCTTTGCGCCTCGCAGCATAATGCATAATGGTGCCTTCTCCTTCACATACTAAAAAACAACTTCTGCATCCCACAATGATATTATTCACTCAATATGTTTGATGTGATTGCATTTACACCTGCTGTTATCCACACTCTGCTGTGTTTTGAAGTGAAGCGAAACCAACCTTTTTTGGGAGGAGTAGAATGCGGTTCTTTGATCCGCATTAGGATTCAAAGGAGGCTTCATACCTGCTAAACGAAGCACACTTTACAATAATACGCAGCAGGATTTGTTTAAATCGCAGTAAATCTTGAATTTTGAATGCAACCTTTGATGGGTTCCATTACATTTCTTACATCACCCAATGGGTAGGGAATCTGTACCCGCAAATTGCCACTGTTGATATAGTCGGCTTGGCTTACACACTTCATCTTTCTGTATGAATTCGGAACACATGGGAAATATTTTTTGAAGGTGTGATTAATCATCCTTTAGTCATCATACCTTGATGAAATCATTCAGAGCTGTTACTCATATCCGTGTAATCAAGTTCCAGTTGTATAATATAAGTATGTGGTTAATCACAGACATTTTGTCATCCCAGTTCTCTTATTGAGAGAGCTCCCTTTCACTGTGTTATACACTGTGGCATTTGGATGAGCGTCATTTCTTTAAATAATCATGCCGACAATCTCAAGAAATGGTAGCGGATAAAATGTTCCGAAAAAGAGTAATCAAGGTGGTCTTGTCCTCCCATTTATGGAGATGTAGTTTATTATAGAAACGCAGCACCCACTTGTATCACCTTTAAAAAATACTCTTGATGCCATATATACTGTACCAACCATCTTAACTGCACATTCATCATGGATCATTATGATTCCTGCACTCTTAGAAATGTTGGGTTAAAAACAACCCAATCTGGGTTGTTTCCCAACCCAACACTGGTTAACTATAGGACAGAACACATGCTGGGTTATTTTAACCCAGTGCCTTGGGTAGGTTCATATAACCCAGAAATTGGGCTGTTTATATAACCCAATTGGGTTGTTTATATAACCCATTTAAGGGATTGTATTGACCACATTGCTGGGTTATTTAAACCCAAGTTGGGTTGTTCATTTTATAATTATTATTTCTTTATGCAACCCAATTGGGTTGTTCATATAACCCATTTAAGGGATTGTATTGACCATACTGCTGGGTTATTTAAACCCAAGTTGGGTTGTTACTATATTATTGGTATGTATATATATATATATATATATATATATATATATATATATATATATATATATATATATATATATATATATATATATATATATATATATATATATATAATAAAAAATACCAATAATATATTATTAAATAATACATTTCTGTTCTATAATTTACATTTCATTGGCACGACTGATGATCAATTGAACTAAATTAGCAAATTCTCTTGATACACCTCAATTACATCTGTTTTCAAATCAAATTTATTCTCACAACTTCTTAACAACAACAATTTATTTAACTATTAAACATATAAAAGTATCAAAAGTCAACTCACATCAATTCAATAAGAACAACAAGTAAAATTGAACAGTCCTCAAGTAAATTCCAGGGAGGTCTAAATTGATTCTCATGTGAGAACGCGGCACGTTTAGAACCTGCAACGCGCCTGTCCCCACACTGCTGTTTGCAATGTACAATGTACATGCTAAGAGGTTGTAGAGCAGTCTGTTTTGCAGCACTGGTGTCACGGTTCTTGATATTAGGCATGACAATTAGAGATGGCCGATATTGACTTTTTTACCGATATCCGATATCCCGATATTATCCAACTTCTAATTCCCGATACCGATATCAACCGATATCAACCGATACCGATATATATAGGGCCTCCAGTGGTGAAAAAATATCAGAAACTATTTACTATACAAATATTTAATATAAATAAACATTTAGTATAAATACTAATTCATGTCATAGCCTAGAAATACTCGATACAACTATAAATTCAACATGTAGCCTACTTGAGTAAAGTACAAAAGTAATGGTATAAACATGACAGTAGAAGTGCTCATAATGCAGAATATAGAATTTTCATCAAGATTTCAAATGTACTGTACATAAATCATTTGGGGGCACCCAGAGGTTTGGGCCGCAAAGCGGCCTGAACTTCTCCTTATGTACTGGCAGTGCAGGCTGCACTGTAGGGAATGGAGGAGAGGAGGGGGAGGAGAGGTGGAAGTTTGCATGAGACATCTTGTCATTGCAGATAAGTAGCCAACAACAAGTTTAGTTTTGATCCACAACAATTCATCTCTGCAGAAGGATCTATTGACACATAGAGAGGTTTTTTTTCTCTGATGGAGCTTATTATTGAACTGGTAGGCTGATTGCTCCTCAATTTGGAAAATTCAGAACACAGGAGTTCAAGTTTATATAATGCAAAATGCCTGATGGTAAAAAATACATAGGCCTAGTAGGCTTAGATCCTAACAGTATTAGCTTATTGGTCACACAGCTGTTTATAATTAACCGGGGAGTCACTAATTGCAGCTGGCTACGTGCAGAAGATAAAAGGTGGCATTCTCAGTCCATATTATTTCATTAAACGGCATATAATTATACACATCATATACACCAAACGAAACCATTCAATGGACACAGCAAATGCCAGTTTGAATTATTAAAATCCGTTCAGAATTGAAGATGCATAGAAGGAATCAAATCTCAACTCTTTGCGATGCGACATGGTGAGTCCCCTCTGTCTCCGTCTCCGTCTCTATAGATAGTAATTCCTTTGCTTATTACACAAGCAAGGCAGAATGAAACGTAATGCAACAGAGAATTCCCAAAACCTTAATTGAAATATGTAGATTGCAGAGGTGGTCAGCTCTGGTTGTCTTTTTTTTTTTTTTGCTTTGCCAAAGATCTACTGGATCTCACTCAGAGCGCTTGGCTTGCGTGTGTGCGTGCATGCGGCATTCTCAGTCCATATTATTTAATTAAACAGCATATCAATATACACATCATATACACCCAATGAAACCATTCAATGGACACAGTAAATACCAGTTGGAATTATCAAAATCCGTTCAGAATTGAAGATGCATGGAAGGAATCAAATCTCAACTCTTTGTGTGTGTGTGTGTGTGTGTGTGAGCAAGCGAGAGATTGCGCACATGCGCACATGCGGTGGGGGGAGGGCTGCCGCAGCAGCTCACGCAGAGCGGCGCTGAGTCCACATCTCTGTAAATAGTCATAATTTCCAGTTTGTAAATACCGATACTTTCCGATATGAAATTTGAAAGCTTTTATCGGCCGATAATATCGGACATCTCTAATGACAATGTGACACTGTGCGGTACAGGTTAATCTAGCTGCATCCGATTTTTGAGAAAGTTCACTGAAGGTGTGACTGTTCCTTCAAGATCAAATACCAGCTACTGGAAAAAATCCCACGTCGGCTTGTACTGGTCCGGATATTTTGTGTCAGCAGTGAAGCAGGTATCCACTGCTGTGAGCGCCGTCTCAGTTCCAATAGCCTTGCCCAGGATCACAGCAAAGGCTCGTGAGCAGAGCATCCCATCACCCAGCAGCAGCACGAACGCCTTGGACTTGACTCCCTCCAAATACTCGACCATGTTTGTTCAGACCTATAATTTAAAAGGGAATAAAGACATACTTTAAGCATTTCTGCTAGTGCAGAGGTTTGTACACTCCCAGAGTTAACACATGGATTTTACTGCACAATTGTGGGTCCCAGAGATAGAAATGCCATTAAATGGTGGTCCATAGACTACAACCCCAATTCCGTTGAAGTTGGGACGTTGTGAAAAATGTCAATAAAACCAGAATGCATTGATTTGCAAATCGTTTTCAACCTATGTTCAGTTGAATACATCACAAAGACAATATATTTAATGTTCAAACTGATAAACTTCATTGTTTTTTGAAATTATACAATCTTTTGTAAATTGATCCCTGCAACATGTACCAAAAGAGTTGGGACGGGGGCAACAAAAAACTGGGAAAGGTCATGAATGCACAAATAACGCCTGTTTGGAACATTCCACAGGTAAACAGGTTCATTTTAAACAGTTTAGTATTGTGATTGGGTATAAAAGGACCATCCCAGTCGTTCAGAATCAAAGATGGGGCGAGGTTCACCACTTTGTGAACAATTCTGTGAGAAAATCATCCAACGGTTTAAAAACAATGTTTCTCAGCATTCAATTGCAAGGTATTTGGTGATTTCATCATCTACAGTCCATAATATAATCAAAACATTCAAAGAATCTGAAGAACTTGCTATAGTAAAGCGACAAGGCCAAAAACCAACACCGAATACTTTTGACCTTTGATCCCTCAGGTGGCTCTGCATTAAAAACTGACATCATTGTGTAAGGGATATTACTGTGTGGACTCAGGAACCCTCAGAAAACCATTGTCAGTTTACAGAATTAGTCGCTACACCTGCGATTGCAAGTTAAAACTCTACCATGCAAAGCAAAGCCATACATCAGAAAGGTTGGTTTGAAAAACAACCAGAAATGCCTTAGAAATGTGGACTCATCAGACCACAGCACACTTTTCCACTTTGTGTCTAACCATTTCAAATGATATTAGGCCCAGAGAAGGCATTTCTGGTTGTTTTTCTGGTTGTTTTTCAAACCAACCTTTCTGATGTATGGCTTTGCTTTGCATGGTAGAGTTTTAACTTGCAATCGCAGGTGTAGCGACTAATTCTGTAAACTGACAATGGTTTTCTGAGGGTTCCTGAGTCCACACAGTAATATCCCTTACACAATGATGTCAGTTTTTAATGCAGAGCCACCTAAGGGATCAAAGGTCAAAAGTATTCGGTGTTGGTTTTTGGCCTTGTCGCTTTACTATAGCAAGTTCTTCAGATTATTTGAATGTTTTGATTATATTATGGACTGTAGATGATGAAATCACCAAATTCCTTGCAATTGAATGTTGAGAAACATTGTTTTTAAACCGTTGGATGATTTTCTCACAGAATTGTTCATGAAGTGGTGAACCTCGCCCCATCTTTGATTCTGAACGACTGGGATGGTCCTTTTATACCCAATCACAATATTAAACTGTTTAAAATGAACCTGTTTACCTGTGGAATGTTCCAAACAGGCGTTATTTGTGCATTCATGACCTTTCCCAGTTTTTTGTTGCCCCCGTCCCAACTCTTTTGGTACATGTTGCAGGGATCAATTTACAAAAGATTGTATAATTTCAAAAAACAATAAAGTTTATCAGTTTGAACATTAAATATATTGTCTTTGTGGTGTATTCAACTGAATATAGGTTGAAAACGATTTGCAAATCAATGCATTCTGGTTTTATTGACATTTTTCACAACGTCCCAACTTCAACGGAATTGGGGTTGTAGAAGAAGAACAAGGAATAGCCTCGTTTTGGTCAATATTAAGTAGTTTTTTTGTGGGGTTCCGTGGGGCCACACAGTAAAAGTAAATGAATCCACAAAACTAACAATTGCTTTGCTGAATGATTTCTAAAATATTAGGACCTCCCTATCACATGGAACTACTTTTTGGGCATAGTGATATGGACACAAAATACATAGTTCCCTGTGATAGGAGTCAAATATGAGCAAAGGATGTGCTGATATTTTAGAAATATGTCAACAACATAAAGTAAGTTTCTTTTGGATTCATTTACTTTCACTGCGTGGCCCCCAGTGACCTCCCAAAAATGACTACATATTTCACCAAAACCAGAGCAGAACTCCCACCATGGAACTATAGAAATCAATTAATACAGTTGACACCACTATATTAATGGCAAGCATTCCATACAGCTTTTCGACGGTGTAGCCGACGAAACCCTGGTGATACAATTATACTGTATTAAATGGTATATCACCCAACCCTAGTCCCCATCTGTCGCTGTGCTCCAATCACGTCTATAGACCTGCGCAGTGAAGGCATAGCCCCTGTTTCAGAAATGGAATCCTCATAGACTTTTCGAAAGTGGTTAATAAAAAACACAATTCCGCCGCAGACAAAACCAACTCATGACAACAAACACAATATTATCATATAATATCTAATTAGCAAGAAGGAGACAACACTTTTTGTTTCGTTTTTCATCTTATATTATCTTATTTGATTGTCTCAAAAGATTGTGTGTGTCATCATGATTTGTCACAACCTGAGTTGGTTTTGCCTGCGGCACAATCATGTTTTTATTAACCATTTTCAAAAAGTCTGAGTACAATTCATGGGGAATCCACTTCTGGAACATGGGTGGTGCATGGCGTCACTGCGCAGGCCTCTATGTTCAGGCCTCAGCCACCCAAGTTGCTCAGTCACTCCCACTCCAGACAATACAGGACTCCAATCAACTCAACTGGCTACCAGAACACCAACGCATGAACATAAAAATCACAGCACCAAAAAGCCCCCTCATACCTGACTGATATCACTCCATCACTTGCAGCCTCCTCAAATGCCAACCTGCTCAACGACATCACCAAGCAAGTAACACGCCTTATGAGACAAAGTAACTAACCTTGTGGGATATTTTCCTCTGGAACTGGGAGCTTCTTTTCTAGTTTTGCCGGAAGGATGATCTTGTCAGCAAACAAGGAACCCAGGTTTCAAAGAGCTCGGGTGCAGCCTCTACATGAAGGATTGAAAAGTCTTGTGCGATCTAAGATATGGGGACAAATTCAGAAACAAGGTCATGTAGACAATATGACTATACAAACAAATATACCTAGTGCAGTGGTTCTCAAGCTGTCGGTCCAAAAAATTGGGGGGTCCCCAGATGATGATGAAGTGATAATTTAAGGACTTTCTAGACCCCCAAAGAAAATGACCATTACTGCATCAAAAGTAGTCAACGAACTAGGCAAAAAAATCATCATTGGAACAGGGTTAAACCAAATTGAGGGGTCCCCAGTTCAAATATGTTTATTTTGGGGGATCACAGTCTAAAAAGGTTTGAGAACCACTGACCTAGTGCATAATAAGAATATTCCATTGCATAATTAAAAAGTGAAAATGGGCGGAATGACGGAATCCCCCTTTAACAATGCTCATAGTACATGTTGAAAGCCAGGGTTATGAATATTTATGATTCCGTCCATATCAGGGTGCAACTACAACTGCACTGACACAGCTAGCCAGCCTTTGCAAGTTGCAACGCTCGGCTTATGTCAAAATTAACAGATCTACAAGCTCGTAGCAGGGCACTCAAAACAGCTTGTGTCACAGTAAGCATGAAACCCAATGGACCCGCAAGGGTCCATTTGGTTTCATGTTTATGCTGTCAGGAGTTACATCTGGCTAACCAACATTCCACAATTTAGCTGGGGACCACCTGGAACCCTCTCAAGGCCCACTGGTGGTCCCTGGACCACTGGTTGACAACCACTGTTATAAACATCTACCTTTTAGTTTAATTGGCTTTCTGCTCTTGTTTGGTAAACGTTTTTTTCTCTATTGGATACCAATGGTCCACTATTTATTCAGCATTTGAGCCACAGACCACCATTTGATGATATTTTAATTCCACAGACCCAAAGGTTTCTTTTGCCCACAATTTCAGGCTGGATTTGGGAAACCAAACAGTCCAACATTAATCTTCTACATTCTCTAGTTGTGTAGACTTGGGATAAATCACATGATGAATATTTTAACTCTTGAGATCATAAATATGAGACCAAATGGACGCTCTCAGAGAGTTACATCTGGTTAACCAACTTTCCATTTAGCTGGGGACCACCTGTCCCGTTGCCGAGATGCTTGCGCTAATCGCTAATGGCTAGCGTCGAGGAGACAAGTGCTCCATAGTCCATACAGTTCCTACTCTAGGCTAATTCCAAATAAATCCTCTGTTCTGTTTCTAAAGTTTATGGTGAGCTAGAGCAATAGGCCGAGTAGGCTACCTCTTCTCCTTGAAGTAAAAGTGCAGTGTCTGTTGACGATGCCCCTCTCTGCGTGTGTGTGTGTCTGTGTGTGTGTGGATGTGTGTTGGTTCACACACGCAGAGCCATTGAGTATAGACAGAGTTACGACGACAACTGTGTACACTTCATGGGGCCAGTTCAATGGCGTCTCTTCTACTTAGACTTGAATAGAGGATGGGGACAAGTCCTGGACCTGAAGTAGGCAGAAATGCATCGGACTCAGACTCAGGCAACAGCCCAGCGTTAATGATCACTTTACTTTAGATCGTGTTTTAGTAATAGTGCAACATAAACATCATTGTACAGTAAAGTTGTTACTGAACAATACCGTTTACATGTTGAACACATGCACAAATGTTGAACACAATGCTTTTCTAACTCCAGTTTGTCCCTATTGTGGCTGCATGAACAGCGCTCTATTCAAGCTGCATGAACAGCGCTCGAGTGCTCAGTTTCTGCACCCTCAATGTCGCAACAGTTCTACTAGATGGCTCTGATAGAAGGGAGACGGGGAGTCGGGGGAGAACTCACGGCCTCCGCCGGCGTTCGGAGCTGGGTTTGTGGGGACAACGGAGAGGAGAAGCCGACCCGGCTTGACACTCGACGAACAGTTAACTTGTGATTCCTGGTGTTTACGTAGGACACAACAGGGCTAGTCACCTCGCTTGTATTATTAAAGAACCGGTGTTACGTTTGTAACCTATAGTTATTTGCGAACTGACAACATCAAGCTTTATATAATATCAAGTCAACGATATGATAAAGCAGGGGTTTTCAACAGGTGGTCTGGGGACCACATGTGGTCCCTGAGAGGGTTCCAGGTGGTCCCTGGCTAAATGATGGAAAGTTGGTTAACCAGATGTAACTCTTGAGAGTGTAAAAATGAAACCAAATGGACCCTTGCGGGTCCATTTCTGGTTTTATTTTCACACTCTCAAGAGTTAAAAACTTTCATCGTCTGAATTAGCAATATTTAATTAAGAAGTCTACACTGTCTTGGCGCATTCTGAAAAAATGGTGGTCCCTGAGATGAATAAGGTTGAAACCCCCTGTGATAAAACATAATAACAAAATGTATGTTACAAACCTTGCTTCATGGAAAAAAGGCACTTCCCAATCCTCCTCCGGCTGTCGTAGCATGTGTTGAGTTTGGACATCAGTTCCACTGGAGCAAATGGCTCTGCAGTCTGCACCGCGGTGAAGTTAAATTCAAGTTGAATAATCCACCCAGATAGATATTCGCTAATCTTAGGGACCGTCAACAAATTACAGGTTTCATTTTTTGCTAAATGCAATATCTCCTACAAAAAAAACACAGCAAAACCACAGTTGGCTCTGCACTGGCCTCCCTCCATAACCTGCTGGTTGGACTGCACAATGCGCATGCCCGAAGTTCAAAATTTAACCAACAAACTGGGTAAATACCCTAGTAGTTTAACTACCTTGTTGGGTAAACCAAGTCTACCCAACAAACTCCATTGGAAATTCTACCCAATACAGAATTACTACATACCAAACACAACAACTATGAGATTTGGGTTATTAGATAACCCATTTAAAGTAAAAATAACTAAATTAAATTACCCAACTAGCCCTACCCTGGGCTGGGTAGGGCTAGTCTACCCAACATTTTTTAGAGAGTAACCGGCCTGTCACTGTCTTCAGGAATGAAAAGGTTGGCTGGCTGTCTTTAGTAGTATAATAATAAGTAGGGATTTATTCCTGCTTAATATTAACACAATCCATTCACACTCTGCCATCTAGAATTCAATAACCTTCTCCTTTTGATGTAATGTTCCATCATATAAGCTTTTTTATTGATTACCTTTTTTCCCCAAGTTAACCTAGACCGCATCTACAACACTTACTGCCGTTCACCTACATGGTGACAAAAATAAACTGAAACTCTAGATCTAGAGAACTCTGCATGGTTTGGATAAAACACTCAATGTCCAGGGGTCTTTTCTGATTGTCCGGTGATGCTGACTCCAACATTGGTTAATATTTTGCTCACTTGACATCTTGGATGCATCTTAGCATCTAAGACATACCTGGGCATTATGCGGCCCGGGGTCCAAATGCGGCCCTTTGGCTGACTCTGACCGGCCCCTGAAAGGGTTTTCAAACCAGTGGTCTGGAGACCATTAGTGGTTCTTGAGAGAGTTCCAGTTAAATATGGAAAGTTGGTTAACCAGATGACTCTTAACTCTCAAGAGTTAAAATATTCATCATCTGAATTAGCCCCAAGTCTACACAACTAGAGAATGTAGAAGATTAATGGTCATTTTGATCTGTATGTTTGACTGTTTGGTTTCCCAAATCCAGCCTGGAATTGTGGACAAAAGCAAAATAAATCTTTAGTTTTGGGGTCTGTGGGGCTAAAATGTCATCAAATGGTGGTACTCTGTTGCACAAATACTGAATAAATAGAGGGCCCTGGTGTCAAAATGGTTGGTCTTACGCTTACTTTTATGTTGAAATTAAATTAATATTACGCAGACTTTAGTTCAGCCTTTAGTCTTGGCCCTCCACAATATTTTCTGTTTCTCATTTGGCCCCTTGACAAATATAATTGCCCACCCCTGATCTAAGACTATGACTTCGCAAACAGATTGTGAACACGGTGTCGTTTCCGTAGTGTTACACTCTTAAGAGGCTTGGCAGTCTGCTGGCGGCTCCTGAGTTCTAATGGCAGCAGTATTTGGGTTAAACCACTAACACTTTAGCTTATATTCCCTGCTGGGACTTGGAACATTGGCACGTATCATACAAGCAGAAATGGCCTTGTACAGCACTAAAAAGGACCTGAGCACTGAAGGATTTGAAAGCCACTTTGCATAAGTAATACCCTTTAAACATTATGAGGTGCGTTGAGAACTAATTTCAACTTCATAATCATGGTTAAATGGTTTTACGGAGCGTTAAATAATATAATACAACACATTAAGTCTTTGATAGTCATTCTCAATCAGGTGTGCATTGTTATGCACAGCAATATACCAACTCCAACACACTATATGTGTTTAACTATTAGCAAAAAACATAAACATTGATCATATCTTTCAGAAGAAACTGCTGTTTTTTTCCACATTCATTAAATGACTTCACAAATCTTCCACAGCGGCTCGGAAGTCTGTGCGGCAGTCGACCAGCGAGCACACCCGCAAAACAAACCTGCGCTTGCAAGAACGTCAGGACGCCCCGAGGCGGCGGCGAGGAGCTCACCGCGACCGGCCGCTCACACAGGAAGAGCTGCTGGCCGAGGCCAAGCTGACGGCAGAGATCAACATCAGATCTTTAGGTAAGAAAACGTGTGTGTAACCTGTGCTACCCTTACTCACTCGTACCACTTAATCCTTTCTGTACTCTACAAAACACGTTTTGGTGTTCTAAGCAACTTTAGCCATTGAAAAATATAAGATATACAAGCTCATAGCACGCTATGAGCTTGTATATCTGATATTTTTGACAAATCGGGAAAATGTGGCCTAATTCTTTCAATATATTATTTCAGAAGCCAACCTTTTTAACTCAAATCTTTGCTTCTGGGGGATCCCTAGAACTACATGTTTTCAGGTGGGGGTCCACAGCCAAATATAGATAATTCTGGGGGTCCTTGGCTGGAAATATGTTCAAATATGACACAGGAACATAGATTTTTCAGAAAAACTAGAATCCTTTGTCAAAAATTAGAATCTAGCGACAAAACTAGAATCTAGCAACAAAACTAGAGTCTAGTGTCGGAAAGTAGAATGTAGCGCCAGAAACTAGAAAGAATCTAGTGTCAGAAACTAGAATCTAGTCATGATAAAATGTGTTAAAGCTCTGCCTCAGTACTAGGCTATTCGTTTCTGTATCTCTGTCTCAGTCACAATACTATAGAACAGGTGTTCCCGACGTTGGTAATATCATGTACTGACTGATAGTAAATAGAAATGGTCATGGACTGGCAAGAATAAATCTGTCCAAAATATTGTGTTCGTGTCATGATTTGTTACAACCCGAGCTGGCTTTGTCTATGGCGCAAACGTCTTTATATAAATTAGAGCTGCAACTAAAAATTATTTTTGCAATCGATTCATTGGCTGATTATTTAAACGCTTCGTCAATGAATCATCCCAGCCCTAATATAATACTTTTTGAAATGTCTATGTGAGGCCAAAGTGGTTACCTTCAACCGTCTGGTTGCTGACTCCCGAGCCCAACAGCCTTTGCCACGAGTCACTCTCCATCTTGCTCCCCTTTTCTTGTCTACCTACTATTAGCTATCATTAACGCCATAAAAGCTCAAAAACAAATCTTTAAAAAAAATGAGGAAAATGAATGGGAATTTCACTTCCAGAAACAGGCGCTCTGTCCTCACTGCAGCGCCCTATTGTACTGTACTGTCTCTGCACAACACAATATCACCCATGAAGAAATGGCATAGCTGCTACTCTCCTTGAAATGGAATAATGGATAGGAATCAAACTGATTTGTAAATAACACTGCTCATTTTTTGGGTGAAGAGGTAAGCCAGTAGGTTTCACACTTTAAATATTTTTTGAAGATGTTAATAAAGTAGATGTGCAAGCTTGCAGTGTGGCTTAAAGTGACTCACTTTGGGCTTGTGTACAGTATGTGCTATTTTTGAATACCCCTTGTATAAAGTCTAAAATCACACGGAAATGTTACTTGTATTACCTGCTTAGTGTTGATGCAGTTGGACTCAACTGACTACTTCCATTCCTGCAGAGAACTACGAGAGGTTGGAGGCCGATAAGAAGAAACAGGTGCACAAGAAGCGGCGCTTCGAAGGGCCGACCATCCGCTACCATTCAGTCCTCATGCCTCTCGTCTCAAACTCCATGCTAAAGGAAGAAAATGTGGACGTGGAAGGGTAAGTACAATCTCTGTGAGTGGGATGCTTTCTTTTCCTGGTGATTTTGCTCAGGTCGATGGGGTTATGAGGTTGGGTTTAGGGCTGTAGGCTGACTTTCTGTGAGGTAAAAGTTTGGCATTATGTTTGAGGTTAGGCTTAAGTTTATGTATAGTTTTGTATGAAGTTAATTGTTGGGATTTAGCTTCAAACGGTATGGCACACCAATGGAAGAAGACAGGGGTCAACATTATAAATGGTCCGGTCGCATGGGCCTACTTTTCAGAGCGCGCAGGCCAGTAGATACTGCCATACACTGGCCCAACTGGGCCAGTGAAAAAATGCCTTGAGAATGGAAATAAATCTAACTTCACAATCCAGTGTTATACTGTTTGTAATTATTTATGTGAAATCGATTCCGTTATTATCGCTAAGGCAAAAGCGTTACGCGTCTGTGATCCATGCATCGTCTGCATGGAACCACCAGAGCCATCTGGCTTTGTAACAGCGTGGAGGCTGGAGCTTGCTCGCCCCTGTGGAACGAGCGTTCTGCCCGTCCCAATCGAGTGCCCAGTTCTCAAGTTACACAGCTGTAAAGAAGTGAAACGAAATGAAGACTCAGGGTCAAAGAGCTCCTTGTTGTTCCCTGTCATCTGTCCTTTTCATCGTTTAAAATAAATGTTCCTGAACCCTCCACTCCCTGGCTCAAAGTTGGGCAGAAAAGACTAATCATCACCGCAGCAAGCAAGAAATTCAGTGGACCACTTGAGAGAGTTAAGGCTCTTTCAGAGTCTGGAATTTCGGTGGCCACCGCGAGCACCGCTCAGAGCACCGCGACCACCGTCCATGCCAGCACCGCACCGCGCTGTGTTGTGTTGTGTGTTTTCTTTTTTTAAAAACAGCCGTTAAAAACAAGCAACCGCTGCGGTGCGGTACGGTGCGGTGGTTAGTAAAATCCGACTGTTGGGTTGGAAAATGCGGTGGTTGCGGTGGTATGACGTCATATTGTAGGAAGCGGTGGTCGCGGTGGGCACCGAAAATCCATCTCTGAATAGGCCTTTAGTCTGACAAAAAGAGGGAAAGAAAATTCTAGCCACAAAACCTGTGGAATCCTGGAATTGGCCAGATTACGATGAGCCAAATGTACAGTATGATAATGCATGGACATAATACTGTGAAAATTATGTTGTTATACGACGGTCTCTCTCATACGTCTGTCGCATTTGTTTCCACATTTCTGTACTGTACCATAGCCATCTAGTAGAAGAGTTGCAACATTGGGCTCAGAAACTGAGTGCTGCCTGAATCAGGGCAAACTGAATGTTGAAATAGGTAGTTTTCAACAAGGGCGGCGCAAATAAGAGCTATTTTAGGCATGTGTCTATGTAGAAGTTCACTTTTTCATTTTTTGTGCAGCACAGACAAAAATGAAACCCTGGGTGTCCAGGATAATTTAGAAGAGCCACCATTAGACTGGTCCCATGAAGTGGACCGAGTTTGCGCAACTCTGTCTACTGTATATTTGTGTTCATTGCTTAGCTGCAGGTACTTGTGCGTGTGTGCGTGTTTGATCTCTCCAAGAGGATAACACTTCCATCCTGAATGTCCACCCATTTATTATTATTTTAATGCCTGCAATACAATGGTACCAGTCAGCAGTATTGCCAGTATTTATCTACATTTATAATGTAAATGATGTATTCATTTTGTTGACAATAATTTAACTGCAGGCCATTTCTGTGATTAAAGACAATCACCCAGACCTGCAATTTTAATGGTAAGGCCAGTGACTTGGACAATCCACTGGCCCAGAGTACCCGTGCCAAATTTCCCTTAATGTCTGGAGGGAGTCTCCTCCGCTTAGTTTCTAGAGAGCTTTGTAAGCTTTATCGCTCAAATGGGTGAATGGATCCTTTCTAAATGCACTACTAAATAGAAAATGTGTGTGATGGAGTCGCAACTGGGACCGGTGTGTTTGTACCCATTTTTAATACAATAATTTTATTTTTATTTTATTTTTGCAAAATGTACAAAGATTTATTTATTTCAAACATTTTTCAGAACTGGTAAATGGAGAAAATATCTATTAAGAAATTACATAAGTTAGACAAAAATAATTTAGTAGTGAATATAGCAGCTTTAGAATGTGTGCTTGTACATTAGGTATTTTAATTATAGAAAGACGTGATTTGAACTTCTTATTGCGACTTGAGCGTAGAAGTTTATGAACCCTTGTTTTAACCAACTCAAATGACTCATTTACAAAGCCAGGTCAGGCTTTTTATCAAAATATTTTTTCGTGGCTGGCTGTTACTGTTTTCTTCTTTTTTTTAGATTGCTTGTGACCTTTGTTGTTTGGCTATATATCTTCCTTCCAAGAGCACTAGTTATTTTAATTTTCAAGTGACTTTTACTCAAACGAGTGCCTGGCTGGTTGTTTGTTGAAACTTTTTTTTTAAATGAGCTGAGAGAGGGATTTGGGAGTGGGAGATTCGCGTCCCTACTGGTTCCACGCAGGGAAAGTGCTCATTAATCTTCTCGTTCTAATGGCGATGGCGAACGTGACTCAGACAGAACGCAGTGCATAATTCAGAGCATAATTCAGAAGTGTCAATGTTGTTCGTTCTATGATTCATGCTCTTCCTCAAAAGGTTGGATCAGGACGTTCCTCAGTCGGCCCCGGCGAATCCAACCGCGCCTTCGCAGCAAGCAGCGGGAGGCTTGTGCTCTCGCACTTACATAACGTTCAGTGACGACGAGGCTCTGGAGGTGGGCTTCCCTCCCGGCGCACAGGTGTGTCCCCAGCTGCCGGCCCAGGAGGTCTGCCCCGTCACCCACAAGGCTGCGCTGTACCGAGACCCAGTCACCGATATCCCCTACGCCAACGCACGAGCCTTCCGCATCATCCGGGAAGCCTACCGGAAGTATGTGGCTGCTCACGGCTTCCCCAGCACTTCGGGAGCGGTGACAGGAGGACTTGATACGGCGGCGTCAAAAGGCAGCCGTCAGAAGATGGTTGTCAAGCAGAGTGCCGTTGCAACATAAGACTTAAGGAAACATGCTTTTCTTTATTTATTTGTTACTTAACTTTTTTTTTAAAGAATACAAAAAAGGGCGGTAATAATGACGGGCAGTATTCATATTCTTACTCTCAATTTGAAAGTATGAAAAGGTAACAGTCTCTCAAGCAAATTCATAGGCAGGCAGGGGTAGGTAAAGCTGATGCAAAGCCATCATCCCAGTTTTGGAATCAAAACAGAACTTTTCCAGGCCTGGAATACGTTTGAAATTTATCAAATGATTTGGAACATGTTTCGATATAGTCTACGTTGTTTATTTAGGATTACATATTTTGTTTTTTAACAAAAAATACATCCCAATACATAATAATGTGAAATACGTAACATGGAAAGAGTTGGTGCTACGCTGCGCAAGAGTCCAGTACAGTGGGTGAAGTCACTTCGATCCAGAAGTTTGTTCAGGTTCTCGTCACAGATCACCTTCACCTTTATATTATTTAACATTCATCCAGATATATACAGCTTTTTAATGCATGGTTCAGCTCGTTCCGCGCTTTTTTTTTTTTCGCGGATGACCATCTTCTCCAGCTTGCCTAATACCGTATACCGCCATTTCACGTGACAAAAAAAGAGCCTCATTATAGGCTGGGTAGAATACTTTGCAAAACTAATTGTTAAAAAATGTGAGAATAAACCCTGTTATACCATACAGAAGCCCGAATGTTGCCAGTTGAATTGTCTGTTTACCCAGACAGACTATATATACACTCTTGCTTCCTTCGGAATACTTCTAGAATGATTAATTCCACTAAAATTGCCAAGTCGGAGGATTGCTCATACTTCATTTCCTGTATTCTCCGAGTTGAGCTCTATTTGTGGCTGCATCATTGAACATCAGCTACCCTGCAGATCATTTTCAAATGTCAGGACAACATAATTTCTTGAAATGTGACTTTCCAGGGCAACTTAAAAATAGTGACTCAAACTTGACTTTTTACTTTGTAATAGGATGGCGGTGGAAGAGGCCTTACATTTTGGTATGGTTTGTATTTTTTGTTTCAGATTTTTTTTTATACATTGTTTAACAAAATAAAATTAATTGTAAACAGTTGAATTTGTATTTTTCAATTGTTTTTCAAGTGTGACTGTGGGATAACTTTGGATGAACATGTAACAAAACAATTTCATGGTTAATTTGCATGCGACGTATCAATGTAGATATGGACTATATTTCACAATGGTTATCAAAA
This sequence comes from Benthosema pterotum, assembly GCA_039105355.1. NCBI lineage: Eukaryota > Metazoa > Chordata > Actinopteri > Myctophiformes > Myctophidae > Benthosema > Benthosema pterotum. The sequence goes on from CM076970.1 coordinate 43,365,335, forward strand.
TTGTAAAAACATGCATAAAAGGGTTATGCATAACGGGTACGGTACACAGACTTCATTAAGGCAGTTGCCTGTTCATAATGACAATCAACCTAAGCGGGAAAGTCTTTTTGTGCTGTATCGATATCGGGAAGTGTATCGGCCCTTTTTTGTCCCGTTTTTGTCATCGGTATTGGCAAACTGTATGTCGGAAAAGTATCAGTATCGGCCCTTATTTGTCATTATCGGGGCATATATTGGCAAATATGCCAGTCTAACTACAGATCCCACACGGATAAGGGTTTGACACTATGGCCATTAAATAAAATGTTGGGTCATGTGGAGTTTGCTTTGTAGTTGCCCAAGTGCACATTTGAGTGAGGATTATGCTATTCACGGATGGTGGAATTCATATAACGTCTTTTTCCTCATTTTGACATCGGGACATCCCTATATTTGTAACCCTCTTCTGGACAGGAACCCCAAAAATACAACAACATTGTCTCAGTCCAAATAACAGATCTACTGGCTTGCACACCACTGAGACTGTTCACCGTGAGTTTGTAGAGTGGCTATTTTTGGCAAGTGTCATGGTAGTGTGAGTGTGACGGAGTATAATCAGGCTTTATTAGGGAGGCTTGATAACATTTCCATAATCAACTTGGGGCAAATTATAGTTGATGAATGGATCTTTACACCTGCAATCTGTTGACGGAGAGTCATCTGTATGATGAGTGATGAGTAAATTTGAGTTGAAAACGAGATGTTCATTTTCTCCTAAAGTAGGATGCCTGAGAATGGTGATTTGACCCTTTTTAGGCGGGGGCAGAGCCACTGAATGCTGAATGGAATTAAAAGATGGTCTAATAGACTAGTGGTTTTCAACCTTTTTCATACCATGGCCCACTATCCAGAATTTGAGCCATGGACCCCCATTTGAGATTCCTTTTGTCCACAATTCCAGGCTGGATTTCGGAGAACACAAAAACAGGCAAAACTTCCAGAAATTAGTAGATTACCATTACCGTACCGTAATCTTCTCCATTCTCTAGTTGTGTAGACTTGTGCTATTTTAGATGATGAATATTTTAACTCTTGAGAGTGTAAACATGAAACCAAATGGACCCGCAGGGGTTCATTTGGTCTCAAGGAGTTACATCTGGTTAACCAACTTTCCATCATTTAGCCTGGGGGGTAGGGACCATTTGGAACCCTCTCAAGGACCACTGGTGGTCCCCGGACAACCTATTGAAAACCCCTGTAATAGACGAACTCTGCGTATTTGTGAGCTTGTAAATCTGCTGTTTTATTAAAAAAAATACAAATAACATGAGGCCAACATTTTCAACAAATTATGCCAGATGATGCAAAAACATTAGTGATTAGTGATAATTGAAACCGGCTATTAAATAATGTGATGACCCTATTGTATCACTTCCATCTGGGCTCTCTCTCTCAGACAACAATTACATGCAATTTGAAAAGATAATGTGCTCATCTTTGCACCAATTACCACCCCAAAACAAGCTATATCGTAGCGAGAGAGCTCGTCTGGGACACAGCAGTGTGTTATGGAACCCACCGAGCAAATGTTCTAAATAGGAAGGAATCATTGCTTGCTCTAGTGTGGTAGTTGCCATGGTAACCCAGTGTAGGTGGTGTACTCTTTCGTGTTGTACTCCTTCCCTTGTCCTCTCTGCTCGTCTGTTGTTCACCCCTGCGTTGTTATATCTGCAACAAATAATAATAATAGGCCTTTCATTCTCCAGGTTTATACTTGAAAGGCTTCCTTGTGGTTCTCTTCAATTTGTTGGACCAATAGCAGAGCGCACCTTTATTTGGATCAAATCCCATTGGCCAGTCAGTCAAGCCTCTAGCCTAGTTTAGTAATAAATGCAGCAGCAGCAGCATCGGGACACTGTTGGTTTTTTTGTTGTTGAGCTTGCATGAAGATGGCATGATTTTGAATAAAGTCAGTCGACAATGCATGCTATGAAAATGCATGCTATTTTCATATTGCTTATTTATTGTTACAGTTGGCTTGGCTGCAGTTTCAATTCAGTCGTTTCAGATGTTTCTTCCTCAGTTTGATCTAAATTCGTTTTTCCCATTTTCCCTAGGATTATTTGCCAGTAGTATACAGCAGCACAGTTCAGATTTGATGTAATTTCATTTTTCTCCATGTCTTTCTCATTGCAAGTCCCTCTGTTTTATTAGTTTCCATGGAGATGGGCATGCATGCATGCGTGCGTGTGCACGTGTGACCGTGTTTGGATAAGAGCACTCTACAGTATACAGTAGTAGACCAACCAACAGAAAGATAATTAGATTATGAAATTAGATCCATTAGATAAACCAAATTGCATGGCATTTTACATGCAGCCTCTAACTCCAACTTTCAAATGATTTAAATCAGTGCAGTCAGTCATGCTAGAAACGCTGATATACTGTATGTATCCCTATTCGACTTTAGTGTATAGCTTATGAATCCCTATATCCATAATATGTCTACACAGTGGCGTCTCTAAGCAATTTGGAGCCCTAGGGGAAATCTCCTGTAAAATGGTGCCCCGCAAGGGATAAAATTATGAACTATTTTTTTTTTAAGTTTTTTTTTTTTTTTTAACTAGCCTGCTATCCTTTTAAAAAAAAGCATGCCTGGTGGTCGCCCCTCTCCCCTCATGGCGCCCTAGGCAACTGCCTAGTCTGCCTAATGGCAAAAACGCCCCTGTGTCTACATTTGTTTGCTTTGGAGGTAAACATTTTCTTTTATAGATTTGAAACACCTTTCCTACTCAATACAGCAAGCCGCAATGGCTTTTTAGTGCGCTTGTTCCATTCACTGACTGAATGGAATTTTGGCATATAGCCCACACTTTTGTAGATTTCGTGGCAGATTTTGATTTTAACGGCCGGGAACGCGCGCGCGTATGTATGTATGCGCGCCGGGGGTGTACAGTACTGTCAATTGACAGCAGCAGTAGTAGTAGGTCTGTTTTATTTAATTATTATATATCACCCAGTCCTAGAACGCCAATCCCCTCGTAGCCTACTATTTCAAACGAGTGCGCTTTAATAGTCAATAATAGGAATAATCGTACAGATAATAATGATATGGTACAGTCAGGGAGGACAGGTCTGCTTCAGCTCCTGCATGCGTCCTGCCTTTTGGAGGCGTTGGTTTAAAATGTCTTATTACGCACTGTAGTATATCTCCGCCCCAGATCGACTGACTAGAATTCTCTCTGATTTCTCCCCAACACATTGCATGTACAGTACATTGCATTGGCGATGATGGCATCAATTACCCACCACTAAATAAATCCAGGTGCGACTCAATGCACCAATTTGCGCAAGGGGGAGAGGATTCAGAAGCCACTACTACTACCACCACCACCACCACCACTACGCGTCCGGATTGGGATTAATCCTGGAGATATTTCGTCGCTGTGTGATGTGGAAGCAACGGGAAAGCGTTTCAGTAAGATCCGCACTGGCGAGGAGAACCGAGGATCGGTATAACCAACAATAGACAAGCTGAGCCACAGAGAACTGTTTCGGGGGTTTGTTGCGGTTCACACATCATGCGGATTTGAATTTTAACGCGATATATAAACAAATATATAATGTCTGATGCTGTGTGGTCAGCTCCTAGGGCGCGCGGGTTGTGCATGTGCAGTAAAGAAGCACTACTGTCCAGATAGTTGGCGAAGCCAAGCTGCATTTTTTTTTAGGATTGTGGTTCAGCCACTGATTTTGCACAGTGCACACACATAATCTAATCTGTGCTATTCGCAGTTACAGTATAGTAGCCTACGAACACATACGCACGGACGGCACAAACAAAAAAAAAAAAAAAAAAAAAGAAACATTAAAAATGACCAGAATCGTGCTCGGAACTGATTCTCCATCATCATCGTCCATGTTACCGAGGAAACTGCATCGTTGTTGCATGGTGGATCACATTTTTCGTTTCTGGGATCGCGATACAGTTGGAGGAGCTGCGGGTGAGCTGCAGGGGGCAGAGAGAGAGGCAGAGAGAGAGGAGAAGCACCAGCACTGCACAGCCCGGAGGACCAGGAGCTGCTTGTAACACTGCTGCAAAGTAGGCAAGTTTCAGCATTAATGGTTGACTGGGGGGAAAAAAGTCACTGCAAGTAGCCCTAAAATACATGTAAGTCCCGATGAAATTGACGTTATTCCTCACCACCTAGTGCAGGGGTTTTCAACCTTTTTAGCCCCACAGCAGACTCCAATAATAAAGATTTCTTTTGCTTTTGTCCACAATACCATGAAGGCAGGATTGGACTTTGGGAAACAAAACAGTTGAACATACAGATAAAAAATGACCATTAATCTTCTACAATCACTAGTTGTCTAGACTTGGGGCTAATTAAGATGATGAATATTTTAACTCTTGAGAGCGTAAAAATGAAACCAAATGGACCCACCAGGGTCCATTTGGTTTCATTTTTACGTTCTCAAGAGTTACATCTGGTTAACCAACTTAGCTGGGGACCACCTGGAACCCTCTCAAGGACCACTAGTGGTCCCCGGACCACCAGTTGAAAACCTCTGACAGTGCAAAAAGGATTGGTGGGGTGCATGATCATCGGACACTGACAGCACAACACACTGCTGCTGCCTGCAACTTGGCCTGGACAAAGTGGCCAGAGCAGGATAACACTGGCTTTAACTTGAACCTCAAGTCTCAGTTCTTAAAAGGATCCCTGTCTAATAAGATAAACATTGCTTAAAACATTATACTTTCCCTATATAACTAAAAGAAACAAATAAAAACACCATTGACATCTTATTTCTTCCATAAATATAGAATATTTCACTCAACAGGAACTGCTCTTGGCACAGGATGATGATGTCACATGTGATCTAGCTCTATGGAATACATGGATGAGCATGCTCATGTGACATCATCATCCTGCGACCGGAGCACCTCCTATTGAGTGAAAGATTCTCTATTTATGAAAGAAATAAAGTTTTGAAGGTGTTTTTATCTGCATATTTTAATTATAGAAGGCAAGTATAGTGTTTTAAGGCATATTTGTCATATTAGCCAAGGATCCTTTTAACACTACTACTACTGCAACTACTTTCACACAGAGAGAAAGAAAGCTGAACCTCCTGGAACCTCACCTCAGTCCTCAGTTTCCCAAGTGCCCAAGGAGGACAGAGTCCATAGTCGTCCTAATGTGACCAAGCTATTGGGAATCATCTCCTCCTGACAGCCAGCCCCCCTCCGGGTGAGTGTCATTATAACTAATGCACATTAAGGGCAGATATACTATATGGAGTTACTTGGAGCTTACTCAGCCAGCCCTGCATGGTGCCAACCCCACAATGTGGAAACTATGGGAGGTAATTGGACCACTAATGAATGATGTACATGTGCAGCAGAGTAGCAGTAAGCAACAGACCTTCATTCTGCCTGATGGTCTCAAAAGTCTAACACCTCCCAGTCCATAGGGATATCCCTATGGATAGAACAGTGGTTTTCAACCTTTTTGATCCCAGGGCCCACCATTTATTCAGCATTTGAGCCACGGACCACCATTTGATGACATTTTTGCCCGGCCCACAGACCCCAAGACTAAAGATTTCTTTTGCCCTTTGTCCACAATACCAGGCTGGATTTGGGGAAACAAAACAGTCAAAGATACAGATCAAAATGACCATTAATCTTCTACATTCTCTAGTTGTGTAGAACTTGGGATAATTCGCATGACGAATAATTTAACTCTTGAGAGAAACCAAGTGGACCCGCATGGGTCCATTTCGTTTCATGTGTACGCTCTCAAAGAGTTACACCTGGTTAACCAACTTTCCATCATTTAGCCCGGGGACCACCTGGAACCCTCTCAAGGACCACTGGTGGTCCCCGGACCACCGGTTGAAAACCACTGATCTAGAAGATATTGGACTTTCACATGGGATACCGGATTTCAAATCCCAGGTGTTATTCATGTGTCAAATGCCACTCTTGTCATCTTGATGCACATACTGTTCACAATATTGGTACCAACGATTTTCAATGCATCCCGCTTTTGTGTGAACCTTTTACATTATAGTGTTATAATGGGAGTTGAGAACATAATCAGCCAGAATCTTTATCTTAGGCAGTGCAATTTGGTGCTTTTTACATTGTGCTACTAGTTTGTTTGAGAGAGACGTCTTTCACTTTCTATAAGGATGTTTGTCTTACTCTGCCTGGCATCTGCCAGGCCCCCCTGGATTGACCTCCTGTGGTGCCTCAGCATTTATAACAGTTTTATCTAATGAAACTGACTAACCTCTGAATGTTTACAAGCCCTGACACATGCTGCGAGTGGTGCCAGATAAGAATCAGGTGTCAAATATTGCACAACGTCTATACTAATTTGAATAAATGTGTGTGTGATATTGTCACGGTGCCCAAGTGGCTTCTCACTCTGCTGTCACTGGGAACCATGGGATATCACCATGGATACTGTATACAGTATTATACTGTACATTATACTACATTGGGCTTCAACCATGTCAGGAGCAAAAAACAGCAATGTACAAGACACGTGAGCTTGTAAAATCTGGTATTTTTGTCGTATGTACACTCAATGTATGAATCTGAGAGAGGTTTGCTTTCTTAGAGGGGAACTCCACCCATTTTCAACATTTTAATATGTCATTAATATACCTTAGAGATGTTGTGTGGACATGATAAAAAAAAGTCCCCCCCCCAATTCTGTATTTCCTAAAAATGGAGGTCTGAAAAAAATCATTAACATGGTGAAATACATCTGATGACATCAAGATGTATTTCACCATGTTAATGATTTTTCTTTCAGACCCTTTTTTCCTGAGAGGGTACAAATGGAACCAAATGGACCCGCTAGGGTCCATTTGGTTCACATTTGTATCCTCTCAGGAAAATTTTGAAAATGGGTGTAATTCCGCTTTAACTTAGGGCTAATGCAATTAGATGCCCAATTTAGACATGGTAGCTAGAATTGGCTTTTCTTCAATTACCTCCTGGGAAGTGTTTAATTTGTTCCACTACACATTGCAGATGGTCCTCTGCTATGATATGCATTGATGTATAGGTACTTGTGTGTGTGTATAGATGGAAACTGTATATGCAAGCCCACAATGCAAGGTCAGAGAGAATGCAATGAACCCTAGTTAACTACCAAGGTTAATGTCAAGGAATTCAGAGTCAGAAGTGCTACCGTACAAACAATTAAAACGCCTTATGGGCGAGAAGTACAGTAATTGCTGATCGTGGGGAACGGAACCAACACTGAAAATCTTAAATACGCACACACATGAGTGCATACACGCAAGAATAATAATAGGTCCATAGGTAACTGCTGTCTACTTAATATGGTATCTAAACTACGTAGGTTGGTACTGTGTTGTGCTATGGGGTAATATAGTATGTGCGGTACTGCGAGTGCTATGGGCTGAGATGGAGTGTTGTCAGACTGTGGCAGAAGATAGCGAGTGAATCTGGTTCTGATTGCAATGGGAAGTGCATTCCATGATTTTGGAGCCAGGAGGGGGGAAGAGTTTGGGGTGAGTGAGTGGAGTGTTGGCCAGGCTTTCTTTAGGGCAGGTTACTGCCAGCTTCCCTGTGTTCACTGTAGGACAGGTGTGGAGTCTAGCCATTGTACTAGTGTTGTAGTCGAGACCACTTAAATCGAGACCAAGACAAGACCAAGACAACCACGGACTTGATCGAGACGAGACTAGCGCCTAGAGGGTCGAGATCAAGACAAGACCAAGACCTAGTGGGGCCGAGAACAAGACAAGACCAAGACCTAGAGGGGCCGAGAACAAGACAAGACCAAGACTGGTCAAGACCGAGGCCAAGACCTAGTCTTGTCATGCCCATTTTAACATATAATAACATTCTTAATGATTTTCAATCTTCTATTATTAGTAACACTGAATTTGATTGTTTTGCATTTTTAAACATTTTACATTTTTAAACAAAAGTACTAATAATATAATAGGGCTGGGGTTGATAACAAGAATATAAAAAAAATCCCTAATCAGACACATCCCAGTGTCTGTCTTCTTTCTTTTCAATATTTACAGAATAAAAAAGTATATTGCTATTTGTGCCTGCAGCTGTCTTTATGAATGTGTCCTCGGCTCGCTCCGCACAATGAATAGAACTTTTCCTTTGCATTGTCTTGTCTCGAGAGGTCTTGTTGGCGATCAAGACCCGAGACAATGGCTCCGAGGTCGAGACAAGACCAAGACAAAATTATACGAGAACAAGACGAGACCACAAGACAAATGAAGTGGAGAGCCGCAAGGTCGAGACAAGACCAAGACAAAACAAAGCGAGACAAAAACAAGACCGAGACAATGAAAATTTGTCTTGAGACTGGCCTCGAGACGAGACAATGTCTCGAGAACTACAACACTACATTGTACTACACCTTCTCCAATGTGCCGTTCAAGTTCAAGTGGTGAGGCGCAGATTGCTAAAACCAGCAATGAGTGTTTAAAAACAAACTGAATCATGTTTAGCATAGATCTTGTGGTCCGCATTGGAATGGCGTGTCTCCAGCATATGAAGTCAGTCTATGACATTTATGATGTTATTCACTACCTTGTCCGTGGGCTGACACTGACACAGCTTATTATCTCTGATTCTACAACCCTCCCTGGCTTTGAATCAGAACACAGATGTTCTCTCTGCATAATGAGACAAATATGGATAATACATTATACTTGCCCTCTATAACTAGAATTGAACATTTAAAACAAATAGAGTACACGGGGGTCGCCATTGTAATTACAAACAGAACAACATCGATGTCTTGCGTTTTAATCTGGATAATCATGTAACGTTCCATAGTATGTTCTATACTACAGCTCTTCTGTGACGTCATCCATATATGACAGGTCATGTGACAGGCACAATAAAATGGCGGTCCCCTTTGGATAAAAACATGAACTATTTTTAAACTAAAGAGCTTATTCTATGTGTTTTAAATGTTCAATTCTAGTTATAGAGGGCAAGTATAATGTATTATCTATATTTGTCTCATTATGAAGGGATCCTTTTAACCAAGCACCTCGTTTGGAATTGTAGCGCTCCTAAAGAGAGATCAGAGTTATCTGCAGTAGACAGTGCCATTTAATGGCCGGTAGGTCACTATAGTTTTGTCATTTCGCAGGTTGTACCTGAGCATCGACCGTCGGGTAGCAGTGGGCTTGACGTTGAATAAGATATCAAGCCATATGCTATTTTTACCTCCATAGTAGCTGTCTGCCGGTGTCAGCAGAGTCAGCTACTTTTTTTTTTCATATACCTTCCAACCAACCCCCTGATCTCCTGACTTCATTTGACTGCCAGTCTGTAGTGAATTCTGGTAGTTTGTTTGCTTTAATAACTGCTACATTGGTGCCTTAGATCAGTGGTTTTCAACCTTTTTGATCCCAGGGCCCACTACTTATTTAGCCTTTGAGCCACAGTGACCACCATTTGATGAAATTTTAGCCCCACACACCCCAAAACTAAAGATTTCTTTTGCTTTTGTCCACAATGCCAGGCTGGATTTTGCAGTCAAACATACAGATCAAAATGACCATTAATCTTCTAAATTCTCTAGTCTACACGACTTGGGTTAATTCAGATGATTAATATTTTAACTCTTGAGAGTGTAAACATGAAACCAAATGGACCGGCAATGGTCCGTTTGGTTTCATTTTTACGCTCTGAAAGAGTTACATCTGGTTAACCAACTTTCCATCATTTAGCCTAAGGACCACCTGGAATCCTCTCAGGGACCACTGGTGGTCCCCGGACCACTGGTTGAAAACCACTGCCTTCGATAATTCATGATTCATCTGTGAATTTTCTAATGCCCTGCCTTTTTTTTTTTTTTTGCATAAGCATAAGATCAAACATACTGTACATGACGGAACCTCTCAAATTATACCAGGTTCACCATCAAAATGACGGGCAGAAAGTGAATCATACGGCTTCCCTAAAACAGTGACGGAAGGAAATACAGTATTCTACTGTACATATGAGTACTTCTTCCACCACTCGCTGCCCTAAAATTAGATCTTATTTATTGCAAGTTGGGAACTTGGGCAGATCAAGTTTTGGAAGTCGCTTCCCCCTGCACTGTCTCACTCTCTGACATTTCAATACTCACACATCCACACTGTGATTTTTCAGACTTCGTGAGAACCCAACCCTCCACCCAGGCAACATTGACTCTGCCTGCTGCCCTATTGCTATCTTTGGGGAGTCAATTATTTACCTAGACTAAAGTGTGTGCTGAAGAGAAACCAGAAACCAGGAGGAAAAAGACTACATCCCTGATATGGAACACATTTTCCCCAATCCTGTTTGTTTATTCTTTTTATTCGATAGTGCAGCGCTTTTTTGTGGTAGATTGTCGAGCAAAGCACCACGCTTGTTGCAATCTTGACAACTTGCCATTCGTACTCATGTTTCATGACTTTGCCTTTCACTGGCAATCCATTGTAGGCTTATTGCCGGGGGTTTCAACAGGTGGTTCGGGGACCACCAGTGGTCCCTGAGAGGATTCCAGGTGGTCCCCAGGCTATGATGAAAAGTTGGTTAACCAGATGTAACTCTCAAGAGTTATAAATATCCGCCATCCACCAAGTAGAGAATGTATAAGATTGATGGTCATTTTGATTTGTATGTTTGCCTGTTTTGTTTCCCCCGAAATCCAGCCTGTTATTGTGGACAAAAGCAAGATAAATCGTTAGTTTTGGGATCTGTGGGGCTAAAATGTCATCAAATGGTGGTCCGTGGCTCAAATGCTGAATAAATAGTGGGCCCTGGGCCCCAGACTGAATGCCCATGCCTAGATCCGCCCCTGTGTGGATGACATGGGCACATCGATCATGTCCATGTACTGTACGCACGTAGAGAGAGGACTGGAGAGATGAAAGGCCTCAATCAGTGAGACGAGGGCTGGATGTAGTACGGTAGTGGTTTCAGATGACTTAATGCCTGTCATCAGCCCTCATCAAGCATGCAATTGAGCCAGTATGGACGTTTCCTATATGTTGACGCCGTTGTCAGCCTTAAACCTAACCTCAATCGGGCCTGTGTATGTAGTAAACATAAAGCAAAGTATAGCACCTACTCGTGGTAGGCTGTGTGTAATAATAATAATAATAACAATAGTCTTTATTGTCTCCACATCATACAGTATATATTTTTTGTCATGGACAACTTGTACAGAACAAGGAGAACATTAATAAGTCTACTCAATTTTGAAGCATTAAGACCAATTTTAACCCATGGTTCAGTTGCTTCATTTCTAAAAAATATATAAAAATGTTATTGTAAAAAGATTCATTTGTTTAGGAAAGTATTGCCATTTACAGTGAGAAGTGGATGGGAGCTGGAGCCACTTGGACTACAAAATGACGTCAGAATAAAAATACTGAATTCCACCATTGCATGATATTGAACATATTGATTAGTGAATTCACGTCAAACTTGATCATGCTGATAGACTGCCAGGCATGGCACCAAGCAGTACTTTTCTGCATGTACAGTACAGTACAGCACCTACTGTATACCTGCAGTATAATACCCATTGTCATGCATTATGCAAAACGTGGCCAGCCCAGGTGCTGAAGTGATGACCAGGTTAGACTTTTAAGTCTTCTTTTATATTGTCGCTAATTAGTGTTACTATAGCTGTGCTCCATCCTTATTGTGGTGCTGCTGTGCTGAAGTGAATTTCCCTGAGGATCCGTAAAGGTGCGAAATGTGCACATTTGGGAGGGAGATACACAAATCACTCTTTATGTTGACATTAGCTACACTGTTTGACGGTTTGAGCATACGACTATAGAAATAAGCCAAGGGCAGTTTAATATGCTCATTGCTTACCATCTTTTTATCCTGCATTCACACAATCAGCATGTTTTTGTGATGATTGCTGTAACCATATTGCAAGTCAGTTTTTGCACTCTTGAGTTAAATGTAATAGAGGCAACTTTTTCGCCTAAAATTAAAATAGAGACTCTTTGAGAGCGTAAAATGTGGGTCCATTTGCTTTCATGTTTACGCACTCAAGAGTTAAAGTATTCATCATCTGAATTAGCCCAAGTCTACACAACTAGAGAATGTAGAAGATTTATGGTCATTTTCATCGGTATGTTTGCCTGTCTCTGAAATCCAGCCTGGAATTGTGGACATCATCAAATAGTGGCTCAATTTCTGAATGAATAGTGGGCCATGGTGTGAAAACTGAAAAGGGTTGAAAACCACTGCTTTAAAGACAAGTAACACTTGTTCTGAGTGAATCAGGTTTGGCTTGACCGCTGACCCAGTCAAGACCTGTTCTCTGACTGACACAGAGCAGAAGGTCTCCTCTGCATTAATGGACCCACGTCTGCATTCAGCAGGAGTGCCCACACTTTTTTGACTTGAGAGCTACATTCAAAATGACCGGCTCAACAAGATCTACACATCAAAAATGTGATTATTTCTTTACTGAAAAACCATTTCAAGGCCTGCTAGAACGTTTGAGGTTTGAAATAGTGGTGATGGTGTTACTTACTGTTATAGTGTTTAAGAATAATGTGCTTAAAATGAAAAATAGAGGGAGAGAATTGGAAGGTTTTCTTGTATATGCTACTACTAACGTTTGAAAACAGAATTTGGGGTTTGAGTTGACGGTTTGTACTGTTGAGTTTAGTCTCTTGCACCCAAAACTAAGAACTTTCACACTTTTGTCCACCACTGGGAAAGAGAACTGGCAAAACATTGGTCAAATTAACAATTATTCCCCATTTTCTAATTGCGTACTCTTGAGAGAGTTACAGATCTATGGGGACTGTCGTGATCTACCTGCACGGTCTGTGTGATCTACTGGTAGATCACGATCTACCTTTTGGGCACCCCTGGCACACAGCAATCCCTCTGTCATGATGAAACCCGTCTCTTGTTTTGTTTTTGCCTTTTTATTTTCAGGTCATCTATTTTTATTCGCAGTCCGTCTATCTATTTCCACCCGCAGGATTCCAATTCACCCCCCAGGGAATACACTTGTCATATTTATCCTCTTGATGATGTTTCCCTCCCTGCCTCCAGCTCTCTACCGTCTCTGTGTGTCAACGATCTGAGCGAACAACACCGCCAGTGAATTGTAATCAGTCCTAATCTGGTCATTCCAATGCAACGCAGGTGTTGCACCACTTCTTTTAACCCTTATAGTGTTCTAAGCATTATGTTTTAACTATTGAAAAATAGCAGATCTACAAGCTCATAGCGCGCCACCGAGTGGCGTGCTATGAGCTTGTATCTCTGCTATTTTTGAGAAATTGCGAAAACGCGGTGCAAATCTATGAATATATGTTATTTCCGAAGCAAACATTTTTAACTCAAAACTTTGCTTCTGGGGGATCCCTAGAACATGTTTTCAGATATAGATCATTCTGATGGTCCATGGCATGAAATATGTTGAGCATCACTGACACAGGAAAAACTAGAATCCATTGTCAGAAACTAGAATCTAGTGACAAAACTAAATTCTGGCATTGGAAACCAGAATCTAGCACCAAAAAACTAGAATCTATAGTGTCGGGAACTAGAATCTAGCATCAGAAACGAGAGTCTAGCATCATGAACTAGAATCTGGCGTCAAAAACTACAATGTAGCCTCAAAAACTAAAATCTAGTGTCAGAAACTATAGAATCTAGTGTCAGAAATTAGAGTCTCATCAGAAACTAGAATCTAGTCTGGACAAATGGGTTAACCTGCCATCCGTCTATCACCCAACCTGGCTGGTACTGAGTGCTATAGTATAGTCCGCTCTCCATCTCCCAAACTCTTTCCTTCTCTCCATCATCACTTTTTTCTCCCCCTCCCATTTATTTATGGAGATTGACAGAGGGAAAAAAAAACTGGCATCATTCAGTCTCATGGTTAATTTATAGGCCCATTTTCTTTTCCAGTTTAGTCATTGCCACTTCTCCTCCACTTGTGCAATGTTGTATTTCCTGCCACTGCCAACACCTACTTGTTGGTCCTGTGTGGCGCGGGGCTGGGGGGCGGGGGTGTCCCCGCGTGTCTCTTCTGATGCACACGGAGTCGCCAGCTGCTCTTCTTCACCTGCCTGGTGAGCGTGAGGAGGAGGAGGATCTCATTCTCTGGGAGTGGAAGGCCTGCATGGGTGTGGAGAAACACAGCATCGCTTCCAGGTTCTGCTTCCTTCCCCCACAAATAAGGCTCCAGTTAGAGCCCCTACAGACTATGCTTGTGCACAGTCCGTGGTTTCGGCCGAGCTGTGACGTCACGCCCTGCTTTTTTGAATGGGTGTCAATGGCAGTTTTCGGCAGTGGCAGGCTTTTCCTGCAAGCTGCCTGCGCCCGAAAAAGCAGGAAGTGCCCATTGAAACCCATTCAAAAATGGAGGACGTGCCGGCCCAAACCACGGACTGTGCACAAGCCAGGTGTGGATGCACCCTCAGAGTCCTGAGCCATGGCAATGTGCAGAAACACGAGTCTCCACCGTACTAGGGACCTTAGGTGACCTGGAAGCACTAAGGGTGTCATGTCAACACCCAACAAACATTAGGGTGTATATAATATCAAATATAGGAACTTCTTGCTTCTCTGCAAACAAATAGTCCTTCTGCTCCTTAGTTTCGTGTAAGCCTCTAAGGCAGAGTTGTTTTTGTCGACCAAGACTAAAGACTAAGTCGACTAAAGTTTTTAATATTTAGTCGACTAAGACTAGACCAACAAAAATTATTAAACTAAAATATTAAAATGAGTGTTTTTCGAAAGACTAAATCAAGACTAATTACATTCTATTTTCTTCTTTTTTAATAATTGTACAATAGAGAAAAACAGCTTGTTCACTTATTCAGACTCCAGGGTAATGTGTTCTGTGGATCTATTTTAGATCCAATTAGTGTCATATCTGCAGTATGCATTGCATACCTTTTCAGGAGACCGCAGGTCATACCATCAAGGTCATGCACTTGCTATTGCACTTACTATTTCAGTCATTTGATACTAATAAATGAAATTAGACATGTTCGCTATTTATCTGTCTGTATTGCTTATTCAAAGTAACCTACCGTAAAATGTGATGAGAGGAGTAATGACTCCACCCTAGTGGACCTCTAGTCTGCAGTTCGTCCATGTTTCAGGGGTCTATTTAGGTACATGAACTAGATACCATATTGTCATTATATTTTTTGGTTAATATAGGCTATATAATACCAATAACTAAGACTAAAAGACTATAAAACTAAATCATTTTTGACATAAGACTAACAAAAATGAATTTAAGAAGACTAATTGGGACTAAAAAAAGAATAAGGACTCCATTTTCGTCACACGCTAAACCCCTTACCCCAAACCCCTCTTTTGCTATTTTGATAAACTTTTTGGAATACCAAAAATATAATTAGATTAAAAAGGCAAAGAAGGGGTTTAGAGGTGACGAAAATCTAGGCCTAAATGTGTGTTATTCAATAGCACTGAGACCAAATAAAAATATTCTCAAGAGAACAACAACACTGCTCTAAGGCAAGTTATAACCAGGTGGCCTCTCCTCTCCAGTCAGCTTTGTTTCTTTGGTCGCATTCACACCTGAGCTGCGATTCTACGCTGCAAACCACAGCAAATTAAATAATTAGCTGCGGTTTGCCATCACACTGTGTCATTCGCAGCAATTGGAAATGCAGCAGCTAGCAACGTTTATCTATGTGTTCACTCAATTCATAACTACACAGTGAAATATGTGTGTTAAAATATACAATTTGGGTAATGCTAATAGTTATAGGACTTTAGGAATAGGTTCTAAAGTGATGGGAACATGGTTGCTGTGTGTATCGATAGGGACTGGATATGTGTGTCTGTGTGCCTACTAAAGCATTCATAAATTAAACTAGAAAAAGTGCCCTTCTGGGCACAGGTCTCCACCAAGTCTGTGGCCTCCTGGTGGCGCTATAGGCCAGTGTGAAAAGTGTGTAATTTCTTGTTTTGCCAATGATGGTAATTGGCTGATTTCTTTTTTCCAAAACTTGTTTTTCCAAAAATCCACCTGTTCGTGGCACTATAACAGACTAATGTGAAAAGTGTGCAATAAGTACTTCTATCCCTTCATTAGCCCTTGTGTGTCCATGGTACATCTTGACGCATCACTAAAGTAAATGGTGCATCTATATAGCACCTTTTGTTCAAGTCGCTTCATAGATTTTGCATCACATTAACACACACATTCATGATGGGAACTGATGCAAGGTACCTACTAGCAAATCAGGAGCAAATTAGGAGTTCAGTGTCTTGCTCAAGTACACTTCGACACTTACTCTGGGGGGATTTGAACTGGCAACCTTGCCTTTACCGTCTGGTGACTCTACCTCTGAGCAACCACCGCCCCTGCTTTGAAGGGAAGCGAACCCTTCAAAGCAGGGGAGTAGAATTTGATTCTTCGATGCGCATTAGAACTCGAATAAGGCTTCACACCTGTCATACGAAGCACACTTTCTGGCGACGTGCAGAAGGATCCGTTATAATGTCAGTAGAGCTTTCTCAGTTCCTAGGTTACCCTTTTCCCCACTGGATATACACTAATCAAATAAGCCCCGTCTGGTGATAACTCAATCCAAAGACTCCATTTATCAAATTCTCCGCCATGTCCTTGTGTCTTTTATTTGCTTATATGTCGCTCTAATAAACAGAAGCTTAACAAAAGAAACCCTCCAAATTAGCATCTTTATTCATTTCCCCTCTTCAGATTTCCATTAACATCTTCTGCGCTTCGTGGTTTTCAGTTTCTTAGAGTTTCATCATTGTGATGCTCTCAAGATCTATATCTATTTTCTGCTCTTCTTGTGCATCCTACATCAGATGTTTCTGCTCTTATCTGTGTTCTCTTTAGGCATGCACTTGGCTTAAAGCAATGTGCTGAGCATCCATGTCAAGCGAAAGATCAGAAATTTTGTCATGGGTTCCGTAAACATTAAATCCATAATGTAGTATTTGAGGAAGCATGCCTTCTGTGAATCCACTGTGTGCCATGTTGACTTACTATAATGAAACCATTATGCAAATTAATTGTTGTGGATTATTTTAGGATGAAGATATTAAGCTTGATATTAAATAGTAGCATGCTATTATAGTATCATTTTAATGGCTGTGATCATGGGGAAACATCTCAATGCAGTGCTAAAGATCACACATATTATTTATGAGTTTTAAATTAAAATTAAAAAATAATTAAATTAAATTAATTATTTAAACTGTGTTAAATGAGGGTTTGTTCGTCACCTGTCTCTCCCCTGCAGTACTAGCAATCCTTTTTGATTGGGATATGCCAAGTAGTGTAGAGGAGGGGTTTGTACTGTACTGGTTTTGTACAGTACTACTTTGTAATCCGCACTGTGCTGTACTACTCTGTATAGTACTGTACTGTAGCTTACTACTCTATATTGTACTGTACTACTCTGTATTGTAGTGTAATGTACTACTCCATATTGTCCTCCATACTATACTGTCCTTCCTGACGTGTGTGTGTGTGTGTGTGTGTGTGTGTGTGTGTGTGCGTGCCTGTGTGTGTGTGTGTGTGCGTGCCTGTGTGTGTGTGTGTGTGTGTGTGTGTGTGTGTGTGTGTGTGTGTGCGCGCGTCCGCGTGCGTGCGTGCGCGTGCGTGATGCTCAACAGTGCCATCCAGATGTTTTATCTGCCTGGACTAAGGCAGATCACACATAGGGAGGGGGGAACAGCTGCATAGGCTAGCACCACTCAAAAAACGTCATTATCTAATGCAGTGGTACCACCATTTATTCAGCATTTGAGCCAAGGATCACCTTGATGGTTGATGACATTTTAGCCCGAAAGACCTAAAAATAAAGAATTATTTGGGTTTTGTTCACAATTCCAGGCTGGATTTTGCAGACAAAACAGTGTAGACGTCTTAATTAAATAGTGCTAATTCAGATGATGAATATTCTAACTCTTGAGAGTGTGAAAATGAAACCAATTAATGGACCCGCAAGGGTCCATTTGGTTTCATTTTTACACTCTCAAAGAGTTACATCTGGTTAACCAACTCTCCATCGTTTAGACTGGGGACCACCTGGAACCCTCTCAGGGACCACTGGTGGTCCCTGGACCACCTGTTGAAAACCCCTACTCTAATGGCATTCTCAGAGTGCATTGCACTCAATCTAATGCACTAATAATGCAACTCATGAACATGAACCTGCAGCGCTGTTTGGTTTGCAGAATTTCCGTAGAGTTCTGAAATACCGGAGATATTTTTTGGTTTGTTTCTCTTTCTCTAAAATGAATTAGCATTTTATAAACTTGTGCCTGCCACTGGCTCAGCCACCCACTCAACTGCTGACAAAATACTGCATCCTCAACCCATACACTGACCCCTTACTTCAAAAACCTAAGCTCCTGTGTGAGGTACTTATTCATTTGGAGTTATTAAAATACTCTCTTCTTTCTCTGGTGTGCCCTGGGAAGCGGCCAGCAGTGCTGGCATGTGCTTAATGACCTTGTATGTGTACAATCTTCCCTTTTTATTTGAATATCATGTCTTGTCTTGGTACCGATCCAGTTCCTTTTCTAGCATTTGATTTCAACTCCATGCATTTAGGCATGCCCACAGGGTCAGGGTGATTTGCGATAGTTCTTTTAAACCTTGCGTCAGAATAGAGATGCTTTTAGTAACTTTGAACGTGGCATCAACTGTTGATACAAGACAGGATAGAGCCATTCTTGGAAGCCAAATTCTGACACTGCAATCCAAACGTTGCAGCAGAAATCTAAACTCTGACTAGGCAGCATTTTCCCTAATCTTCCCCTAATCTTCTATTCTAAGAAGTTTTATCCCTGCAATTTTGTGACCCATTTTTATCACCCAGTGCCAATTCCTAATGTGATCCTGGGTTCTACACACCCTCCGTCAACCTGGGGAAGCAGTGGACTTGCCTCATGCTTCCTTCAATGCATGGGGAGTCCAAGATGCCTTCTTTTCACCTCTCAGGTGAAATTTCCCTGGTTGGACATGGCGTGTGGAAGGAACACGTTATTCCAAGTGTACAGTACGTACCCTAAGGAGCACAGGGAGAACATGCAAACTCCACAGAGAAAGGCCCTTTCGCCGACCCCACCTCGGGTATGGGCACTGATGACACGGAGGAGCAGACGTGCCACTGGCACACACAGCGTCCCTAACGGGAACGCTTCTAACTACAATAGTTTGTGCATGCTTGTGACAAAGCACTGCAAGCAGAAATCCAGCAACACTCCAGCTTGAACAAAAGTATCAAGGTGCAGTGCTCAACAACAGCATCATGAATGTGAAGAAAAAGCCAACCAGCACATATTTTATTTACATCTCCACGGACAGCAATGGAGGTGTTCTAACCTTTCTCGGTGTTGTGAAAAGGACGTTAGGGTATATTATTGTCTGCTGGATGTTTTGCCCACAAACTGAACCAAAACACAACTTGCCCTGCAACAAAACTGCAGGCATTTTGTTTTCAACGGAGAAAATAAGCCTTGGCGGACAATCCAGGGAATGTTGTATGAGAGTGGGAAGGAATCTTGTATCTTGCTAAACCATCCATCCATCTTAAACTGCTTATCTGTAGTTGGGTCGCAGGGGCAACAGATCCCCCTGAGAACTCCAGACAATCCTTTTCAGACCAACATTAGTGACTTCCTCCTAGGGGATCCCGCGGCGTTGCAAAGGCAGTGACTCGATGTGATCCCTCCATCTGTGCCTTGGTCTAGGACCTCTCTAGGGAATTGCCCGAGAGGCATCCTAACCAGATGCTTGCCATACTATAAGCTGGCTCTTTTCCAGGCTAAGAAGCTGCAGCTCTCACCCTATCTCTAAGGGAGATGCCAGGCAACCGTCGAAGAAAAAAAAATCATACTGGCTGCTTGTATTCCTGACCTTATGACCCACACTTCATAAACATAGGAGAAAGTAGGTACTGATCTTCCTCAGTAGACGGAGAGCTTTGCCTTCTGGCTCAACTCTCTTCTTGTCACGACAGTGACAGCGGTACAACGACTGCAATACAGCCCCTGCTTCTCCCATTCTCCGTCTGATCTCCTTGTCCGTCCTTCCTTCACTCACGAACAACACCCAGAGATACTCATACCTTCACCGTAAAGTGTACAGTGCAGAGTACATAGTGCAGTCAAATTTGGTGACGTCAGTGTTCTCCACTGCTTTCTACTAGGGAGGTGTTGGAGGAGTAGATGATGGTAAATTGTGCATTTATATAACCTTTATCCAAGGCACTTTACATAGTGCATTACATTGACCCATTCTCACACACACTTACACTAGTTTCGGTAAGACATGCAAGGCACAACCAGCACAACGTGAGCAATTTGCGCTTCAGTGTCTTGCACAAGGACGCTTCGACATTTAGACAGGGGGAGCTGGGATTCGATCAGATGACTAATGGATCATTGAATGACCTGTTCTACCTCCTGAGCCACAGTCGCTGGGGTGTCTGTATTGTTTTCTTTATTGGGGAGAGAAACTGGAAAGATAGGGGGAGCCTCTACACGCGTTGCTCTTCTGCTGAAATTCCTAGGCTGTATAGTGTACATTGAAACGAAGCGGCTGGCAACTCCACATGCATCAGAGGAGGCATGTGGTAGTCGGTCTACTCTCTCCAGGCCACCGGTGGGTGGGTTGGCAGAAACAGAGACTGCAGTACGCATTGGCGGGGGGCCGGGGGTGGTGGTGGGGGGATTTGGCATTGTTGGCGACGGCGAAATTGGGGAAGAAAATGAAAACAACAAAACTCCAACCGTTATTCACATCATCTTGTATGCATTACACTCTACAAAGCATCGATCCGAGTACTGAACGGATTTACACTATCATCACAGGCAGAAACCTGAGGCTGGTTCTAAAAAAGATGTAAATCTTGGCTGCAGAACACCTTTTAAAAAACATGTAGTTCCAGGCACCCGCCTGTAGCAAAGACCTCAGTAAAAGAAATGTCTGCTTTAAAAACTTATAAGATTTGCAAGACATTTAAAATTCAAAGGGGAATGAGGACAACAAGCCAAGGGAAAATGTATCTTAATGACATTTAGAATATTTAGAACACTATCCTTGGGGTCTTATTCTGGATTTTAGCGGTGAGCCCAGTGTCTCTGATGTCATCGACACTCACCCCTGGACTACAGGACTACAATTCCCATCATGCTCGAGTACTGAGATAACTGGAGTGACTGTCGATTGCATCAGAGACACTGGATTCACTGATAAAATCTAAAATATATAACACCACCTATTACATACACAGAACCCCAGGGAAGTGTTCTAAATGTTCTAAATGTCATTAACATATACTGTATGTATTTCCAAAAATTGTGTCCCTTTAAAGGGGAACTCCACCCATTTTCAACATTTTAATATGTCGTTAATATACCTTAGAGGTGTGGACATGATAAAAAAAAAAGTTCCCCCCAATTCTGTATTTCCTAAAAATGGAGGTCTGAAAAAATCATTAACATGGTGAAATACATCTGATGACATCATCAAGATGTAAATTTTCACCATGTTAATGATTGTTCTTTCAGACCCCTTTTTCCTAAGAGGGTACAAATGGAACCAAATGGACCCGCTAGGGTCCATTTGGTTCACATTTGTACCCTCTCAGGAAAATTTTGAAAATGGGTGGAGTTCCCCTTTAACAACAACAAAAAATAAAGCAGAACTATAAGCTCATAGCGAGACATGAAGTGATCTTTTATAGCCCATATGCTATATTTGCATTGCCAAAGTGGTCAAGGGGCTTACACAGATCATTTCTTTCTCAGTTTTTATGGGTTATAATGGGAGTCTGACCCTGACTTTCCAGGAATTAACAAATCTTTTGCATTCCAACACCATGCATTTCCTGTTTTCATCTGAAATCTGGAAGCTGTGCGCCCACCGTCCGTTGCCAGAAAACCACCTCTCCCCATGCCTCCTGCCTAGACGGAGTTCTGAGGGCCCCAATTAGCGAATTGTACCTTCATACATCATTTGCCGATCAATCAGACTTGTCTTCGCTCTCTGTGGGAGCTCTGAGATTTGCTTGAAGAAAAAGAAAGTGACAGCCTGTCATGTAATTCAACTGTGCAGAGCATTGTCTCGTCCGCACACTACAAACGACACGTTCTTTTTGGTGTTAAGCTCCCGCTGGCCCGTTAGATATGGGCGAACGAGAAGCAGATTGTATGCATGGCTCACTTGGAGCTGATTATTCTATAGTCCTGTGGTTTTCAACATTTTTCAGACCAGGGCCCACCATTTATTCAGAATTTCAGCCACGGACCACCATTTGATCTTGAATTTAATCTCACAGATCCAAATGCATGCAGTTTTTGTCCACAATTTTGGAGAGATGACTGGCAAAACGTTTGTCAAAATAACAACTATTCTACATTTTCTAAATGTGTAGATTCTTGAAAATGAAGTAATCCGGATGTTCTGTATAATTTAACTCCTGAGAGCGTAAAATAAAACTGTTTCATTTTAACGCTTTCAAGAGTTACTAATCTATAAGAGTCCACAACTGTCCATCATTTAGCTGGGGACCACCTGGAATCCACTGGTTGAAAACCCCTGTTCTAGTCTAATGTAAAGGTGTGCAGTGTAGTTCCGTCCCTGTTCTAGCCGCCAAAACAGGCTGTTCTTATTCCATTCATTCTCACGCATGAAAATGTCTTGAATGTTGAATTGGACTGAGAATTGTTTCGAATTTAGACATTTTTATGCTGTGAATAGTTGAATACCCAATAGACTGGAGTACCAAAGACTGATTCTCGCTAGGTTATATAAAGAAATGTTCCTTCAAAAATAGGTATGCCACCCAACTATACCCACGCAATCAAGATTGCGTGGGTTCTCTCAGGATTGAACTGGGGTCTCCTGCGTGAGTGCCGGAAATTATTGCTGAGCTATTAGAGAAATCCCATTTGGCCAATCGCAGCGTGTCCTTGAAAAATTCACAAGCGCACGGGCCAATCACGGCGCGTCCTTGCTCCGAACGCGAAGGCCATTCATTCAGCACTCTCTGGCTGCCGGGGGAAACATTGACGCACGCACTGGCGTCAGTCAGGGTTTCAAAACTGAGACCTTTCGATTGCCAAAGAGCCGAGACCGTACCCACTCAGCTGTACCAAACGAAACAAAACAACAGACATTTCAGAGTTGGCATGGAGACAGCAGAGTGTGTACACCTGGAGAGAAGTTAATTAAGAGGTGTGTTGACTGACTGTGGGTGTCACTCCAGAGAAGGCAGGTGATGTAACAGAATAGGCCTATACAACGCTGTGTATGTACTTTACTAATTTTACTCAGAAACGTCCCACATTTCAGTATTTCTATAATCTGCGTCCACGCGAGGGATTTGTTTTCTCTCCTTGCCACAACACCTCCCCCTGCCTGCAGTGACATTGCAGCAGTCATTTTTAGCATCCCTCCCACTAAACGCTTTTGTTTAAGGATATACTTTCGCCATGACGTTGTAAGAAATAGGAATAATGGTGCAAATGCAGGTGACAGCTGCCACATATCGTATCATCTATAGTTAAATTGATATACCGAGGGCTGTGTAAATTACACCCATACTGTTGTGTGGTGACAGCTGACAGAAAAGTGAAGATACTGTATATATACTGTACATTCATGATTGTTATTGTCTGTTATGGTATAGTATAGGGCAGTGGTTTTCAACCTTTTTCATACCGGGGCCCACTATTTATTCAGAATTTGAGCCATGGAGCAGGGATGGCTCCAGACATTTGTGCATGGGGGGGCTATGGGGGGGCTGAGTTTTTTTCAGCAGGGGCTAGTGAATATATATATATATATATATATATATATATATATATATATATATATATATATATATATATATATATATATATATATATATATATATATATATATATATATATATATATATATATATATATATATATATATATATATATATATATACATACATACATACACACATACATACACACACACACACACACACACACACACACACACACACACACACACACACACACACACACACAGGCAAATACAATGGTCCTGTTTATATGCTAAAATACATGTTCATGTTACACAACAAAGCAAATCATTGTCACTGGCTAATTTTTTCCCCAAAATGAATGAATGAACTCTTAGTCTTTTAGATCTTCAGGGGACAGTTACACATGTACCACAGTTTCAGAGATCTGCAGAACGTAAATGGACACACACACACACACACACACACACACACACACACACACACACACACACACACACACACACACACACACACACACACACACACACACACACACACTTCTACAATACTTGATCTCACAGACAGACACACAGAAGTAGTCGCAGCACTGCACTCACGCACAGACATAGTGAGGCGGCCTTTACATTAACATGTAGGCTAAATAAAGGGACGCACAGGCTAGAAACAGCTTCTAACTTGATCTCACAGACACACAGAAGGAGTCGCAGCACTGCGAACATACACACACACAGTGAGGCGCGGCGGCCAAATGCGAACATGTAAATACAGGGACGTGCAGAGTGTGTTAGGGTCCAGGGACAGAAATCACATAAGAGGGCACTTTTGGACAAATGGCAAATCTACAAGCTCACAATGCTTCATAGCGT
The DNA here is from genome assembly GCA_039105355.1 of Benthosema pterotum. Taxonomy (NCBI): domain Eukaryota; kingdom Metazoa; phylum Chordata; class Actinopteri; order Myctophiformes; family Myctophidae; genus Benthosema; species Benthosema pterotum. The sequence goes on from CM076970.1 coordinate 43,390,009, forward strand.
GTCGCGGTGGGAGCCTGTAGATCAGCTATTTTTGGGGCAGTTGTTCTTGCCGCTAGTAGAAGGCTGGTTACCTGGTCGCACCATCCCCACAACACACGCTGCTCCCCTGGCTTCATTTTAGGGCACTTCGGGCGAATTGGGAGCGGCGCCGGCCGCTGTTTCACCACCGTGACTACCGTCAGCCAAGTCGTCCACTGAATCGGCTCTTAGGCGTCGCTTTTTACCGAACACAACAAACCGGTCCATTGTACTGGACTTTAAACAAACGGTGCAGCAACCGAGTTAGTTGTCCCTCCAAAAACACAGTCAAAAGGTTCGTGAACTATGAACTTGGCGGACGCTCTGTTGATTGGAGGATTGCAATGCGTATTGCGTACGTGACCGTGCGGGCGAAAATGACAGGTGGTGAGAATTCTGAGAAATGGATTATTTCAGTATTATACATCATTACAAAAATTACAAGTATCATGATTTTATAGCAATGATTTACATGAAAGTCAGTCAGTTTGGTCTTCCATATATTTTATTTATTCCCTGAATATTTTTCATCACAGTCATGTTTTTGGCCAGGGGGGGCTTAGGGGGGGCTAAGCCTCCAGCAGGGGGGGCTAGAGCCCCTGCTAGCCCCCCCCTGGCGCCGTCCATGGCCATGGAGCACCATTTGATGACATTTTAGCCCCCACTGACCCCAAAACTAAAGATTTTTTTGTTGTTGTTCACAATTCCAGGCTGGATTTTGGAAAGGAAAAAAAAACAGGCAAACATACAGATCAAGATTACCACTGTCTTCTAAATTCTGTAGTTGTTCTGTAGACCTGGGTTGATTAAGATGATGAATTATTTTCACTCTTGAGAGTGTAAAAATGAAACCAAATGGACCCGCAAGGGTCCATTTGGTTTCATTTTAACGGTCTCAAAGAGTTACATTTGGTTAACCAACTTTCCATCATTTACCCTATGGACCACATGGAATCCTCTCAGGGACCACTGGTGGTCCCCAGACCACCTGTTGAAAACCCCTGGTATAAGGAATAGCAATGTATTAGAAACCTAAATGCTGATGAAACACAACAAGCTCATTAGTACCTTCTCAGAAATAGTTTGGGTATTGGGTATTGCTATTTTTAGCAGCATCTTAGGTTATCCGGATCCGGCACCCACTTCATCATTTCTGAATTATGTGCCTTCATCATTTTTGAATGAAGACCTATTTACCAACCGATTGGCACAGGATAATTTATTCTAGGGATGTACGTTGGGACTTTGCCGCCGTCATTATCCTCTGTGTGTGTGTGTGTGTGTGTGTGTGTGTGTGTGTGTGTGTGTGTGTGTGTGTGTGTGTGTGTGTGTGTGTGTGTGTGTGTGTGTGTGTGTGTGTGTGTGTGTGTGTGTGTGTGCGCGTGTGCGTGCGCGTGTGTGCGTGTACTTACACTTCCTGTTGCTGTGTGTGCATGTTTACTCCATCCCACCGAATCAGCTGTTGGCAAAAAAAGAAAATGCCTATAAACTGATCTGGGTAGCCAATAAGGACACAATCAAATCTGTGTACTGCATACTGTGTCCTGATTGGCCAACCAAAGTTTCTGGAGTAGGAAATGGGTGTACAATCAAGCTATTCCAGACCTGGTTTTGCTAGCCACTGATTTGGTCTGCCTTTAGCCAGAACATTCCGACATTGTTGTACTAGATGAAAACTCTTGAACGGCTTTCTTCTAAAGTGCTGAGCAAGGAGTGTGATATACTGTACATGCTAAATATTTAGTGGTCTCAATCTCAATATATCTGACTGAACTTTTAGTTACTGCACTGTCCACCAGCGCCTAATATTATAACGATGTGCCCCTGAATAGGCGAAGGGCCAACTTGAAGCTGGTTAATGAGGAACAGTGTTCACACTGAGCTGCTTCTTCAACAACCACTGATCCATCACTGCTCCAATGGAGCTGCACTGTGACCACTGACCAGTGTTGCCAACTTGGCACATTTGTCACGATTTAGCTTATTTTTCAGACCCCCATAGCGCCAAAACTAGTGAAAAGCTCCTGGCGGAAAATCTAGTACTTTTTGGCTGGTGAGTTCTCGCTGAGTTGGGGTGAAATTGATTGACAGGTGCCAGAGTTAAAACCCTCATTTTTCACCATTTTTCCTCCTATGACAGTTGTTTTCATCCAGTCGTCCCCAGGCTAAAGGATGGACAGTTGGTTAACCAGATGTAAATCATTTGTTACGCCTTCATTGAGAGCGTAACTAATGAAACCAAATGGACCCTTGCAGGTCCGTTTGATTTCATTTTTACACACTCAAGAGTTAAAATATTCATCATGTGAATTAACCCAACAACTAGAGAATGTAGAAGATGAATGGTCATTTTGATTTGTAAATATATAAAGACGGAAAAGCATCTAGCACATTCTAGTGCATTTTGGAAGTGCCACTAATGCATTTGGGATTTTGGCAGTTGGCAAAACTGACTGTGACACCTGTCACTGTCGGGGGACATGGTGCTCACTGCTGGGACGTTTGCTGTTTGAACACACACACAAGCATAGTGTCCTACTTGTCACTACAGTACCTGCTCACCGAAAGCATTTGTCACCCGCTTTGCTCCGTCATTTGAAGTGTGGCATCGGTTTGGGGGAAAGAAATCAAGAAGGGCTTTGCTTGTCTTGAACTGCGGGGCGACTGTGGTGTGGTGGCTCAGGAGGTAGAGCAGGTCATCCAACCAGGGGTGTAGTGGAGGGGGGACGCGGGGGGACGGAGTCCCCCCACTTCTCACATCTAAAATATATTTTGGGCAAAAGTAGGCCTATATGTTTTTTTTCTTGTCATTTACTTTTATGGATACAATTAGGCATTGTAAACAAAACTTTCTCAACATGCTATACTTAGTTCCCCCATTCTGTGTTTCCTAGAATTGGAGGGCTGGAAAAAATCATATTAGCATGGTGAAATACATCTTCATGACATCATCAAGATGTGTTTCACCATGTTAATGAGTTTCCTTTTTTTCTGAGAGTGTACAAATGGAACCAAATGGACCCGCTAGGGTCCATTTGGTTCACATTTGTACACTCTCAGAAAAAAAATGAAAATGGAAAAAATGGAAAATGAAAATTCCCCTTTAAGAGGCGTCCCCCCCACTTCTAAAAGGACCACTACAACAATGCATCCAACCATCCGTGGGTCAGAGGTTCGAATCCCGGCTCCTCCAGGCTACATGTCATTATTAGTGTCCTTATTGGGCAAGACACTGACCCCTAAATTGCTCCCGATGTGCTGGTTGCCTGGCTTCGAGACGCTTTCGCTGTATAAATGTGTGTGAATTGGTAAAGGTAATAAACTATGTAAAGTGCCTTGAGCTATATAAATGCTCTTGATTGACTGACTGATTGATTGAATACGAAGACGCAAGATCCACAGAATATTGTTTTCTATTTCTACCTGCAGTGTTTCAAAAGAAAGAAGAGTCTATTGGGAAAAAGCCGTGTTACTGCAACTTGTATTATTATATTATTTATCAGCAGTTGAAGCGTGTTTTCATGGTTCAAAAAGCAACCTTTGCGCTTAACACATTGAAATAACATTGGTTATATTGTCATGTTTCTCCATAAAAAAAAAACAAAATAAATAAAAAAAAACATTCTTGCAGCGGCTTCTCACCGCCTCCACCTCGGTGAGAATAATTTCTCCAGGGATATCCCTTTGTGTTATGTCAAGTCCCCAAAAATCTTTGTGCGAAGGAGGTTCTAGCACTTGCACTTCAGATTCAGATTCAGTTTGTCACTGCACAGAGCACACAAATGGTTTGACAATGAAATGGAGTGTGCAGGCGTCTAGCCAGACAAGTGCAGCAATGCAGTAATGAGATGTTTTGAATGTACATTATGCACTGTAATTTTCCGGACTATAAGCCACTACTTTTTTCACATGCTTTTGACCCTGTGGCTTCGGCCAATCTATGGATTTTTACAGGTAACACAGGGGTCCCTGAGAGGGTTCCAGGTGTGCTCCACAGACTAAATGATGGGAAGTCGGTTAACCAGATTTAACTCTTTGAGAGCGTAAAAATGAAACCAAATGGACCCTTGCGGGTCCATTTGGTTTCATGTTTACACTCTCAAGAGTTATGATATTCACCATCTAAATTACCACCACTTAATTAAGTCATGTTGATGTTTTGCCTCTTTTGTTTGCGATCAAACAGCACTGGGATTGAAAACCACTGCTCTAACATGAAGCTTATTGCCTGGTGCGGCTTATAGTCAGGTGCGGCTTATACACGGAAAAATCAGTATTGTGCTCCAAATTTAGCTGGTGCGGCTTATATTCAGGTGTGGCTTATAGTCCGGAAATTACAGTCCGGAAATTACACAGTAATATTATTATGCAGAATAATACCCCTATAACCCACCCCTAACACTAACTGGAATCAGAATTGAGAAGACCCTCTCTCGTCATATGAGCACACATTTGCGAGAGGAGGAGGGAAAAGGGCAAAGGTTGACAGGGCTTTTTTTCTTCACACGACGGATAGCGAATGTAAGCGGTCTTCAGACACAAAGCATTGCATCGCAGGCTTTTAGTCAGTTTCTCAACTGCTATTTTTACTTAGGAAAAACAACGTCAAAATCATGCCTGCAGGGAAGATCGATCTCAAGACCGATCCGTTGCACTTATTCTTCAGAGTAAAAGCTCTTGAACCAGCGGACGCACAGTGTGTGGGTCTCCCTCCTTCTACTGCTTAAAAAAAAAGAAAGAATAGTGATGTCAGCCAGGTCAAAAGTGTTTAAGCAATTCATAAACCTTTGCATTGCTTGTAATATGGTTCCTTTACAGACATGCAGTATCGTTTTCTTGAGAAATGCATGGATTGCAACACTGAAGCCTTTATATCCCTTTTAGTGTGTTATTAAAATCCGCCCAGTCTAAAGGAAATGAATGTATATATGCGTTCTATCAAGATGCCAGATGTATATTAATAGAGAGAGTGTACATGCCAAAGGCTGCATATATTTCTCTGTCACCCACTCATAGTCTTCCTATTTTCCGTTCCTATCTTTCTCTCTCTCTCTCTCTCCCTCTGTATCACAGTTAGCTAGAGGCTGTTGCCACCCACACACTCTCCATCCTGACTTCAATTTACAGTCAGAATGGCCCCTGTATACGCGTATCCGTGTTCACCAGCCATGGTCTGCATGGTCAGTCGTCGGCAACCGACAGTGTCGCCTGTTTGTTCTTCGGTACAAATTGCAGCGCGTGTTGTTGTGATCTGTGCTGTCACATCTGTCACTCTCCCATCAGCCTTCCTTTCTGTGCGTTTGTGGTCTTATAATCCAGTTCAATAGGAGCCCTAGCTGGTAGTTGTTTCTATGACTACCAAACAATTAGCTCGCATTCGGAGTACAGCCTGTCGCTTAAATATACAGTATTTATAAAAATGTTTTATATTTTTGTATGTTTGTGTAGGTCAGGGGTTTTCAACCTTTTTGACACCAGGGACCACCATTTATTCAGCATTTGAGCCACGGACCACCATTTGATTACATTTTCACCCCAAGGACCTAAAACTAAAGAATTCTTTTGGTTTTGTGCAGAGTTCCTGGCCTGATTTTGCAAACAAAACAGTGTAGACTTCTTAATTAAGTGGTGCTAATTCAGATGATGAATATTTTAACTCTTGAGAGTGTGAAAATGAAACCAAATGGACCCTTGCGGGTCCATTTGGTTTCATTTTTACATTCTCAAGAGTTACATCTGGTACATACGCTTTCCATCATTTAGCCTGGGGACCACCTGGAACCCTCTCAGGGACCACTGGTGGTCCCGGACCACCTGTTGAAAACCCCTGGTCTAGGTGACAAAATGGAGACGCAAGCAAACAGAAACATCAGCAAATTATCGTCGTGTCAAAGTGATAAGACATGTCCTTTTATTACAATCCATGTATTGACACCCAGGGGCGTTTTTTTTTTCATTAGGTAGACTAGGCAGTTGCCTGGGGCGCCATGAGGGGGAGGGGAGGGGGGACACCGGGGCGACCCCAGGCTAATAAGCCTCATATGGATAAATACAGTACCGTATTTTCCGGACTATAAGGCACACTTAAAAGCCTTTAATTTTCTCTAAAATCCACAGTGCGCCTTATAATCCAGTGCGCCTTATATATGGATTGTTTGACTGCAGGTGCTTCTATTCTGTGTTAACTGTAGTAGCTTCTATTCTCTGCGCCTTATAATCCAGTGCGCCTTATATATGAAAACAGTTTTAAAAGGTGCGCCTTATAATCCGGTGCGCCTTATAATCCGGTGCGCCTTATAGTGCGGAAAATACGGTACATTATACCTGTCCTCTATAACTAGAATTGAACTTATAACTAGAATTGAATTTAAAACACATATAATATGTTCTTTAGTTTTAAAATAGTTCATAATTTTATCCCTTGGGTGGGCGCCATTTTACTGTGCCTGTTATAGGTATGACTTCACAGGAGATTTTCCCTGGAGTGCCCCCTTACAAATGGATCCATAAGGGTCCAGGGGAAAATCTTGCCTGGGGTTCCAAATTGCTTAGAAACGCCACTCTTGACATCATATCTCATATTTTTCAACTTTCCTTAATTTATCCGATGGCTGCATTGCTGTTTTTTAAGAGCTTTTCCAGCGCAAAGCAAATGTTTGGCTTGCAGAAAAACACAAAAATACACCAGATGTTCCTCTGGCAGCTCTTAAATGACGTTGTTTAAGCAAACTACCCAGTGTGCACAATTTAGGACGCAGACACGGAGAAATATGAGCATAGGCGATATAAGAGACACATACAATGTGACTTTCTTTCAAGTAGGAGCCCTTGTAGTTGTTTCCATGGTTACCAAACAATTAGCTGGGATTCAGAATAGAACCTGGAGAGCCGCCTATTTACAGGCTTTAGAAGAGAGGAAATCATAGGATATTAGTGTCGAACATTTCTGATGGGGGAGGTCTTTTTTTCGACTCCAGTTTAGCGAGGGGCGAAGCAACTGCTTTTGAGTCACAACAAATCCACAACAAGAACATAGAAAGATGGGTAATTAGTTGTGTGATATTAATGTGCATCAATTCGATATATCGCCGCTGCCCAGCAGTAACCAGCTAACTCCTTTCTTCTTTTTCCTTTTTCCTCTCCATTAATCAAAGTTATTGAACAGCCGTTTCCATCTGTGTGTTGGTTAACACATACTGGACCAATGAATAGTATTAAAAAGTGCTTCTGACCTTGGCACACAGGGTCATATGAAAATGTGACCCAGCGTGCCAAGGTCAAGGTTGTGCAACTCGTCAGTCAGGTTTCTGTGAGGGAATTTTATTTCCATTTTAAGATTTCTTTTGCTTTTGTCCACAATTCCAGGTTGGATTTGGGGAAACAAAACAGTCAAACATACAGATCAAAATGACCATTAATCTTACACATTCTGTAGTTGTGTAGACTCGAGCTAATTAGGATGATGAATATTTTAACTCTTGAAAGTGTAAAATGAAACCAAATAGACCTGCAAGGGTCCATTTGGTTTCATTTTTACACTCTCAAGAGTTACATCTGGTCAACACACTTTCCATCATTTAACCTGGGGACCACCTGGAGCTCTCTCGGGGACCACTGGTGGTCCCCAGACCACCTATTGAAAACCGTTGACTACTGTTTGTGTGGGCATCTCCATGAAGTCGCCCCAAAATGAGGAACAGCTCGCAGGTCTTCAGGCAAATACTGTAGCATTCATAATAGTGCTTTTGGCTTGTAGACTGATTTGACTTGGATGGGGGGGAGTAGTTACCGTAAACAGTATATGCTCGATGCAGAAAAATGTACATTTATGTTTCTGCATTAATAAAAATAGTGTTGTAAAATGTAAAAAAAAAAAACAAAAAAAAAACAAAAAAACAGACCAAACAAGCTAACTCGATTAGACCGTCAAACTTTCTGCTAAATCAGCTAACATTATCACCTCTCACCCAAGTAACTGATATAAGTCACAACACCAACTTTGATGAGGCATTATTGCTTTGTTTTAAAAGTAAAAAAAATGAAGCTAGCGGGTTTCTAACTGACAGCAGAGATATGCAGTATATGCACCCTTTAACTGTGTGTACAGTATATCTTTGCATCATTGTCAAATGCCTAGATTATGTATAGTATTTGAAGTACTTTCCGATCACATTTCAACGGGCAATTCTCACCAATGTGATGGACAGCAAAAAAAGATTTGGTCATCTATCATTCTCTCATAATCACTTTATATCTATGAAGTAGTTCTCAAAATAATGAGAAAGTTTCTCAAAGACCTGCATATCTCAAAACAATAAAAGCTATGAATTATTTGTAGTGAGAGTTATTTGAAGTGATGGAGTTATTTGTAGTGATCCTCAAAGGGAAATTGCCTGTCTGCATTGTTCCCATCCTATTACTCAGCCCCCACAATGCTTGAGTAAAAGTATCCTTGATTACTGATTACTCCTGATGATCAGATATTACTCAACTGCAAGTCTGCAGCTAAATGAAAGTTGCTCTGTCACGTTTGTACTCGAGTTAAAATGTATTTAAGTACTTCTTCTCCTCCGCTGATTATAAGCAGCTCACAGAGAGAGAGCATGGGGAGCAATTAGGGCTTCAGTGTCTTTGCTCAGCGGACACCTCCACACCAACTGAAATAAAATGAAGCTAGGGGTGGGCGATATGGAGAAAAAAATCTATCACGATATTATTATTTTATCAAGCAGTATCACAATACACGATTTATCACAATATTTTTTCATGCAGGTTTTTATGGTTAATTTTTGAAGTAACTTAAAGGGGAAATCCACCCATTGTCAACATTTTAATTAATGTCATTAATTAATTCATTAATGGCATTAATATACCTTAGAGATGTTGTGTGGACATGATAAAAAAGTTCCCTCAATTCTGTATTTCCTAAAAATTAGGGCCTGAAAAAATCATTAACATTAACATTCATGCTGTGAATGGCTAAAACACTGCCCCGCAACAAGAACAAAGCAAGTTTCTGTCTGCAGGGAAACAGCTGCAGCATCAGAGTAGAAGCAACATAGAAGGGCAAAGGCAAACAATATAGCTATATACAGTACAGTATCTATTTTGATTTTTGGCTAAAAGTTGCCTCTATTGCCTTTAATTGTACAACCAGTCCTACATGGTAACAAAAGAAAAAAGGGATTAACAGCCATTTATTTATAAGAGGCATACCAATATTTACCACCATATCACCCACAGCCCTAAAGATGAGCCCTATCAAAATAACGACTTAGCATATCTCACATAATGAGAAACCTTCTCTCAATATTCACCCACAAATGGGTGGAAATGGACTTCAATGTGAGATAGACATTCCATGGCCTGTGAGATGTGATAATTATAGGCTACTCTCCCGGTCAGTGCAGACTGGTATGGATAGAGCCGGGGAGAAAGAATGGCATGATGAGTGGCACTAAAGCCAAGAGACTGCAGGCTGGTATGGATAGAGCCGGGGAGAAAGAAAGAATGGCATGATGAGTGGCACTAAAGCCAAGAATAACACACATGCTTCAGGTCAGGAACTGCTGGTGAGTACTGGAGCACTTGATTTACATCAAAAGGTTGACTCTTAGGTGCTCCAGTACTGACTGTCTGTCTGTCTGTCTGTCTGTCTGTCTGTCTGTCTGTCTGTCTGTCTGTCTGTCTGTCTGTCTGTCTGTCTGTCTGTCTGTCTGTCTGTCTGTCTGTCTGTCTGTCTGTCTGTCTGTCTGTCTCTCTGTCTGTCTGACTGACTGTCTGTCTGTCTGTCTGTCTGTCTGTCTGTCTGTCTGTCTGTCTGTCTGTCTGTCTGTCTGTCTGTCTGTCTGTCTGTCTGTCTGTCTGTCTGTCTGTCTGTGGGGTTTCCTCATTCAGAAGGGGTGCATAGTTGTTTGATTAAACCCATTTTGTCTTGACCCTCGATTCGAGTTTCTGACACCAGATTATACAGTAGTTCCTTACACCAGATTATAGCTGCAGCAACATTCTAGATTTTGACGCTAGATTCTACGGTAGTTTCCGGCACTAGATTCTAGTTATTGACACTAAATTATAGTTTATGATGCTAGGATCTACTTTTTGACACTAGAATCTAGTTTCTGACACTAGAATTGAATTTGAGACACTAGATTCTACAGTTTCTGACACTAGATTCTAGTTTTTCTGAAAAATCTCTGTTCCTGTGTCAGTGATGCTAACATATTTCAAGCCAAGGACCACCAGAATTATCCATATTCGGCTGCAGACCCCCATCTGAAAACATGTTGTTCTAGGGATCCCCCAGAAGCAAAAATTTGAGTTAAAAATGTTTGCTTCCAAAATAATGTATTCAGAGATTTGCAGCACATTTTCACAATTTTTCAAAAATAGCAGAACTACAAGCTCATATCGCGCCACTCGGTGGCACGATATGAGCTTGTAGATCTGCTATTTTTCAACAGATAAAACACCAAAACGTGTTCAGTACACAAAGTATACAAATACTTTGTCCTTCGGAGAGCACCAAATCGCTGGTCAACATTGTTAGGCGGTGCTCACTCTGGTACATCTGAGGAATCAAGAAAATGTTATGAGATTGCTGTGCGTGATAAGACCAAATTCATTCATTTCCAATGGGAGTCACATGGTTTGAGAAACACCTATCCTTTGTTTTTCTTGTTTTCTATCCTCCTTCACCTTGACATGATACGATTTTCTCGTCAAACTATGACTCCCTTAGAAATGAATGGAGCTGGTCTCAGCAAGGGACAATTTTAAATCATGATTTTCTTGATTTATCAGATGTAACAGTGTGAGTGCTGCCATAGAGCTCAGTTTCTCGTAGGCTGGCTAAACCCATATACCATAATCTGCTTTTGCCAAAAACGTTTTATTGTCAAAGAAAGCAGTGCGGTCTGGAATAGCTCAACGTTACTTCCACTTCCAACTCCATAGAACTGGGGTGAACTTGGGCGGCGGTGGCTCAGGGTTGGAGTCACCAGCTGGTAACCGCAAGGTTGCCAGTTCGAACCCAGGCTCCCCCAGAGTTACTGTTGATGTGTCCTTGAGCAAGACACTGAACCCCCGAATTGCTCCTGATATGCTGTTTGTGCCTTGCATGGTTTCCTCCACCATCAGTGTGTGAATGTGTGTATGAATGGGTGAACGTGATGCACAGTCTATGTAAAAGTGGCTTGGATAAAGGCGCAATATAAATGCACCATTTACCATGCCTATCAGGACACAATATGCAAGTGTGTTTGCATTCTGATTTGGTCTGGCTTTAGACTGGCCAGGATTCTCACTCAGGGCGCTGGTCGTACTTTGAAGTTTTATTTCATTATTTTTAGTTTAGTATTTATTTGGAAATGTCTTCCCCTACCTCCCTTATTTCTCCCTATTAATCCGTTTCTTTCATGTCTTCCTCCTAGACAAACACTTGCAGGCCAAGTTTGCCTCTTCCAGAGAGTTCAAGCATGGAAACCCCTCCCAACGCCACGCCACAACCCTTCAGACAGTCAGTGAGTTCACCAAGCCTCCTTTTGTTACCCCTCAGGGCGCACCCCGGAGGGTGCATCCGCTCAGGCTTCTGCCAAACAATGAATGAGTAACAGGGCTTGACACTTAACACTTGCCCGCTTGCCCGGGGCAAGTAAAAAAAAATGGTGGGGCAAGTGAAGACCGCTACCTGGTTGCCCGATCGGGCAAGTGTGCAACTTAGTGCACTATAACACAACACAAGATAAATTTGTCTTGAAGGCAGTCATTGCACTCTGCCTCTGTGTCTTTCCCTGCTTTCTAGCTGTCCACAATTCCAGGCTGGATTTGGGAAACAAAACAGGCAAATTAACATACACATCAAAATGACCATTAATCTTCTACAGTGTAGACCTGGGCTAATTAAGATGATGAATTTTAACTCTTGAGAGTGTAAAAATGAAACCAAATGGACCCGCAAGGGTCCATTTGGTTTCATTTTTACGTTCTCAAGAGTTACATCTGGTTAACCAACTTAACTGGGGACTACCTGGAACCTGGGGGGCAAGTGACCATGACCTGAGGGCAAGTAGAACCTGACTTGCACTTGCCCGATGGGCAAGTACCTCAGAGACCTTAGTGTCAACCCCTGAGTAATGTTCTCTGTGTCTCGCCACCCGTCAGGATGGTGTCCTTCATCAGCAAACCAACGGACTGCTCCCTACAACCAGGGGCGGATCTAGGCATGGGCATGGGGGGTGATGTGATGCCCCCTAAATGCCCAGACTGCCCCACCAAACACGATGGCATGCAAAACAACCCAAGATATTTCAAATTAAAGTGCAGTCTGTATATTTAAGCAAGAGATAACAACTGATGAGGGACTGATGGGGACCTTGATTACGCAGCGGTCCAATATAGAGCGGAGCGGTGAATTATAGTGTACTACTGCTACTAACTACAATTGTGGCACCACTAAACCAGCAGCATTTCATCATTGAAAACAGAAAACTCTCTGAGTCAGACATTTAGCTTTATGCATGCTGCGTGTCTGTTGCAACTTCAACAATAACTCGTGTTATTGTTGGTGCTTACTTGCCTAATAAAAGTCCCGTGAGGCTTCGCGCCACGGGCAATGAAGTCACCCCCATTTTCACCTGCCCCCCCCCCCCCCCCCCCCCCCCCATTGGGAAATGTTACATCCGCCCCTGCCAACAACCCCGATGGACTGGAGCTGCTCAATGACAGTGACAATGTCAGCACAGCACAGAAAAAAACTCCTTTATCTCTCTCTTTACCCTTTATATGAAGAATAATCAGTGTTCTCCTCAGTGGGAATTTGTTTCTAATGAGGGAACCATTAAACCAATAAAACAAAACAAAAGAAATCCGTAACGCATTGTCTAGGATGAAGTCACATAATTAGGTTCCTGGCTGTGCGTTACAGTAAGTTATTCGTTTGTTTAATCACTTCTGACAGTACGAATTACGATACACGTGCTGAGTAGTAAAAGTCAAGAGTACAATGTAATTTTGATCTTTAGTCTCTTCATTTCTCTTGCATTCATTCTATTCTTTATATCTTTTCAAATGCCTGACATGTCTATAAAAAATGCCTTTAAATGGCTTTAAATGAACAGTGAGTCCATCTTATGCTGAATGACTTTGAATTGATGTGTCTGCTTTGCCTTTATGGCTGGCACGATTGTACATTTTAGCTGATGATTATTACAAGTATGTGTGGTTAACTATATCATTTTGTTTTTATTGCATTGGACAGTGGAACTTTACAATTTGTATCTGTCCTTGATAATCACAGATTTGATTTCTTTATAAATATTTTTCTTTCCAAACTTTCCAAAATGTGCATGTTGTAATCTTCTGCTATCTCTGTGAGGAAAAATATATCTATGGTAATTTTTGGTTATCTAAAACAGTGATTTTCAACCAGTGGTCCCCGAGAGGATTCCAGGATTTCTGGTGGTCTCCAGCTAAATGATGGAGAGTTGGTAACCAAATGGACCCTTATTGATCTGAGAGCATAAAATGATACCAAATAGGCCTTATGGGTTCATTTGGTATCATTTTACACTCTCAAGAGTTAAATTACATTTAAACATCTGAATTACTTAATTTTCAAGAATGTACACATTTAGAAAATTATTGGTCAAAATTATTTTGACCAACGTTTGGCCAGTTATCTCTCCTAAATTATGGACACAAACTTGAGAGACTAAACTCAACATAAAACCGTGGTGTGTGGCTAAAATGCAGAATAAATAGTGGACCCTGGTATGAAAAAGGTTGAAAACCACTGCTTTAAAATAATTGCTATTAGACAAATATGTCGGCCTGTGACAGGCCTTGCCTACTGTATGCGTTACCCACATGACATCCCAGTGGTGGTAACGGCTATGAAATGTGTTCTATTGTGCTCTTACAGACTGTTCCTTTCTCTTTGTTGAATTTCAAGAGTTTTCTCAATCGGAGATTGAAGAGCTCCATCAAGAGGGCCAAAAGTCAGCCAAAATTGGATCGGACTAGCAGCTTCCGCCAAATGATTCTGCCTCGTTTCCGAAGTGCGGACCAAGAGAGGTGAGCTCTTTTATGTTAATTGTCCAATTAGTGTGCATGTGTGTCTGTGATTAAAAGCCATTAGTGTGTGCCTGGTGGGACCCCCTGTGATGCTGTTTCCCCTGGCCGGGTCATAGCAAAGGCTATTAAAATGACACAATGGCTCTCTGCTTGGCACTCGGTATCAAGGCTACCCTGTGACATACTAGCATCATGTCCAGGGGTGTACATATACATCTTGACTTGGTGATGTACTAGTACTTTATATTACTATAATACTATATATTAAGGCACCTCATGCCCCAAAAAGAGGAGATACTGTAGGCTCCTTCCCTGTGGACCTGAATGGCTCGGCAAGGCTTACTCAACTGTTTGTTGTGAAGAATATATTTTGAATGATTCTACTTAGAGATTGGCCTAATATGTTATACTAATTAACACTTAGGCAACTAATGGTCGACTAATATTGTATCAGACCAGACAGTGGCCTTGTGGTTAGAGTGTCCGCCCTGAAACTGGGAGGCCGGGGTTCGATTCCCGGCCGGGTCATACCAAAGACTGTAAAAATGGGACCCAATGCCTCCCTGCTTGGCACTCAGCATCAAAGGGATGGATTGGGGGTCAAATCAACTAATGATTCCCGAGCGCGGCGCACGCTGCAGCTCACCGCTCCAAGAGATGGGTCAAAAGCGGAGAACTAATTTCACTGCGGTAACGTGAGTGACTAATCTGACGACTTTGACTTTGACTTTGACAATCCAAAGCTTAGTGGACTTCTGTAGTCGGGGACAGCCCTACTACCCAGTGTGTAAGTCAGTTGGATCTGCGGTTCACAAAATATCTATGAATCCAGAAGTAGCCATATTGGATAGTCCAATAGAATTACTGAGCATGGGCCCTTATGGCACACATTTTGGTGAGATATATATTTATATAGCCGGCTGTGCCGGCATGCACATCACATGTACTGTAGGTCTCCATACTCCTCTGTGTCTAAATTATTGAGGCCTTTTCCCCCTGATGGATCCAAGGTCACATTGGGATCGGTGGGAGCTCCCACAGACGCACTGTAAAATCTCCCGCGTTTATTCATCCATCTGTACCTGTGAGAGGATGCAGGATTCACACGTGGACCAAAATGGTTACCGGCTGGTCCGTTTGGTTGATATGAACACTGAGGATTTTACTATGTGGTTTGGATACAGTCCAGTGACTGCACACACATGGGAGACAAAGTGAGAAGGCAGAGTGGGGGAAAAATTATGCTGACAAGAAAAAAAAAAAAAAAAAAAAAAATTATGCTGACAAGAAAAAAAGAGAAAAGAAAACAACTAAACGAAACAAAGCACAACCGAAGCAGATGCATAATGGACATTTCCAGGGCAGGGCGTGTGTGTGGGTGTGGGGTTGTGGGTGCACCATCAGACAGTTCATGATGACATAGGAATGAAGGTGGCTGTAGTCTGTATTATGTGCCAGTTGCTACCGTAGCACCAGTTCATAAGCCTCATGAATAAGGGATAGGGATTTTCATCGGCAAAATTATACAGAACTGAAAAGTGTGACCACAGACTTACAGGGCATTGCAATATTAGATACAATATAAGGGCCAGATAAAAGCTGGAGTCGTCATACTAGCAAACCTTTAAAAAAATCGCACCTGTGAAGGGATGTCAATTATTGATTCATTCTTTTAATTGATTTGGTAAGGTTATCGATCGATGAATCGGTTAGTTGATAAGCAAAATATTTTTGAAAAATATTTTTAAATCCTAATTTCCCTCTAAGTCTAACATGAAAATCTATATGTTGCCGATATACGGGAATAATGCAAAAGGCATATTATATTCCTCAACCAAATATACTGTATATTTGATCATTGACAATACGGGGCCAGTAAATGGCATTGTTGTGTGTGCATTACACAGCCACACGCACACACAGACAGCATTACATTCACCAAAAAACACCACAATGATTAAACAGATTAATTGCCAACTGTTAACAACTAATGATTAATTTCTATCAATCGATTAATCGATTACCGATCAACCATTAACATTCCTACACCTGTGTAAACTGAGTGGAGCAACTATGATTGCATTTCATGACTCACTTGGGTGTATTCTTATAGAGTGAGATCCATGAAATCCTCCAGAATATCTTCTATTATCCATAAAGTTGCACCCACAGTAGGTTTTCACTAGGAAAGCCACAACTGGAATGCCTTACATGGCAACATGGAGCCTCAGATCAGTGCTATTCAAAAACAAACTACCTTTAAAAAGTCTGCCAAAACCCACTCAACACTATAAATATTGACAACATTTAATCTCATGGCCATCTTCCGTATGCATAATAATCATGCCTGTTTTGCATGTGTGTATTGTGTAACTTTGTATTGCATGTATTGTATACCTTAGGTATACAATCACTTTAGATCTTTCTTTAAAACGTGAGAATGTGTGAAAATCTTAGAATCTATATTTTCAAGTCAATTAATTTCTTCTGGGCATCCCTCGAACAATAGCCTATATCAGCCTTTTGTGGGTCCTTGGCATGAATAAGTCGGAAAAATAGTATAGCAACATTTTTCTCCAGAAAATTGTCGTGATTTTGAAGATTTATTTTTTTAATCGGCCTCCGATCTTAACCCATTTTGTCCTGACATTAGATTCTAGTTTTTGTCTCCATATTCTACAGTAGTTTCTGACAGAGTTCCTGACGCTAGATTCTAGTTTCTGACAATAGATTCTAGTCTCTGACACTAGATTCTAGTCTTTCTGAAAAAAATCTGTGTTCCCGTATCAGTGATGCTCAACATACATTTTACGCCAAGGACCACCAGAATTACCATCAGAATTTGGCTGTGGAGGACCCCCATCTGAAAACATGTAGTTCTAGGGATCCCCCAGAAGCAAAGATCTGAGTTAAAAAAACATTTGCTTCTGCAATAATATATTCAAAGATTTGCGCCACATCTTCGCAATTTTTCAAAAATATCAGACCTTCAAGCTCATAGCGCGCCTCTCGGTGGCACGTTATCAGCTTGTAGATCTGATATTTTTTTTCAATATCTAAAGTAATGCTTAGAATGATGCATAATGCTTAGAATGGTCTCATAGAAATTTGCATTTGGAGTGTGTTGCAGAGAATTGATCTTACATAAAGCTCTCCCTACTGTGTGTCTTCTTCCCAGGACTCGCCTGATGCAGAGCTTCAAAGAATCTCACTCCCATGAGTCTCTGCTCTCCCCCAGCAGTGCGGCAGAGGCTTTAGACCTGGTCCTGGACGAAGACGCCATAATCAAACCTGTCCATTCCAGCATACTGGGACAGGAGTACTGCTTTGAGGTCTTTCAACTTATATATTTTCACATTATTCTTTTTATTAGTTTCATACGTTTATTCTTGTGTAGTGTAAACCCATCCCTCCATCCATCCATCCAGTTATTACATTGACCCCCGCGGGGCGAAGTCTGCAGAGAGAGAGAGAGAGAAAGATATGAGAGAAAAAACATCAGACACAATGAAGAAGACAATAGACTCCGTCACACCACCATTCAACAGCTTGATCGATTCCCCTGAGCCACTGTGTCTTTATACCTTTTATTTCTCTGTGTCTGACAATTTCATATGTCCAGCACTATTACAAATAGTACAATAGTAGAATCCATTATGTTAGACACACACACACACAGGCAGGCACACTTCATGTTGTTGGAGGCTGGGCAGGTCGAAGGCTGAGTGTTGAGTTGCAGAGCCGCGGCTGTGGATGTCAGAGCTGTGAATGAGAACAGGGTCGAGGAGATAGGATAAAATGGCAGCACCAATGTGATCTGCTGCCTTCGCTGTTGTAGAGAGAGAAGTGCATTTTCCCAACCGTGGTTTGATATAACCTGACCCCACCGACGATATTGAGTTCACAATACAGCCTCTACGGGGATTGGAGTCGAGACCACCGAGGCCAGGCGTGATGGCATCGAGAAGCGCCTGTTGAAATTGTATTTCCCGGCGCCTTAAAATTGGAAAATGCTTCTTCCATTCTTGAAAGCATGCGAAGGCATGACCTTGACTTATGGCGCCACAGTGAGGGTTTTTTTTTGTGTGTGTTTTGAGTTGTTAAACTTGTGCTGTGCTGACATTGTCACTGTCATGTGTTTTGAGTTGTTAAACTTAGTGCTATCAGGTGCAGGTTTTAGTGCTATTTGATGACACTTTTTTCCTTTTGCGGGGCTAGAGTTTATTTTTTTGTTGGTGCAGGGGAACTATAGGTCATGTAGACTATGTGCTTTGGGCATCCAATGTGTTTTGGATGTCAAACACACATTGGGCATGATCCATCTACCTTGATTCCTGTGACATGGTACATAATGCCCTTGATTTTCATAAATGTCATAAATGCCCCCTGTTCTACAGGTTCACCTCCTTTCAATGCAGTTTACATTGCTGCAGGTTGTCTTTATTCTAATGTGGGTATTTTAGTAGCTCCAAACTTAGTTTTTTCCATACATTACATCAAACCACACACTACAAGATAAAAGATAATTGGGCAACTACATGATTTAAAGTGATTGGAGAGGAGAGTGGCAGAAGGGAGGGGAGGGGAGGGGAGGAGGAGGAATTGATATCTCTGGGATTACAGGTAAATGCTGTCCCAGAGTGATGTAAAACTCATGCGTGAGTATCAGTATACTATTATAATATGATGTGTGGGGGGAAAAAAGCTTTAGAGCTACAGAAGACAACCTGCATCAATGCAAACTGTTGGAAGGAACAGGGACCTCAAGGGAGAAATATAGAACAGGAGGCATGTATGACAAAAATCAAGTGCAATATACTGTATATCAGGGATGCCCACGCTTTTTTGACTTGAGAGCTACTTTCAAAATGACCGGCTCAACAATATCTACACATCAAAAGTGTGATTATTCCATTACTGAAAATCTATTTCAAGGCCATCTAAAAAGTTTGAGCTTTGAAATAGTGGTGATGGTGTTACTTACCATTATAGTCTTTAAGAATAATGCACTTATAATGAAAAACAGAGGGGGAGAATTGGAAGGTTTTCTTGTATATGCTACTACTGACGTTTGAAAACAGTATTTGGGGTTCGAGTTGACAGTTTGTAATGTTGAGTTTAGTCTCTTGCACCCAAAACTAAGAACTTTCATGTTTTTTTGTCCACAATTGGGAAAGAGAACTGGAAAATTATTCTCTTGAAATTTACATAATTCAGATGTTTAAATATAATTTAACTCTTGAGAGTGTGAAATGAAACCAAATGGACCCGTATAAGGGTCCATTTGGTTTCATTTTAACACTCTCAAGAGTTACAGATGTATAAGGGTCCAAGTGCCCCTATCGCCTATGTTCTATATTTTAGGGGACTGCCATGTGATCTACCTGCACAGCCTGTGTGATCTACTGGTAGATCACAATCTACCTTTTGGGCACCCCTGCTGTATATGATGTCACAGCGATCACGGTAGATGGATGGCAAATGTGTTTTGGTGTGGAATTCTCATGACATCTCTAGTCATACAACCATCCATGCCTAGTAGATTCATAACTTAAGTGATTGTGCTGCCGAGAAATCCATGATGAAAGTATGTTGTGGTGAAACAAATCATGTGCCGCTTGCATCTGCCGCAGTCAGGTTAATTTTTGAGAAGCATTAGGCCATGACTCCCATTTTGTAAGATGTTACCTCTGGGATCCCCGATCTACACTGTAAAATACTTAACGGCTCCGTTCGATTCCATTTGTACGCTCTGGGAGTCACAGACCTGCAAGGCTCCATCTAGCTCACCAAGGATCAATCATTTGGCTCGGGGACCCCTGTGGGTTGAAACAAGTTCAATCGAAACACATGAAGACAAAGATGCAGACCCATACTAGCCTGCTGGGTCCACACCATAGAGCAGTGGCTTTCAACCAGTGGTCCAGGGACCGCCAGTGGTCCATGAGAGGATTCCAGGTGGTCCCCAGCTAAATGATGGACAGTTGGTAACCAAGTGGACCCGTATAGATCTGTAACTCTTGAGAGTGTAAAATGAAACCAAATGGACCCGTACGGCTCAGTTTGGTTTAATTTTACATTCTCAAGAGTTGAATTATATTTAAACATCTGAATTCCTTAATTTTCAAGAATCTACACAATTAGAAAATGTAGAATAATTGTTATTTTGACCAACATTTTCCCAGTTACCACCTAAATTGTGAACCTAATCCTTAGTTTTGGGTCAGAGAGAAACTAAACTCAACATCAAATGGTTTAGCCTCCGTGGCTAAAATGCAGGAAAAAATAGTGGGCCCTGGTATGAAAACGGTTGAAAACCTCTGCCATAGAGCAGCATATAGTGTAGGCCTCAGTACTTTTGTTTTGTTTTTTTTTTTCTTTGAATAATACAGCGCCACCATAACAAATGGAACAAACCCAGCCTACGGGGTCATGTTGTCTGTTCAATGGCAGGGTTAGAGAGGTGAACCATGCATATGTAACCACCTCCGCCAGCATACCCCTTCATTCACCCACCCAGCGCAAGTAATGTAGCTGCCCGTAATAATTAGTCATTTCAGACTGCATGCGTGCGTGCGTGTGTGCGCTGCGGCCGGTCCTTGTTATATCCCAGAAGGCAGTGCAGCAGAATCGTTATGGGACATGGAGTTGTCTCTCCAGTCATTACAAATTCTGCATAGGGTCTGTATTTGCCGGTACATGGTTAATTACAGCTTCGCCCCGAAGGGTGTACTTTCTGTAAGAGCGGGGAACATTGGAACCCAGCGAAATCCAGAGTGTTCATTTAACTCCGAGACTGACGTAATGCACCCAACCCTTAAGGGTCACTCGTAACGTAACACACTTCAGTTTAGACGCCGGATCCGACGGTGTAGTGTACATGTAAATTACTGTACACCTGGGAGCTGCATTAGTGAAACATTAGCATTTTACTGTTAGTAATAATTATGCCGCTCCACTGACTGACTGTGACAGTTTGGAGTTTAGAGTGCCTTGCTCAAAGTGGATGCACTCTAGGCAGTGTTTATCATACCCCACCACCCCTACTTGCAGTTAGAGTGCGTTCAATTAAAAGTAAAGACCTTTATGAACATGTCGCTCAAATTCTGTGCACTTTGTTTATCGCCGCTTTATTGGATTTATTTTGTCACAAGCTCTTAATACTTTTCACTGGTTAAATGTTTATACCCCCCAGGCATTAAGGGTGTAGCCTGTATTGGAATATTGTTTTCAATTTTTAAAAATTGAAGTAGAAATTATTGTATCGTATTGTTTGACGTTGTATTATATCAATTTGCAATGTAATCGGTATTGAATCGCTACCAATACTAAGTACTTTTTGATTTAGATTTTAAGAAGAAAAACACATCCTATTTTCAAATACAATGTCCACCTATATGCCAGATCACTGTTTTATGTATTCATATCCATTATAATACATTTTCCTTAATTTACATACTCTCTCTGTGTGTGTGTGTGTGTGTGTGTGTGTGTGTGTGTGCGTGTGCGTGTGCGTGTGCGTGCGTGCGTGCGTGCGTGCGCGCGTGCGTGTGTCCGTGTCTCGTTGGTGCTTGTTGACACTTTTTAATGTCAAAGCAATTATGTCTTTTCACAGCCTGTCAAATAGTTCTATCATATACCAGACATATAGACATAATTATCCTGTTGATTGCACAAATGTACTGTAGCCTATAACTATAATATATACATGAATCTTCATGTTTATAAAAGCAAGACCCTCCAACAGGCACCTAAAAGAATAAGACAGAATAATAAAACATATGGAGTTTATATATGAAGCATTCTACCTTGCAGGGATAATATACCCTGAGTGTTTTGTGTTCTACAGGTGACCACTAATTCAGGGACAAAATGCTTTGCGTGTCGTTCAGCCTCAGAGAGGGACAAATGGATCGAGAACTTGCAGCGAGCCGTCAAACCCAACAAGGTATGGTAAGAAGAAGTGGTTGAAAAGAGGGTGGAACTGTTGTAATGTTGGTGGCTATGATGATGGGTCCTGTGACTACAGTATACTGTATGTTGTCATTGCTTAGCATATAGTCATTGTTACAGCAGAAGTGATTCTCTCTTATTCCATATGCAATCTCACACTGTATGTACGTATGTATTAATGATGTCCCGATGCCACTTTTTTTCTTTTCTGATCGGTTCCCGATACCACACTTTCTGTTAGCCAATACCGATACCAGAGAATACTGCAATATACAATCTGAAGTCCACCAACCGGGAATAGCATAATTCTTAGTCAAATGTGCACTTGGGCGACTCCAATTTAACAGATCTGTGTTAGACTGGCATATCTGCCAATACCAATATGACCCAATAATGACAAATAAGGGCCAATACTGATACTTTTCCGATACCTATACAGTATTTGCTGATACCGATATGACGAGAAAAGTGCTGATCCGATACTTTTTTCCGATACAATACAGTATCAGAACATCCCTAGTATGTATGTACAGTATGTGGGTGGGTGGGGGGGGGGGGGGGGGGGTTGTATATGTACTTTGTGTGGACCAAAGCCTCTACCAAATCTAGAACGTACCAGATATATCCCTCCTCCTGGACATAAACATAAAGTTATTCCTTGTTGACATCGTTCAACACTGTTACACAGGTGAACCAAAAATAACATCTGAATTGAGGTCAAACCTTCTCTCGTCTCAAGAGAGAAACGAAAAAGGTTTTAGTTGGGAAAGTGTCGCCGTTTATATAACATCATGACCTTCCTTTACAGGATAACAGCAGGAGAGTGGAGAATGTGCTCAAGCTGTGGATCATCGAGGCGCGAGACCTCCCCACCAAGAAACGCTACTATTGTGAGCTGTGCCTGGATGACATGCTGTACGCGCGCACCACCAGCAAGCCCCGCACGGACACCGTGTTCTGGGGAGAGCACTTTGAGTTCAACAACTTGCCGACAATCCGTAGCCTTCGTTTGCACCTCTACAAAGAAACGGACAAGAAAAGACGCAAGGTACAGTAGTGAAATGAGCTGCACTGTCACATTAGACTGAAAAAAAAGAGAGAAAAAAGGTCTTTAATGTGAGCTTTCAACTTGTGTTTGGCAGAGACACATTGTAATGAGTGCCATTATTGACTTTATTTACATTACAAAGTAGTTTTTTTTTTTCTTTTCTTTCATGAATATTAATTATGAAATTGTGTAATTAGTAGCGACATTACACAAAAGAGAGTAATTTAGCCCAAAAGCCCTTTGGGGTTTTTTTTTTTATAATTTTTTTATCCCACGATTTTGTAACCCGTTTTTTTCACCCAGTGCCAATTCCTAATGCCCTTTGGGGTATTCTTTTTTCTTCCTTTCTTTTTTTTCTCCTCACTGCACATAGTGCTGTATGTGAAATGTGTCTCTTGCATTTTCCCCATCCTAACTTTAAGCTGTAGGGAAGGGATCTTCAACTGGTGGCCTGAAGGCCGCAGGTTGGATGTTTTCTAGGATGATTGTGAAAAAATAATGTAGGATTCTGATAGAAAACTCTATTTGCGACAAATCCCATTTCATTTGTTCTTATACTCACACAGCACCCAAGCCATACTACTCTCACTCATCACTAAGTTAGTGGTGCCCTTGTTTGAACCTGTGGTTCAAAGGTCGGTGCTTTACCAAATGAGCTATAGTAATACTATACCATAGGTATTGCATTCTATTTCCCCCACCAAATACCAAATGGACCCGTAAGGATACCAAATCGATCCTTACGGGTCCATTTGGTATCATTTTACGCTCTCAAGAGTTAAATTATATATACCGGTAAATATCTGAATTAATTAAAGGTAGGGGTCAGATATCACCCCCCCAAAAAAAAAAATCTGTTAAAATGCTCTATTATAAGGTGTGCAGACCATATATGGATCCCCCTACCCCATGTTAGCAGAGGAGCTAATAAAAGTTCCCCAGGTGGAGGGTGAATTCTCCTCCAATCAGGATCGAGCAGCAGGTTCACATAGTGTAGCTACTCTTGGGCACCCCTAGTGCACCAGGCTGGTACTACACCATGAATTTCAAATCACTTACCAAATCACTTTGGTAAGTGATTTGGGGGGGCAGCTGGTTAACCAGATGTAACTCTTTGAGAGCGTAAAAATGAAACCAAATGGACCCTTGCGGGTCCATTTGGTTTCATTTTTACACCCTCAAGAGTTAAAATTCATCATGTGAATTAGCCCAACTTAGTCTACACAACTAGAGAATGTAGAAGATTAATGGTCATTTTGATCTGCATGTTCCAGACGAGCATCTAGCGCATTCTAGTGCATTTTGGAAGTGCCACTAGTGCATTTTGGATCTTGTCCAGCAGGTCACTAGGTGGCGCAGGCCACCGGGAAAACTCCCTGTACTCCAGATGGCCAATCCGCCCCTGAGTGATTGTATTTCTTTGTGATCTTTTTCCCCATCCACCGCCAATCAAGGAAAAGAGCACATACCTGGGCCTGGTGAGCATCCCCATCTCCAGCATCACGGGCAGACAGTTCGTAGAGCAGTGGTATCCCGTCATACAGTCCAGCGTCTTGGCCAAGAGCGGCGGCGTCGGGAGTCACGGCAAGGTGATCAACGCCTCGCTGCGCGTCAAGTCCCGCTACCAGACCATGAACATCCTGCCCATGGAGCTGTACAAGGAGTTTGCTGAGTACACCACCAACAACTACCGGACGCTGTGCGGCGTCCTGGAGCCGCTGCTCAGCGTCAAGAGCAAAGAAGAGGTGGCGTTCGCCCTGGTGCACATCCTGCAGAGCACCGGGAAGACCAAGGTGAGCTCTGGGTGGAGGCAGGGATGTATGTGCAGAGAGTGCTGGCACTTTTTTTTGGTCAAAAACGGCAGAAATGGCAGAAGCTGCAATTTGAGCACAAGTTTAACTTGTAGATCAGCTATTTCCAGAATCAATTGAACAATGAATGTCTATAATGTAGGGCAGGGGTGGGCAATTATTTTTTCCCAAGGGGCCAAATGAGATACATAAAATATTGTGGAGGGCCAAGACTAAAGGCTGAACTAAAGTCTGCGTAATATTAATTTAATTTCAAGATAAAAGTAAGAGTAAGACCAACCATTTCGACACCAGGGTCCTCTATATATTCAGTATTTGAGCCACAGAGGACCACCATTTGATGACATTTTAGCCCCACAGACCCCAAAACTAAGGATTTCTTTTGTTTTTGTCCACAATTCCAGGCTGGATTTCACAAACAAAACAGGCAAACATAGATCAAAAATGACCATTCTTTTACATTCTCTGATTGTGTAGACTTGGGCGAATTCCAGATGATGAATATTTTAACTCTTGAGAGCGTAAAAATGAAACCAAATGGACCCTTGCGGGTCCATTTGGTTTCATTTTTATGCTCTCAAAGAGTTACATCTGGTTAACCAACTTTCCATATTTAACTGGAACTCTTTCAAGGACCACTGGTTGAAAACCACAGTACCCTTTCACAGGCCGGTCAGAGTCAGCCAAAGGACGGCATTGGCCCCCGGGCCGCATAATGCCCAGGTATGGTCTATAATGTAGGGTAATATAGCATATATTTGCCATACATCTAGAAAAATCATAGATAAATGCAATAATTCTGTCTAAGACTACAGTATCAAACTGTATAGCAATATATGAAGATATGAAGATATACAGTATATGAAGATGAGTTTGAACCTTTCTCAGACTTACATTGACAGTTGTTCATCTCTGTGACTATGTAAACATTTTGTCAGATTTTTGAGGAGTGCTTTCACTTTTTGTGCAGATGAAAAAGAAAGCCTGAGTATTGAGTCTAGAAGGGGTGCTAGCCCCTCCTATGTCCAGATTTGTGGGTTTGTGCACTCATTGTGTTAATACAAACATTGAATGCCATTGACAATGAAAGACCAGTTTTGAGTGCTTGTGCAAACACAAACTTTGCGTGAACACAAACATTGAATGGGTGGGGTTTTTAGTTTTTGTATTTACCGGTATTAATATTGTATTAATTATTATTTTGTGACTTTTTTTGTGACCGATTTCAGGAGTTCCTGTCTGATATGGCGATGAGTGAGGTGGACCGCTTCATGGACCGGGAGCATATGATCTTTCGGGAGAACACCCTTGCAACTAAGGCTGTCGAAGAGTACCTCAAATTGATAGGTCACAGATACCTCAAGGATGCCGTAGGTGGGTATTTTCAGATTTATAACCTGTCACCAGGGACAAACGGAAGCTAGTCCAGGGGTGGAAGATTGGAGTAATGGGTGGTCCTTACCTATTGTCTTTGGCTCCTTTTACACCAAAATAACTGATTCTACAACTGGTTCTGTTTAGGGGCAAGCCTACATATTTACACGCACATCGACTGGGTGCACGGCCATTCGGCCAATGAGGCAATCATGAAAGCAGAGTAGGGCCCGCACACCAGTCTTATGGCAAAGAATGACTATTGAAAAAGACAACGTTCCAATTTCACTAGATCATCATTATGTAGGTCATACTGACCTGATAAAGATCTAGTGAGATTGAAACGTCTTTTTCAATAAAGTAATTATTTTCCATAAGATTGGTGTGTGAGTCCTAGTCTTCAGTTTAGGGGTAAAAAAAAATAACCAAACTCCAATATATAAGGTGAAATATTTTTTACATTCAACAAAACATTGCTATAATAATGTTTAAGAATAATGCACTTATAATGAAAAATGGAGGGGGGAGAATTGGAAGGTTTTCTTGTATATGCTACTACTGACGTTTGAAAACAGTATTTGGGGTTTGACTTGACAGTTTGTGATGTTGAGAGCGGTAAAATGAAACCAAATGGACCCGTAAGGGTCCATTTGGTTTCATTTTAACGCTCTCAAGAGTTACAGATCTATACAATTTAGGGGACTGTCATGTGATCTACCTGCACGGCCTGTGTGATCTACTGGTAGATCACCATCTACCTTTTGGGCACCCCTGACCTAGAATAATCACAAAGGCGAATACAATCATAGCTGATAACTCTCACCCCGCACACCACCTTTTCAATTTCCTCAGGCAGGAGATACAGAAGTATTAATTGCTCAACATCTTGCTTCACAGATAACACCCTGTACCTAGCCTGGCTCAGCCCTGAATCAGCACCGTAAAAATACTACCTTATTTTTTCTTTGTGATTCAAGGACTGGCTTCGTTGCCTTTGGGGCCGTTTGTCGGTTGGAAATCCATGCCCAGCACCTGATTGGCCAACAGCCCTGTCACTCACTTCGTTTCACTTTATTATTCTTTAAAGAAGCGTCAGGCTTTAGGTTTTATAAACATCATCATCCGACATATTTTACTGCTAGTAACGCTCGTCGGCTGTGTTTGTTTAGTTAGCGACGTCATTATTATGCTAATGCTAACGCATTAGCATAATAATGACAACAACGTCGTCTGCTTTCCCAATATTGATGTGGGTTGGTATGAACCAATCACCGTGAAGACTGCTGCTTTGATCACGCCCATCCCAGAAACTGCTGTGGTAGAGAGCAACTTCAGTCTAAATACTGAAGTGAAACGAGCACTTCATTTCACTTCAGTATTTAGACTGAAGTCAGGCTACCCTGTACCTGTAGCTAATAGACATTTGAACTTGTCTCGCTAGTTTACAGTTATAATAATGTATGTACTGTAGCAATATGCAATGTATATAACACTTTAAACAAACATATGCAATTTCTATACTGCTGGTCTTTGCACTGTAGTGTCTTCTTGTATGTACTGTTATGTGTTATATGTTGAGCATGACCAAGACAAATTCCTATCAGCAACTTGGTGACATGGCAATAAAGTTCTTGAATGTAAATCTTCCAGGTGACTTCATTCGAGCCTTATACGAGTCTGAGGAGAATTGTGAGGTGGACCCCATGCGTGTCCCCCCCTCAGTCCTTGCAGACCACCAAGCCAATCTCCGCATGTGTTGTGAGCTGGCACTCTGCAAGGTGATCAACTCTCTGTGGTGAGTGTCCTCATATGACAATTACTGCCATACAGCAAATAGTGCATTAGTTTTGTGGTCAATCCTGGAGTGTTAGCATCATAGACGTGGTCTCAAGCAATCAGGATAATCTTTGACATGTTCTATACCGTTGGTTTTTAACCAGTGGTCCGGGAAACCACAAGTGGTCCTTGAGAGAGTTCCAGGTGGTCCCCAGCTAAATGATAGAAAGTTGTTTAACCAAGTGTAACTCTTTGAAAGCGTAAAAAAGAAACCAAATGGACCCGCAAGGGTCCATTTCGTTTCATGTTTACACTGAATATTCGAGAGTTAAAATATTCATCATCTGAATTAGCTACACAATTAGTGCATGTAGAAAAATGTTCATTTTTGATGTATGCAATCGTTCCTGGTCACAACATCATATCTTCTAGAAATCTAGAAAAAGTATTTTGTTGATTCCATCTAAAAAATTACACTTGTGATGAAGTGTGCAGGGCATACCGATAGCGTGGGAAATTAATAATTTACAATGTACAGTGTATTTAGAAATTGTACTCCTGCTTGTTCTGCGGGCCGACCAGTCTACAACTAACTACGCCCCGGAGTTATGAATCACTTCCATTTTGTGTGGAACATTTATCATCATGATAAAAAAATAATAATAATAAAAGGCAATCTTTTATTTATTTGTTTTGTTTTTCTGCCCAGCATATTTCCTCGGGAGTTAAAAGAAGTGTTCGCGTCTTGGAGAGCCAGATGTGCCGAACGTGGGAGGGAGGACCTGGCCGACAGCCTCATCAGTTCTTCCCTCTTTCTTCGCTTCATGTGCCCCGCAATTATGTCCCCGTCCCTCTTTAATCTCACCCAGGAGTACCCTGCCGAGAGGACCTCTCGCACCCTCACACTTATAGCCAAGGTGATTCAGAACCTGGCCAACTTCAGCAAGTGAGTCACACCGCCTTGCCTTATTCTACCCACCGTTATGGCATTCTAAATATACTCTACTGGGTTCTGTCCAGGTTTTCTTTCTTTCTGTTTTTTTTTTTATTTGGATGACGTGAATCTATGGTATGTTGGGAACATTATTCTTGGAATTCAGTGACGGCAAACTCACATTTCAGCTACTGCTACCAAGTCTTAAGACTAAAATGGCCCAAAATGTATAGCACTTTTTTTTGCAAAAGCAAGATGTAAACAAGGTAAAGAAGGTTGTTTACAGGTGCCAAGGACAACAAGACGTCCCTGGTATGGGGTGGGGATATACAGTATATACTCAACAACAATATAAAGTTTATAAACAACGCAACACTTTTGTTTTTGCTCCCATTTTTCATGAGATGGATTTAAAGATCTAAAGTTCATTACAGACACACAATATTACCATTTCTGTCTTAAATGTGTGATAGTGAGCACTTCTGCTTTGAGATAATCCATCCCACCTCACAGGTGTGCCACATCAAGATGCAGATCTGACATCATGGCTAGTGCACAGGTGTGCCTTAGGCTGTCCATAATAAAAGGCCACCCTGAAATGTGCATTTTTTTTCCTTTATTGGGGGTCTGGGGACTCAGAACCAGTCAGTATCTGGTGTGACCACAGTTTGCCAGTTTGCAGTGCAACACATCTTCTTTGCATAGAGTTTATCAGATTATAAATTGTGGCCTGTGGAATGTTGGTCCACTCCTCTTCAATGGCTGTGTGAAGTTGCTGGATATTTGTGGGAACAGGTACACGCTGTCGAAATGGTAATATTGTGTATCTGGAATGAATTTGAGACCATTTTAGTCCATCTCATGAAAAATGGGAGCAAAAACAAAAGTGTCGCGCTTATATTTTTGTTAAGTACTGTACTGTATATATTCTTAAATTCTCTTTGGCACCCTGAGATGTACAGACAAGGTGCAGAAATGGCAATTGAAGTCATACTCCTTCACCTTGACAGTAAATGTAATAGACATGTTAATAGAGTTCACACGCACTACAATGATTATAGAATTGAAGAGACAGCAGTCAGTAGTGCATGCAGTACCTCCACCAACACTCTGCAGTTGTCAACGTACCCTTTTCTAATTTCTCCTGAGATATGATAGACTGTTATGACAAATGTCTTACTGAGGATTAAAGTAGTGAGTCATTAATCACAATTATGATTAGGATGATAACTGCTTGTTTTCAATGACAAGTGAAAATAGAGACGCGATGGCAATCAGGTACAATAAAATAATATGCATACATTTATTGTTTGACTATAATCAGCTGCACATAAGAGTGTGTGTGTGTGTGTGTGTGTGTGTGTGTGTGTGTGTGTGTGTGTGTGTGTGTGTGCGTGTGTGCGTGCGTGCGTGCGTGCGTGCGTGCGTGCGTGCGTGCGTGCGTGCGTGCGTGCGTGCGTGCGTGCGTGCGTGCGTGTGTGTGTGTTTGTTGCTCCTACAGTAGAGGCTGTTCTCATCATAAAAATTACAAGCAAACTGTATTGTGCTTCAGTGGTGCTATTTTGCAATGTTTTGTTTCACTTGACCTTTTAAAGAATGCAAGCCATTACTAGTTATGGTATTGAAAGCTGCAGACCATACAGTATATTGTGCATGGTGAATGGGTACTCTAGATGTGCATGACACTTTCACTCGGCTGCTAATGTTAACATTGTAAAAACAGAGAGCTGGCGAGAGACAGTGGAATCCACTAGCCATCATCGACCTGGTCGCTGTTTCTTACTGGTCACGGCAGAGACTAGTTGCCTGTGGTCACCACTATGGTCACGACTAGTGTATGGGCTTGCGGTTATGTTTATATAAGCCTAAACATAACCACAAGCACAGAGCAGTGCATGTTTGGCAACCTGGTCGTGACTAGTCAGCAACTGAACGTGATCGGGTCCCTAACCAAGATGTGACCAGAACTTAAAACATAACCGGTTGTGACAAGGTTGGTCGCTAGTGGATTTTGCCTACCTGGAACTGACACCAAACAAAAACAAAAGCAACTTAAAATATATTTTTTAATATGCAGGGGTCGACATTATAATTGGCCCGATGGCCCGAAACAGGTTTGAAAACACGTGCGGACCACCAGATGGCGCCCTATACTGGCCCGATGGGGCCAGTGGTAAAATGCCCTCGTTGGCGCATGCACATGTGTTGTACAAACCGTTGGTGCGCCCGCACCTTTGTTGTATGGTCGCCTGGGCAACCTGTATTAGTCTTTGATCTTGGGTCAAAAAAGGTTGGGCACCCCTGATATACATATTGTATTATTATTTATATTTCACAATATGTTGGTGTTGTTTTGTAATTGTTTAAGTTTTATTTATATTTTGTTTATTAGCACAAAAAATATTTTAGGCATTCTGCATTGTATAAGGGTCAGCTTGCTGAACGGTCTACTGGTTTTGACCCCCATGAAAAGAGTGCTGTTAACTTGAATGCATTTAATGCATTAATAAATGGTGGTCTTTTTTGCAGACTATGGGGATCGATTACCTGGGCCAGTGGTTACAGTTGTGGGGCCAGTGATTCTTAAAAGCCAGTGGCAAATTTCCCTTAATGTCTACCCCTGATATGTATATTTTCTTCGAACATTCCTGATGAACACTTTGCGTCTTGAGCTTTACAAAGTTATAGAAAACATTTTCAGACAGGTCCTTGGCATGACAAAGTGAAATAATGATGGTTTAAAGTTTAGTACCGTCCCAAAATCCTAATCCCACACAGTGAAACTTGTATTTTTTTCTGTCCTCTCCTCATTTCCATGACTTTCTCATTTTATATTCCCACCACCTCTACAGATTTGGACCTAAGGAGGAATACCTCTACTTCATGAATGAGTTCCTGGAGATGGAGTGGGGCTCCATGCAGCAGTTCCTCTATGAGATCTCCAACATGGAGACCGGGGGCAACGCAGGCGGCTTTGAGGGATACATCGATCTGGGCAGAGAGTTGTCCATGCTCCACAGCTTACTCTGGGAAGTCATGGGCCAGCTCAGCAAGGTAAGCGAAATAGTAAAAAAAAAAAAAAAACTTGCTCAGACAGACCCAGCCAGGGACAGACAGACCCAAGGACACACATAGCTGTCTATAGCAGTGGTTTTCGGCCGGTGGTTCTGGAACCAACAGTGGTCCTTGAGAGAGTTCCAGGTGTTCCTCAGGCTAAAAGATGGAAAGTTGGTTAACCAGATGTAACTCTTTGAGAGCGTAAAAATGAATCCAAATGGACCCTTGCGGGTCCATTTGGTTTCATTTGTACACTCTCAAGAGTTAAAATATTAATCATGTGAATTAGACAGAGTCTACACAACTAGATAATGTAGAAAATTGCCTGGAATTGTGGACAAAAGCAAAATAAATCTTTATTTTTGGAGCCTGTGGGGCTAAAATCTCGTCAAATGGTGGTCCGTGGCTCAGATGCGTAATAAATAATGGGCCCTGGTATCAAAAAGGTTGAAAACGACTGGTCTACAGGAGTGGTAGCACAACCCAAAAAAGAAAGAGAAGAAGAAAAAGAAAGCCACAAAAGAAAAAGGATTTGCCTTCTAGTAGAAAGAGTATTTGTGAGGTGATAGATGATAGATGATTGCCGAAGCTGGCTTTCTTTCTTTTGTATTGTTTTGAAATGGTTGTCGATGTGAATGATTTGTCAAAATAAAACCTGCAGGGTTATTTATTGCGGACAACCTCTACATCTGGAATAAAGCAGATGTACTGTAGCACGGTCACTTTGAAACGCACTTGCTGACAGGGACGTGTACATGCATTATTTAATCGAGGCTTACTGCGTGACAGTAGGTTATTTATACATTATTTATTAATGACCTACTGTCAAACGGTAAGCCCAGCATGCCGCTGTCTGTGGTGCTGTAATGGCCATCTCTGTCTATCTCTTTCTCTCTTTCTCTCTCTCTCTCCAGGGGCGAATCTAGGCATGGGCATGGGGGGGGGCAGTGCTCCCCTAAATGCCATGAGTGCTCCGCCAAACATGATGGCATGCAAAACAACCCAAATTTCAAAGATATTTCAAATTAAAGTGCTTATATTTAAAACGATTTGAAAGACTACTACTACTAACTAACTAACTACAGTCGTGGCGCCACAAAACCAACAGCATTTCATCATTGAAAACAGAAAACTCTCTGAGTCAGACCTTTAGTGTTATGCATGCTGCGTGTCTGTTGCAACTTCAACAACAACTGATGTTGTTATTGATGCTTACTTGCCTAATAAAAGTCCGGTAACCGAAAATGGTATGGGGGCTTCATCGCCCGTCCTGCCCCCCCAATTGGGAAATGTTACATCCACCCCTGTCTCTCTCTCTCTCTCTCTCTCCCTCTCCCTTTCTGTTTGCAATATCTTTCCGCCCCAATGGAAATATTTCAGGAATATGCTGGACTGGACAGTAATAGTGCAGAAACATGCAGGTCTAAATGGTACCGCAGGTGCGGGCGGGTGGTCAGGGACGTGCACACATAGACTTCAACTTCAAGGGACATGAAGGGCAACAACTGCCCTTTGCAGACCACGAATGCAGCATTTACTGGCGAAAGAAATGCAAATGTCACTCCTTTTCATGCCTTGCCCCAAGGAGGTAGCATTCAAGAGAATTGCTTTTTTTTCTCCCGAAGTCTACCTGAAGTTGAGACTTGCATTGAATGAATTTGTTTAGAAATCCGTTTCTCTACACCGCATCCCCTCTAGCTAAAGAGTGCTGTGTTGTGCCTGGAAAATAGCTGATCTACAGTACAAGCTCTCAATGAATCGCAGTGTGGCATGTTGAGGGCTTGTAGATCTGCTATTTTTCGTCTAAAAAGTGCTCTCTTATAGGATCAGTCCCTGTCTCTCTAAGACTCTAAGACTCTCTGCAGAAAGGAATTGCTCCGAAAATAATACCATTGTGGGCGCTGTGAGGAATGGTCAGATATCCAGTTGGATCGAAGACTAATTAAGATACAGCCCTGCATAGGGCTCTCACATCATAATATATAAACATTCTGCATATTATTTAAATTTGTGGATGCAAATAGGCCAAAAAATAGTGTTTTGTTCCAGTGTATTCATTATACAGCACTGTAGTAGTTGATATGGAAAAGATACACGTGTCATTAACGCTGAATTAACAACCATCCCAGTAATGTATGTGTAGCATATGCTAATTTTGCAACACTCCAGGGCCATATTTCCCTAATATCCCCTAGAAGGGCTTTTCGGTATGATGGAAAGCGTCACTCTGGGATTTGAATAAAAAATGTGTTGTGTACTCACTGACTCTCTCCAGTGTTGCCAACTTGGTGCATTTGTCACTATATTTAGCTTTTTTTTTTTTTTTTTTCAGACCCCCCCTAGCACCAAAATTAGTGAAAAGCTCCTGGCAGAAAATCTAGCGCTTTTTTGCTGGTGAGTTGGGGCGAAATTGATTGACAGGCACCAGAGAAAAAACCCTCATTTTTCACAATTCTTCCTCCTATGACAGTGGTTTTCAACCAGTGGTACCCAGGCTAAATGATGGACAGTTGGTTAACCAGATGTAACTCTTTGAAAGCAAATGGTTTGGTTTTATTTTTACGCTCTCAAGAGTTAAAATATTCATCATCCGAATTCCCCAAGTATACACAACTAGAGAATGTAGAAAATTAATGGTCATTTGGATCTGTATGTTTACTGTATATAGACCTGCGCAGTGAAATCACCGCCCCTTTTCCAGAAGTGAATTCCCCGTAATTTAATAATTTATATAAAGACGATTATGCTGCAGACAAAGCCAACTCGGGTCGTGATGACCCGAATCATGATGACACACACAATCTTTTTGGACAATCAAATAATTTCTAAGATGAATGAAAAACGAAACAAAAAGTGTTTTATCCTGCCGTTTTCTACTTCTTGCTAATTAGATATTGCAATATTGTGTCTGTTGTCATGATTTGTCACGACCCGAGTTGGTTTTGTCCACGGCGTAATCTTGTTTTTATTAAGCATTTTTGAAAAGTCTATGAGGAAAATTAATGAATATTCCATTTCTGGAACAGGGGCGGTGACGTCACTGCGCAGGTCTATACTGTATATACCTACACTGGGCCCAGAGTCTCCCCCCCGCCCCCTACTGGCGTAATGGCGCGGGTGCGGAGGACTCAAAGAAGATTCAGAAGCAGAGGTGGATCTGGCTCGGCACAAACCCTGGGGAGCCAATCAGAGCGTGTTTCCGCAAAAAAAAATAACGCAAATCAGCAGAAACCCAGTTTGTAGTTTTTCGAAGCTAGGCTAGCTAACAGGGCACTGGTACTGGGGACTACAGACACTGCGTACTACCGGCGCCTGTGTTCTACGTGGCAATCAGCGCTGCTCTGATTGGTTAGATTCTAGTAGGAGCTGAAATCCCATCCCTGGAAAGTCAAATCCCATCGCTAGCGAATCAGAACCCTGCCCGCAACTCCAGACTCGTATACAAGCTTGCAATGCTTGTAATGAGGGTGGGGAAGCCAGGTTAGTATTCCCTTCCAGGCAAGCATCTAGCCCAGGGGTGCCCACACTTTTTTGACTTGAGAGCTACTTTCAAAATGACCGGCTCAACAAGATCTACACATCAAAAATGTGATTGTTCCATTACTGAAAATCCATTTCAAGGCCCCCTAGAAAATTTGAGCTTTGAAATAGTAGTGTTTAAGAATAATGCACTTATAATGAAGAATAGAGGGGGAGAATTGGAAGGTTTTCCTGTTTATGCATTTACTGATGTTTGAAAACAGTATTTGAGGTTTGAGTTGACAGTTTGTGATGTTGAGTTTAGTTTCTTGCACCCAAAACTAAGAACTTTCACATTTTTGTCCACAATTTGTGCACAATAACAGTTATTCTCCATTTTCTAATTGTATGGACTCTTGAAAATTATGTAATTCAGATGTTTAAATATAATTTAACTCTTGAGAGTGTAAAATCATTTTACACTCTCAAGAGTTACAGATCTATAATGGTCCAAGTGCTGGGGGGACTGTCATGTGATCTACCTGCACAGTCTGTGTGATCTACTGGTAGATCACCATCTACCTTTTGGGCAGCTCTGATCTAGCGCATTCTAGTGCATTTTAGATTTTGAGTAGTTGGCAACACTGACTCACTCACTCACTGGGTCGTAA